>VZRV01001167.1:2842184-3237111 GCA_013398115.1 Falcunculus frontatus
AAAATAATATATTAATATATTGCATTATATTATATGCTGGTTTTTCTCTGTTCACCTTAGTAAGGGCTGCTGAAGACTTAAAGTGAAAAAAAAAATAATGGGATCTTCACAGTATTGTCTTGAAAAAGGTTTTTTGATTACTGTCATGCAAATGCCTTTTTTCTATGCAAGTCCAATGTTTCTTGACACCTTCCTGATTCAACTTTGAGTCCCCTGAACTTGTGAAAGAGGGAGCCCTGATCTCAAGCTCCAACAGTCAATAGGGTTTTTCCCTTCCATCTCCCAGGCCTAATGCCTGATTGACACAATTCCATGGCTGCTTTCCTGCAAGATACATATGGGCAGCTGCTGATAAGTGTGATTGCACTTTCTTTTCCCAGATTTGCATGGCAGCGCAGTGAGTCTGACTGAGCCAACTGATTTTTTGCTTTTTTTGATAGTTTAGTTTTTTTAGCCACATTAGTCCATGGTCTAATCCATCATCTGGCTGTACAAATGGTAGTGTGGTGATGTAGGGCTGGCCATGAATAAAGGGAGCAATGGGAATCACACCTCCAGTGAGGGGCTGCGCTCAAAACAGGTAAAGGTGACTGCTCAGCTACAGCTGAAGTACAGCATCATGTCTTGACAGACAAAAAGGAAGAAGGGAGAATGAGATGATCTGAGGTTAACTCACCACAAAATTAATCCCATATTTTCCCCAAACACTGGGGAGTGCACAATGAATTCAAATTTTCACTGGGTAAAACTGTAACACACTATCTGTCCTGTTTCTGATGTGACAGCGACTGAATCCATTTGTATCATGTTTCTTCCTTTTGCCCAAATGTATGAAGTTCGATTAATGACTCGTATTAAATAAAGGAGGTAGAACAGTAATGGATCAGAGTAGCAGAATTACAATGACAGAAATGCTCACATTCAGAGGGAAGCAGAAAGCAATACTAATCTTGAGAGAGAGAGGTAAAGGAATAGAAAATGGAAACAGCACAGCACATCTATAACTTCCAAATGAGTATGCAGTATATGGATCATACGAAAACATCTTTACTCATGCAGAGCTCCTAACATATCCTCTAGGCAGAACAAGCACTCAGCTAACAGATACTCAATATTTCAAGTCAGGGTTTCTAGTAAACCACTAGTGAATGAGGTTCTTATAGTCTGCATCTTTATAAACCTTTTAAGTGGACAAAAAAAACATCAAAAAGGAATTCAGAAATCTGAAGGGATGGTCGAAAAAACAACATACAGGAAAAAACTAATACCATCAGGCATGGACAGAAGAGCATTAAGGGAATCATAAGGGGAATATTCCCAAAGTAAATCCATAATACGTATGTTGTAGGCTAATCTCTATTGTGAATTAATAATGTAAGCTATAAAGTATAATGCAAATACTAAAAGCTAAAGAAAAAATAGAGCACATTAAAAATACTACTTTTGCAGCCATTGAGACAGAGATATTAATGTTTGTCAACAATTGTTTTTTAAAAAACTAATGATTTACTAGATTCTGCAAGCATTTATATTTTAAATCCACCAGAGGAAGGTTTCATCTATTTCTGTCATCCAGTAATGATTCAAAAGGCCTTATAAATATTCAGAACATTTAAAAAGTGCTAGAGTAAATTAAAAATTATTTTAAAGTAAATAATAATTTTTATTTTTATTTTCCAAGTAAAAATTATTTTTATTTTTAAATAAATAATATATCACCAGCCAGCCAAAGGAGGTGATTTTCCTGCTCCACACTGGTGCAGCCTCACCTTTAATATTATGTGCAGTTTTGGGCACCACAATATAAAAAAGGATGTTAAGCTATTGGAGAGCATCCAAAGGACAATGAAGATATTGAAGGGCCTTGAGGGGGAGCCGTATGAGGAGCAGCTGAGGTCACTCAGTCTTTCAGCCTGGAGAAGAGGAAAGTGAGGGGAGACCTCACTGCAGTTACAACTTCCTTGTGAGGGGAAGAGAAGGGGCAGCACTGATCTCTTCTCTTTGGTGACCAGTAACATGACCCGAGGGAATGGCCTGAAGTTGTGTCACGGGAAGCTTAGGTTGGATATCAGGAAAAGGTTCTTCATCCAGAGGGTGGTCAGGCACTGGAACAGGCTCCCCATGGCAGTGGTCACAGCAGCAAGCCTGACAGAGTTCAAGAAGCATTTGGATAGTGCTCTCAGGCACATGAGATGTGTGTGACTGTTGGGATTGGTCCTGTGCAGGGCCAGGAGCTGGACTCAATGATCCTCATGGTCCCTTCCAACTCAACTTATTCTATGATTCAATAAATATTACTGTTTTGTAATACTGGTGCTTTAATCTAATTAATATTGATTTCATATGTACAGCATAAATCCAACACAATTTGCAGAAGTGCTGAGCATTTGTCATTCTTTTGGTAACATTTATCTTTTGTAAGGTACAGGCCCTTGTGAGCACAGCCTATGTAACTTGATGGAGTACTCCAGTGAAGATAAGCAAAAGTGTGACGTGAATAAGCCTCTAGGGTTTGTTCCCTTCTTAGCCAATTCCTAGCCTGAATCTGGTGCTCTTGTTCAAACTGGGCTCCAATATGCCTTTGCAGAATTCCTGCTATTGGCCCTTCCCCATATGACAGATAAATACTAGGGTGATGTTTCTTAACTCCTCAACAAATGGAGAATGACTTAATAACACAACAACAACAACAAAAAAGGAGAGTAATGCTATTAATATTTAGAAAAGTTGCAAATCTTGGCTGTAACACACAAACTTCCAGTTTTCCCATAGCCTGAACACTCAAGAGATGAGAGACATAATCTGAAGCAGTAGCAGAATCCTGCTATTTATGGGAGACTGTTTTCTCCTTGTGCAGAGCTTATGTCTAATAACACTACAATTTCAGTTCAACTTCCTTTAAAGCTTGAGTCCATATTTTATTATGATGCTGGGGCACCAGGAACAGGGTAGAAAATACACTCTGAATTCCAACATTACTTAAGTAAGAATTTTCTCAATAAATAATGTATCAAAACCTGGAGGACTGGATGAAAGAGAAAACTTGAAAACATGCTGTGCAGTGTTTAAAATACCATGAGCTCATACTCGGAACACAATTATTACCATTTCTTTATGATTCTGTGATGGGAGGCTGTAGAGGGTGCAGCCATTCATGGAAACATGGGTCCTCACTTGCCAATTAGTCCAACATGAAAATACTTCACATTTTTTAAGGGAAGAGTAAATTCTAAAAGGTGGCTTATTCTGTCTTCATATCAAAATAATTTCAAGGCACTAATCATAGCAGTGTGCTGTGATGATTTGATTCAAACTAGATTGAAACCATCGCTATAAAGACAGAAAATGTCTAGGCAGATGCAGGTATCTCTCTACTGGCTTCATTACAGTTGTGTAGAGGCTTCCTGATACACTATGGATGAGCTGTTTTTCTCCTTAGCCAAACTATGCTCTGTTGAAGGAAATGTCACATTTTGAAGAGGTAGCTGAGAATACAGTTAACTTCTTCNCAACTTATTCTATGATTCAATAAATATTACTGTTTTGTAATACTGGTGCTTTAATCTAATTAATATTGATTTCATATGTACAGCATAAATCCAACACAATTTGCAGAAGTGCTGAGCATTTGTCATTCTTTTGGTAACATTTATCTTTTGTAAGGTACAGGCCCTTGTGAGCACAGCCTATGTAACTTGATGGAGTACTCCAGTGAAGATAAGCAAAAGTGTGACGTGAATAAGCCTCTAGGGTTTGTTCCCTTCTTAGCCAATTCCTAGCCTGAATCTGGTGCTCTTGTTCAAACTGGGCTCCAATATGCCTTTGCAGAATTCCTGCTATTGGCCCTTCCCCATATGACAGATAAATACTAGGGTGATGTTTCTTAACTCCTCAACAAATGGAGAATGACTTAATAACACAACAACAACAACAAAAAAGGAGAGTAATGCTATTAATATTTAGAAAAGTTGCAAATCTTGGCTGTAACACACAAACTTCCAGTTTTCCCATAGCCTGAACACTCAAGAGATGAGAGACATAATCTGAAGCAGTAGCAGAATCCTGCTATTTATGGGAGACTGTTTTCTCCTTGTGCAGAGCTTATGTCTAATAACACTACAATTTCAGTTCAACTTCCTTTAAAGCTTGAGTCCATATTTTATTATGATGCTGTGGCACCAGGAACAGGGTAGAAAATACACTCTGAATTCCAACATTACTTAAGTAAGAATTTTCTCAATAAATAATGTATCAAAACCTGGAGGACTGGATGAAAGAGAAAACTTGAAAACATGCTGTGCAGTGTTTAAAATACCATGAGCTCATACTTGGAACACAATTATTACCATTTCTTTATGATTCTGTGATGGGAGGCTGTAGAGGGTGCAGCCATTCATGGAAACATGGGTCCTCACTTGCCAATTAGTCCAACATGAAAATACTTCACATTTTTTAAGGGAAGAGTAAATTCTAAAAGGTGGCTTATTCTGTCTTCATATCAAAATAATTTCAAGGCACTAATCATAGCAGTGTGCTGTGATGATTTGATTCAAACTAGATTGAAACCATCGCTATAAAGACAGAAAATGTCTAGGCAGATGCAGGTATCTCTCTACTGGCTTCATTACAGTTGTGTAGAGGCTTCCTGATACACTATGGATGAGCTGTTTTTCTCCTTAGCCAAACTATGCTCTGTTGAAGGAAATGTCACATTTTGAAGAGGTAGCTGAGAATACAGTTAACTTCTTCATTGCCTTGGTGAAGCCATGACACAGCATTGTAAAGACACATATGTGCTCAACTCTTACAGAGTTTATAATATTGCTAAGTAAATAAGAACACCTGAATGTTAAGAGTATGGTGAGGTTTCTTGCCATGGTTAAGTTTCCTAGAAAGTGCAAGCCCAGTGGTGAAACACAACCCTTCTGCCAATTCAGTACTTGAAATAAGCATCAAAAGTATACACGACCCTTATAAGATTTAACACTTGTTCCAAAAGTACCCAACAGCTTTAATTTATTCGATCACTATAAGGTAAGGTCTTGTTATTTGCTGTATAAAACTGAAAAACATCATATAAATATATATATTAAATATATATATATTATATATTATAAATATAAAATATATTATAAATATATTAAAACAGTATTTATAGATATAAGTATTTCTATCATATATAAAAAACTATATATATTTGTATGTAATTCAGCAGCCTCCATTTAAAAAAAAATTAAGAAAAAAAAAATTAATTAAGAAAAAAAAAAAAATCTTGTTCTGATTTTTTGTTTCCTGGAGGCACCATAAGAAAAACAGCTTCTACCAGCAGGCAGCCAGGTGTGAGCAGCCGTAAAGATGACCTGGTTAGAAGGTGGGGACACAGCCTGTCATCTCTTTGACAGTGTAACTCCAAAAAATACTTATGATGTTTCTTTTTGGCACAGTTACTTGCAGAGCCTGAATGCCAGAGAAAAATAAAAGTGAATGCTAGAAAAATTGTCCTTGTCTCAGTGAGGATGTTTTCTGCCCTCTTGATATGGACTAGGAGCCTGTGAGTGCTGGTTTACCTTAGGGGTTTGTTAAGCAATATCTTAATCATTTGGGTTCTCCACAGAGCTGACTGACAGCTTTCTGTCAAAATGTTTTTTCAGGAAGAAAATATATGTTCATCACAATCTGTAAAACAATAAATACTTGCAAAATATGGCTAATAAAAACAAACCGATGACTCTTGAAATTATGATTTTACTATTTCAGCTAGGAATATGCCTTAATTTGGCATTTTAAAAAAAAAGGCCAAACAAAATGCCATGCATTCTTTGTTTTGAAACAGCTTTTTTTGAAAGAAATTTGTAAATAAAATAAGTCATTTAAAGAGTCAAAATCCTTTTGGATTTATAGATAGAAAATGCTTTGATTAAACCCAGCTGATTTTGGAGGGGATAGGGATTCATTCCATGAAAAATTTCAGAACACTTTGTTTTCTACATTGGATCTCAAAAACTCTTCATTTAAAATTTATCTTAGTGTTAAATGTAGTTAAGTTGCAGTTCAAACTAGAATTAATTACTGGCTTTAACAACTAAATATAATGCAATTGTATTGATTCTTTAGACAAGAAGATAGCTGAATACATATGAAACCCACTGTTTCTGCAATTTGGGAATGAGTCAGTAGGAGGACTGAACAAAGAAATATCGTACAGTCAGTCTTCACATGACAGAACAAATGGAAATTCCTATCTCTACCAGAATACTGTGCAACATGAATCATAAGAGAGAAAATAAATAAGAAAGACAAAAGAAAAGAGAGGCAGTACATGTGCAACTGAAGAAATGAAAGAAAACAGAGAGCCAAGTATCACACCTGTGTAATGGCAGAATATAAATTTTTCAAAGAATCTGTAGAAAGATTCAAAATCTACCAACAGCTTTGGCTTCACTACAGAAGCAAAACCTCAGCCTTTGTTCATACTGTGTAAAGTTTCCAGCACTCTATAACATGTCTCCCACAGCCATTTGCAGAACATGGAAATTACTGTATTTTTTAATTTCAAAAATCTCCCAAATCTATGGGAATTATCAGCTGTGTGTCTGTGGAAACACATCAATGTTTTCTTTTTCTCCCTAGTGAATTTTGTGTTCTTTGGAAGGCCCTAATCTGAGAGCAGTGTGCTGTTTATACACTGAAGGACCCAGCACACTACCAGCAAGCCTAAAATCTGGAGCTGGAGGAATTAATTCTAATGCAATTGAGGGTAGGGTTTCCCTGCAAGAGAAGCCCTTATTGAATCTGCTGTCAACCTGGTTGCCATATGTCCAGCTGGGAATGTGGCAGAGATAAGCAAGAGTCAAAAAAACCCCCAAACCTGTTAGCTGCCTAGAGCTGTTCTTCTCAATGCACTTGGAGTCCAATTATCAGGATGGGAAATGCTCTGCAGTTCAGCCAGCACAGCCATCTTTAGAAGTCTGCAATGCTGCCTGCATTTCACTTCAGATGTCAGAATGAGCATGGAGAACTTTTTTCAGGTGAGCTTCCCAAAACATTCAGTATCAGATACCTGCTGCTGCAAATGAAAGCAGTAAGAGGCTGACCCCATAGGGAAATGGCACTGATCCACCAGTGCATGTGAAACTCCTGCCCCAAACGTGCAGTGAGGTGTAATCCCTACCTGGGAATTTTGTGACCTTACAGAAGATTTGAATTCTCAACTTCCTTCAATGCACTGAATGTCAGCACTGGCTCTCATAACAGAATGGCTGTTAGCTTTTACCCCATGCTGGATGCAGGGATTACAATCCCCTGAATCAGAAGTGCTGTGACTCTGCCTTGTCCTGTGAGGAAGAAGGGCTGACATGATAGGAGTGTGCTTCTTAGCAAGGCAATGTTTGGAGGAGTATCTGTGCCTGCAAAGTTGCACTGGCTTCTTTTCAGCCTGGAAGCCGATGTGGTTGACAGACCAAAATCACAAATAAAACTTCTGGCTCAGGCATGTGGGGTCCGTGTGCAGGACTGAGCTGTGCTACAAATGTATGGCCTCAGTACCTCTCTGCAGAAGGTGTGATATGGGGATGAAAGGGGAGAGGATCATGCTCAGTCTATGAGATTTCATATAAAAGTCTCAAGAAAAAAGCAGTAAGCTCTATTTTCCTGTAGTTTTTCTTTAGTCTTTCTCTCCTTTTCTAGTTTTTTTAGTTTCTTTTCCCCTACAACCTTTTATGTTCTTTCCTATAATATTTCTCCTCTTCTCTGCTATTTACCTTGTCCACAATTTTCAAAAACAATAGGGATTATGAATCAAAAGAGAAGGATGCAATTAACAACTAGTTATTCTTGCTGTCCAAGAAAAACAGAATACTACACAACTGGAACTCAGAATAATAAAAGGCCTCTTAGCTAAAATGTTTTTTTTTTAAATCTAGTTGCTCTAGTGATGGGTTCTTTCCCAACAGAAAAACACACTGAGATGCAAGAAATCTTGGAAAACAGAACTACTTCACCAAAAAATACATTCTGAATGAAATACAATGCTTATTCACTCACTGTTGCAGTCAAACATACAAAAGGGAAAACTATGTGAAAAAAGCAGGCAAGAGAGCTACACCAAATACTCAGGACTGAAAAGTAAAGAATTAAGTGCCTGGATAACAAAATTACAATGACCTGTTCATAACCTTTAAATTTTGAATATGATTCAGTATAAAGTTACATTTCAGAGTTCAAATTTGATTTTTAGTTGCAAGCATTTTGTCTATTTGAGAATAGAGAGAAAAAAAAAAAAGGAAGACTGCAAAGGACAGCCTGGATTTCATCTCATACTAGATCAAGCTCCTAATTCTTTCCTGCATTTATCAACATGAGATAGGGAATAAAAATATTGTCTATGTGTGTCCTGTGGAATTTAGGCTATTAAATGTGTTGGGGGAAAAAAAAGTTAATTCTCTTCCTTGCTCTATTGCTTATTAGTTTTGTGGCTTTGCAGGCTCCTGTAGCAGCACCCTTATCAGATTAACTGCATTCTGTACTGTGGACTCTCAAGAGATAATACTAAAGTAAGGCTGTGAAAAGATGTTAAACTGCTACCACAGGAATGAAGAAAGCCAGTGAGGTAACTGAGGTACCTGCAAAGAGTACCAAGGACTCAAATCTGTGGCCAGTCTCATGACAACCTCTCAGTAGGAACTTTCAGTTCTCAGTTTGCTCTTCTTTCCCATAGGGACAGCAAATATTATGGCCCTTCACAGTTGCATTTTCACATTTGATTTTCATTTGCATTAAAGAAAATTTCTTATTCCTCTCATTGAACAATGATACAAGGATAGCTTCTTATAATTAATCTTCCTTTACTTTCAAATATAAGTTTTTTGAGTTTTTTGCAAATATGTGCTCTTAATTCAAACATTGTAGTTATCCTTACAGGAGATATTTGATGGTACTGGTAATTCTGTGCTGTAAATTACCATATTTTTAAATTAAAGTATGTGGCTCTATTATGAATTATCTGTGACAAAGCAATTCCCTTTGCAGAGAGTGCTTTCAGGGTAAGAGGCAAAGTGTTAAATACCATCCCCAATGTATTGAAGGGTACTTAGTACTAACAAGCTTAAAAAGAAAGGTTGTGCTGTGTAATCTCTGAGACAAATGGCATATTTGACAGAGCAAGTTTAAATTGCTGTGTCTTACTGGCAGTGTAAAATTACAAAGAGCAGTGCTTTCAAATGGATTCTTTGGCAGGTGCATATAGTATATCAAAAAGTATTATCCTTAGAACTCCTGATTTAAAAGTATGCATAAAAAACCTGTCTGTTCAGAACAAAAAGTAATACCACCATTTTGTTTTCACAGAATTATTATTTACTCATTGGAAGGCATAAAATATTTTTTAAATCCTATAAGGCACTATGGGGATAGTCATTATTTATCTATGAATAGTTATTGCACCAGGGTCGTTTCAATTTACAATCTTATCTGAAATACCTTCCACTACTACTTTCTACATTTTGAAGTGACATCCTTTCCAATCCTTTGAATTTGTCAAAATAGTTGTAGCATTTGCTTTTAGTTTACACAAAAACTTCATTACTGGTTAAAATTGAGTCTTTGTTTACAGTGTATCATAGAAACAGAATGAATGGTTCTGATAAAAATATACTGCTTCAAATGTTAAGGTAGGGAGAAATAAACATGACTTACAAAAGAGTACTTCAAGTCTCTTTGCCTTTGCTAGCGTGAACATAGAATAGATTTTAGTACTCTCCAGCAGTAAAGGAGAGAATAGAACAGGTATTCCTCCCACTCCTATTTGGATGTGTATATAGAAAGTACAATTTTGGTTAACTGAGTTTAGAGAGAGCTGGAATTTGTAGTGTCCCCAGGAATCAACCAAAGCCTTTTTTTAGTACTTGCTTATATCAGAATAATTTTATAAATCACCGAGGCCTCAAATTTGAAAATATTTCCGAAGTGTCTCATATTTTTAATTTTAGAAACTACCCCAGGAGTCAGCTATGGATATTACACAAAGAAGAAATAGCCTTTGGCAGCATGACTTAAAGTCTAAATTCTAGATAATCTGTGACTTGAATATAAAATTGAATTTTCAAAACTGAAGATCTACAGCTTGTATTGTTTGTGCAGCTGTTAATAGCATCAAATCATGAGTTCATTACAAATTTATGATAAATTTTCTGATATATTGTAGATTGAAAAAACAGTGAAACAGCATAAATAAAACTAAATCCAACATCATAGCATGAATGGTCAATGAAGGATCTTAAATAACATGGCTTTCCTTCACAACTTGTGAGTAATTCGTACCTTAATGAGTTTCAGTGGGCAGGACAATTGTCGTTTTTATAAAAAATAGAGGGGCAGAGCAGCAACTCGGGATATACTCTGGTTCTGGTTGCTTCTAGATTTTGAAGTAGTACTCTGATTTTATTAGTTGCAATGGAGGTATCCATGTTTTGGTTACCTTATTTATTACTGCAGACTGTGCTGAAATCCCACAATTCAGTGCTCCACTCACTCTTCCCAAACAGACACAGCAGATCTGTGCTTTGTAAAAGAAGGAAATACCTAGCTGTTAGAGTAAAGCAAGCTGCCACCACTACTACTCTCTGTCTCTTTCTTGGCATAAAACCGTTGTCATAGAAGGAAAATTCCTTGTAGGTCACAACACTATGGATTCAGGGAGCAAAGACACCGGCAAGGGGCGCAATGGGGATGACATACAGCATGTTCCCCATGCTGGTACTGGATTTTTCCTGGGCCTTAGAAATCTTGTTCAGACTTACAGGCAGAACAAAAAGAGAAGTGCAATTATGCAGGACAAAAGACATAGTTGAGATTATCTGCAAGAATGTCCTTGATTCTTCCCTGATTCTCTAAAATTTACAATCTCTGTGTGCTGGCAGAGAAAGATGAGACCACATGGTTTATTGATAGATGTGAAATCTCAGAAAGGGCTCTTCTCTTTGTAAAATCTTCCCTTAATAAGAAAGAAGAGGATTAGATCCCTGTTTTGATCTCCAAGTATTTGTATTTGTATTTCTCCAAGTAATTATGGTTGTATTGTTTTAGGATTCTGAATTACTTGAAGGTGTCCTCTAAACGTTAATTTCCTTTTACTGGTATGATAGGATACATTTTGAAACAATATGATCAAAGATACAGGGTTTCTTAAGATGAAATAGTTTTGAAGACCATAAACAGACCCCTGGAAGGTAAATCTACATGGAAATTATTTCGTCAGATTGAGATGCAGAATTTAAGATGGCTCTAATTCTTTCTGATAGGAGGATGACAAGTACAAGGGCAGAGATAAGGAAGGGTTCCGAGATCTATATTCTGCACAGCTTTCAGTTTGGGTTTTTGGGTTTTTTTCAATCAAAAGGGAGTATGTTCAGGAAACTTTATCTTGAGTCTGATATTAAGGTATACTAAGTACTCTCTCACTTGGGAAAATCAGTTACACTGTTAAGGAATCTGTAGTCTAGCTCTAATGTCTTTTTTTTTTTTTTAAATTTCACAGGATTTTGCTTGCATTTGACACGTTTAAACACCTGATGTATAAATATTTAAAGAATCATTTGGAAGTGACAAATTAAGGTAGATAATGACTGTAGAGCTTAGACTGTGACTAAAATGTTAGATCCATTCTAAGAGAAACACCAGGAACCCCCTTACTTCTCACACCAGGAACTGCTGGTAACCTCCAGCAGATACAGAGGCATAGACATCTATTTTAGGCATACTCCAGTGCAGTTCTTTATGCAAGGCAAGTCTTAGTCTCATCAAAGAAATCCTTTTGTCTTTATTTTACCTACATCCTGTCATCATAATTAAAAAATTATTTTCATAGGAATTTCTTAATTCCCTACAATTCAACTCTAAACAGTAGTTCCTTCCTTTTTTAAGGGGGTTCTTAGATGGCAACAAATACTACTGCTACACAGAAGAGATAGGAGCTAACTCAAGTGGATGAAATCCTAGTTATTAAGAAATGAAAATTTCAAAAATACTCAGGAAGAACACGTTATCATATATAATACTAAGACTGACTTACTGTTTTTAACATTTTAACAGATAATTTTGACTTTTTTTTTTCTTCATCTAGACAGTCCATGTTTGGAAGGATTCATTTCACATCACAGAAAACAAATTATGCCTTTGCAATAAATGGTTTCAAACATTTTCATTTCATTGAGGCTTAGAAGGCAAGAGAAAGTACAGAGAGGAGAAACAGTTTGGGGAAAACAGTTGGAACTGCCAAAACCAGCAATGGATAGAGAGATGAAATTGAGAATCTGATACGTGATGATAAGCGGCTTTTTAAAGATGCTCTCTGCTTGGGCTTTGTAGCTACAGATAGAGGCCTGGTCATCTTCCCTGCCAGCCCCTACAATGATGTGCATTGTTCCCATGCAGTTCACACCTGACTCTTGTCATCCACCTTGTTGCCCCTCAGGACTGAAGGGCTTTTGCTGCTGGTCTGTAATATGCCTAAATCTCCACAGAAACCTAAGTATTATCATTAAACATCCTAGATAGTTATAAAGTACATGCATTCAATGAGATATAAATACTCAGAATCTGCACATGAAAGATTCTTGGAGAATTTTAAAACTAGAATTTCGACAGATTTTTTCAGTACAGATTTGGAACACTATCACGAAGTTTGGGCTTTTCTAGCTTCCCAGACAACAAAGTTGTCTTATCGTAGCAACTACAAGGTTGGGGCAATGTTGGTTCACACCAAAACCTATTAATATTTTTCTCCAAATTACATCACATTAAAAATTGGAAACCACCTTTATTGCATCTTGTGACGATATTTTAAAAAGACCTACACACCCTCTGCCAACAAATAAGAAAGAGACTTATATCTGAACAGGTACATTATTAAAACCAGAAAAGCAACCCAATTTCTGCTTTACTGTCCAAAATCCCACTTGGTTTCCTCTAGGAGCAACACATCATGCACTACAACCCAAGCGATGCCTCTCCAGATTAATACAGGGAGCTATTCACTCTGTTAAAGGAGGAATGCTTTAGGCCACAGAAGAAACACAAATCATTTAAAGCTCCCTCTGCACAGGCAAAGGGAAAGAAGCTGGAGAAGGGCTAGGAGAATCTAATTTGGTGCTGCATTTCTGTTCTTAGTAGGGACTGCTATTATCTTCCAGTTTTTAAGAGAAGCTGAAGTAGGAAAACCTGCTGGAGAAGAGGTTTCTAGAGGTAGTGGATTTACTGCACTGGGCAAGCTGCAGCCTTTTTTCTTGTGACTGCAGCCACAGACATATTCCAGTTTGCCTTTTACCGAGGTTTGTTTTGGTCATTCCACAGCAGTCTATTGCAAAAACACTGGTTGGTGGTGCACTAGTGCCAGGATTTGATAACTTATTTCAAAACTCCGGTTTATTTGGCTATGTACAAGCAGCAGGATCTGATACCTCATTTTGAAGCAGCATGAAATAGTTCCACCCGGCCCTTAGCATTTCCAAGGCAAGCAGAGTGCATTAAGCCCTGGAAAGGCAGTAGGTCACCAGTGTGATCTACTTTTGACAAGTCTTCATGGGCTGTTTTTCTGAGATTGAATTTGTACTTTTATTTCCTCACGCGGAAGCCTACTTATTTTTCATTGATTTACATTAAAGTAAGGAAAGCACTGATCCAGAAACAGTTCATGAATTGCATTATCCAGTTTAATTAGAGGGAACAGAAAGTTTCTCCAGAGACAGAACAGTCAGCATTTAGCCTAAAATGCAACTTTGGACAGTAATACCTGAGGCTAGCAATGAACTGAAGTCACAGGCAGTGCCAATTACCCCTTCCACTCATTATGCAGTACATTAAGAATGATGCTATAGCATGTTCTCTGTTTCAATATTTAGTTCTACATAGCAAATATGTATGTTTGAATTTCTTTCTCAAATCTAAACTGTGTCAGAAACAGTCCAATAGTGAGTTTGTTTGAATTATGTATTAAATTCTTGTTTTGCTTTTTCTAGCTATCTATAAATATTTTGCTATCAAGCCAATTAAATATTTGTAGTAACAAAAAGCCAATAATCTGTATACACTGTTGTTACCTTGCTGCTGCAACAATTTTATGAACAGGATGTGAAATCTTAAAAGTTCACCGATAAACCTGTACTTGGGAGAACATAAAGATATGCATCAGCTGAGATCTGTGCCAGGGAAATTAAGGGAAAAAAGTTCACAGCCGCTTTTCCCAGGTCATGTAAACTTAAATTCTCTGTTGTAACATGATGATACTCAAACACTTGCAAGAGATTAAATGGTATTGGGTAGAGGCATATGCAGTTCTCAGATTCTGGCAATAAATACCTTGTATCTTATTCTCAGTACAGACACACGTTCAGAGAGGGCAAGGTTTACTACAGTTAGGGCATTCCAGGAAATGTCATAGTTCAGTTTCACCATGTTGATATTATACTGTCATAGAATTCAAAAGAAAAATATTAAGAGATTGAAAATACCCTATAAAACCTGTATTTTGGCTTGAAATGGTGGAAAAACTACTTTATGATTAGAGCATGAGGGCATGGCCAAGCCAACAGTTAGGTCTTCAGAGCGATCCAAAATGTCCTATTAATATTTTTTTTAATTCTTTGGCTTGAAGGACAACTTAGCCTCAACAGACCACACCTAGAGTATTGGGTCACATACCATACCAACTGTTGAATTACAAATAGCATTTACCAACCTTTGTTTTTTTCCATTTCATACCTACAGAACCCCTAAAACATACTCTGGATTCACTGCTGAAGTTTCAGTTCGTTCCTGTTGCAGTGGAAACTTTCTTTCACAGAAAGGAATGGAACGTCAAAACAGTCAACATTTACTTTCCCCTGGATCTGATCAATAGACTCTGGCAGTGGGATACAGAAACTAAATTCTGCTCAACAGAAGGGAGAATTTCTGACTCTTTGCTCATCAACAAGAAGGACTAAAA
Source organism: Falcunculus frontatus (assembly GCA_013398115.1). Taxonomy (NCBI): domain Eukaryota; kingdom Metazoa; phylum Chordata; class Aves; order Passeriformes; genus Falcunculus; species Falcunculus frontatus. The sequence continues at coordinate 2,857,165 of VZRV01001167.1, forward strand.
TAAACATAGTTGTAACTGTGGTACACCATCTTAGCTAGCTAAAAGTACTTCATTTTGCCAAAACAGGTTTGTACTGAGGCCACTCCCACTTTTAGAGTATGCTTGTTTGGATTGTCTCTTCCACCTGAGAATTGAGCTGGAAAATTTTCTAGTAGTTAATCACCTTTGATAAATACATCAAAACTACTGAGAGAGCTACATCACACACTGCAAACACAAAAAAAATACACAGGATTCTGTGGATTCTTCAACAGGAATTACTACAGCATTTTAGAGCTGAAAACTACTAGTGAAGGTACTTTCTATGCCTGTGTAATGGGAGCATCTGGGGCTCAAAAGAAATATGACCATGTAGATTTTCAGATTTTGAGTTCTGTGGTGAAAGGTCTACTAGTTACAGGCAGGCTGCAGCTTGCATCAATTCACCAAGGCAAAGGCAGTAGTTGAGGCAAGTTCATTGTGAGTTGACTACCTGCATTATGGGCTCCCACACAGATTCTTACATAAAGTTCTTTTCTGCAGCAGAGGCACAGTCAGTGAGCTGTCAAAAATAAAGTTACTTTAGCTGCCATTCAGAGTACACAGATGGACACGAGAGGTCATGGGCAGGATAAAATGAAATCGCTCATGTGTAGATAGCCTTACATTATCTTACTTGTTAAACAGTAAGCATGTAATTTTAAAACAATATTGGCATGGCTTAAAAGGCTATACTCAAATCCACCACGGTGATCTCCTTTGTTTTGCAAATCTGACCAGAGGAGTTGGTGACATCAGGGCAGTAACATCTCTCTGCATGGAGAGAATTCCTGGCTGAAAGGGTGGTGGCACAAACAGCCAGCAAAAAATTTCCTGCTAAATGCAATGCTTGGTGCCTCTATTCTGTTCCAGGACAATATAGGCAAAACTACTTGTCCCATCTACTGGTCCACTACCTCCAGCATGTGTGGTCCAAGATCAGGAGAGGAGCTGCCCAGCAAGTCCCTGACACCACCACCATGGCCAAGGAACATGGAACTGGGTGGGAAGCGGAAGACTTGAGTCTGTACTAAATGAATGAGACCTAGCAGGCAATCTAATCAAAGTAAAATGAAGTAGAATGGATGGATTAGAAAGGAAGTTTTTCTTAGTACATAGTCTGTGTAGAAATAGTAAAAAAAAAAAAAAAAAATCACAGAAGTGTAAGGTATTTATTATGGCACATTAGGAAATCAATTCTGTTCAAGAATTTACAGCAGCTCCTCACAGTTTCTTTCTAAAACCCTCTAGCCTTGAACCTTTTCAAATACAAATTGCTTACATGGAGAATAGACAGTACATGCTTAGTATTCATTTAGGACTTTTGCTGGTGAAAATCCGTTATTTTACTTTGATAACACTTTTTAAATTTGGATATAAATCTAGCTTTATATCTTCTCAAACAGAAAAACATAGTTCATTTATGTGATTATTCTCCCTATAAATCATATAATATACACTGAGAATATGCTGGGGGGGAAACTATTCTCTTTTCCTTTGTGCACTATAATATATCAGTTTCTTGGCAATAATTTAAACTCCTAAACGTTGTTAATGAAATCCTCTATTATTACAGTTCGGGGAAAGAGATATTTAAATATGTAGCTTTTGAAACATATGGGCTTGGGAAATGTTAAAAACGTGGCACTGAATTCCCGGAAGAAGCTGTAGTAAAAAAGAATATTATGCATTAATTTTGCATGTGGAATTCTTTTTCTTTTTAATAAATGCTCCCAATATGTAGTTCTTTTCTTAACTGTGGTGGGATTCTCATAAATAAAAGGTCTCAAAAATTAGCCAGTCTTTGCCATCACAAATATACCCCGTGTTAGTTATTCAGTTGACATTTGTAGGTCTAGCACTTGCCATCTAGAGGCAGTGTAAATAAAGCAGATAGCTAAGCACAGGTAGGTCTGACAGGCCCTTGTGCATGGCTCAGATTCACACACTGCTGCTGGGGACAGGCAGCTGAGCCCAGGGCAGTAATGCTTTGAGGGGTTAAGAGGCACCTTAGGTCTGCAACAAGAGCATTGTGGGCACATGTTCAAGGTTACCCAATAACCAGAGTTAGGTGAAGAAGTTGTTAACAGAGAATCAGGCTGTTGATTTTCATTTGCATCCTTCTATAGCAGTGGTACAAGTCTCTTTCTCAGTCACTTGAGCACTTTTACCAGCTAGTATTCCTTCTATTCTTTCTGTAGGACATGTTGATGTCACACAATGTCTTTTGCACTTTTCCAGTCCCACATAAAAGTTTTCAAGGATTTGTGTGTTTTCAGTAAGTATAAAAGTTTTTGAATAACTAAGTATCTTTACTGAGACATATTTCTGTTTGATGGTGTACAGGAAAACTAAAAAGAAAAAAGACTAACTTTTCCTCGTGATTATTTTTGACAATGCCATTAGGTAATTTTCTAAAGTCCAGAGAAAATTGTTTTCTTTAGCCTGATAGTCCCATGAATTACAAGAATTTGGTATTCTTGTGGTATTCAGCACATAGTTGAATGAAAATCAGATCCACTATCCAATCTAGAAATGTACATATGTCAAAACTTAGTCTTTTTCCTACTATTGTATTTTCTGTATTCCATTATAATTGGCTCCTAAATTTGAGGCCATAAAGGCTGACTCTGCCTGATACCAGGCATAGATAAGTACCTTCTCTCAAAAGAAATTACATGTTCTGGTATTACAATGGCATTCCTTGTGGGAAAATATAAAACTTCTTTGCAAATGTCTGGTTTATATATAACAATTTTATAAATTGCTTATATTTATTTTCATCCAAAAGATTTCCTCAGCAATGTCTAAATGTATTTCTACTTAATAATAAGCTGACTTATTTTTCCACCAGAAAAAAAAAAAAAGGGATGATGAGGCACACTGATAAGCCCAGCTGTATGTTCCTTTCTTACATATGGCCTTTTTGCAAATGTGTTAAAGAATACCCTTTTAAATTCTAGTTAATTTAGCATCTTAAGCAAAGTTAAAAATACCACTTGTGACATTATGGTTCAAGTTTGCACAGTGTTGTAAAAATCAGCTAGTGTATTTTTCTTCCAAAAATACTAGAAGCTTTATAGGACAATGTGAGGATACAGAAAGAAAATTTTCTAGTGATCCAATAAAAGTCCCTTTGTCGGATTCCTCTGGGAATTGCAAATATATTGCACGTAGAGCAGAACTGGCTATTGCAAAATCCCATGTAGTTTGAAAAAAATCACTGTAACACCAGTAATTGACAACATTCTGAAACACCACCTTGAAAAGCTGAAGACTAAAATTTATATCCCTGAAATAGGGAATGGAAAAGTAGATAGATTACATATTTCTAGTTGTGCTGTAGCTGCAGGGTTGCAGCTGGTAGGCCTGGAAACGAACCTGAAAAACTCTTTTTTGCCCCCATTATAAAGTCACCATTCAAAAGCCCATCTATAATAACCGGCAAGCCAATAGCCCTCCTGATGCCTTGGATTTATAAGTTTTGTATTTTTCAAATCCTGTACTGCCTAGTGTGTAACTCTGAAGTTTCTTGTAGCCTGTTAACTTCTGTTCTCTCATGCTGGTTAGACATAACAAAGCCTCTCCAGGTTTGCTCTTCAAGGACACCCAGACCATCCTAGGCCCAAAAAGTATAAACCAAAAGCCTCTGGAAGCGGAGCAAGCTTGGGGAAATTACATCACTAACTGAAGCTTTAATTGGAGAATTAACCCTGATATGCAAATGAACCAAACTTATAAAGTGTGAAGAACTCATGACCTGTCATCCATTTTGGGGGTCCATTTTGGCAGTAGCCTCTGGACTCCCCAGGGTGTACCTCTGAAGGTCCTTCAAATAAATACCTACACCTTTATTTCCTTATTCCTGTCTAGCCTCTGTTTTTTTAGGTGGCCACTTCAGGCATCACTCCTACTTTAGTATAATTGTTCTCTGAGCGGAAATACACCATCTAACCATCACACGTACTCAGCATCGTATCACAAAGCTACCAAAACAACATTGTCTTCTTTTTACCCAGCTTCTCAATCAGTTGTCTACTGCTTCAGGAAAAAAAACCAAAACAGCTGATAAACCAGATTCTGAGTGAGAAAATGCCTGATGATTTTAAAATATGTTCATTGCCAATTAGAAACTCATAGTATCTGATTCAACGGTAATGGATACTGGGCCTGGAGGGACAGTAAAGGATTAACTCATCTGAATCTAGTCAAGAATAGATACTGGGGGTTTTGCTTTACATTAATTCTACTATACGTGTTCCATCATATGCCAAGCATGATGGAAAATAAAGGAAAAATAAGATTAGTTTGTGTAAAGTTTTCTAAATATAGACTAGAAAGAAATGCTGTTTTATCTAATTGTTGAAGACACTGCTAATGATTAACCAATCCAGGGTGGTGAGAGCAATTTAAAGTAGGTTAATCATCTAGAGCTCATGCAAACGCTGTTAGCCTCTAGTCAGACTTTTCCCTAAGGTATCAACATAATTTGAATTTCAAAAAAGTGCTTAACAGAATATAGTTCCTTCTTTTTTGTTAAATAGGGACTTGGACCATAAAAAATCAACTTTACCTTTTCTAAATTTCTGTGTAATCATCTGATCTGAGCTGGTAGCTTAAAACTGAGTAATGTGAATATTTCCCATTAGCTCCAGAGAAGACAGTGGTAAAGCTCCCACCGAGTTTTTTAGTCCTTAGTCCAAGATACTAAGTACTTGGAAATTCTCATGAAGCTAGATAATCTCTGCTAAATGAGAAAGGATTTATGCTATTTTATGTTACACGTCTATGCTCTCCATTCCATGGGGATACAAATCCATACTCCATCAGTGAAGTCAGTGTAGCTAATTTATACAACCTGGGCATCTGACGCACACACAAAAAAAATAGCACACACAAAAAAAGATGATTTCCCAGTGTACTATTCATAGAAATGAAAAGCAAACCTAAGAGCAAAAACCCCATAATTCAACCCATGACCGTGTCTCTAGAAAAGCAGCATTTGTTTCTATTCTCTTTCTTTTTCATTCTAGATTATAAAAATTCCAGAACTCAGTTTTGCCTCTCACACTGTTAATAAAATGTGTTACTGCAGTACTGAGGAGCAGAAATTTAGTGACATTATATTAAACCTAATTGATTTTAGGCAGCCATCAGGGATATTCATAAGAAGGAGAAACGACCTTAAAAATACTGAGCTCTTGCACTGTATTTGCAGGATGCGTCATTGTTCTTTCTCAATTCCCACTCCCCAAACTTAAAAATCTAAATTTTGCATTGCTGAGAATATTACAGCTGTCATTTAGAAATTAAAAAGAGCCTATGTATTTTAAAAAAAAAAAATTTAGTTATTTATAAGTCTAGCATGGTTGATTTACTTTATTTTCATGGCTTTGAAAATGACTGGGTTTGTAAATTTTATAGTAGTAAAGAAGGTAACAAATTCTCAGGAGTGACTAAGCTTCTTGAGCCAAAAAAATAGTCTTGTAACTTCTGTTTCTCAAAATCAAACAAAAGAAAAAGACAAAAAAAACCCTTAATAATAACTGAACAAGTCCCACTATTATACTATTATTGAAATAAAATAGCTTAAAAAAAGCTTGCCTATTAAGTCCCTCCATCAAAACAATTAAGTTTGGGTAGTAATTCAGAGGGCTTTTGATCTACTAAGCACTAGCTACAGTGTCTTCCTAATGCAAGTCATGCATAAACAATTTACTTAGCTGTTGAGAGTTCTGAATATGAACCATAAAGGACTGGGCATTTTAACAGTATAAAAGAAATGCTAGATAGGTAATTTTGTATGTATTAAAGGCAGTGCTAGAGATTTATCCTCCTTTTAGGAAGGTAGAGGGAAAGTAAGGAAAAACAATTCTGGCAGGAAAACACCTGAACAGCACAAAGATTAGAACATCACTTACACAAATGACAGTTACTTGCTTTACAGATTTTTTTAAAATGTGTTTAGTAGACTCAGATCAGCATTCAGCTTCTCAGCACGTTTTGAACTCTGCTTATCTGGAGAGTCTTACCCTAATTTTTTCACAGGAATTTATTTGATTTTTTTTCTCCCTTTTAAAGCCAAGCTTCTTTAAATGTTACGGGCTACACTGTCTTAAGTAAGTCTTGATTTTATACTTATGGTTTTGGAGATGATGTGGAGAAATACACATTTACACATTGGCAGATTTGAGAAAATCTTTCCGTTTCATCCTAATACCATTTTTCTAGGCTATTCTCTGATTGACTAAACTGACACCTTAGCAAAAAATTATCAAACCCATTTCCCTTTGAGCTTTACTCCCAGTTTAAAAACTCAGCCATCTGTAAGGCACTTTGGACTTCAAAGATGGTGAGTCAGACACTTAGCTATGGCATGTTTAACCTTGGAATTAATAATATTCTGTATATTAGATTGATATTTCCCCCATTTTCTAGAACAATGAAAGACCCAGACTGATAATGTTCTTCTGTTGATCGACCCTGCTTTTTTGTTGTAGCTTAAGACATATACCTCCATAGTTGACTCTTTTCACATCTGTAATTTAGAAAAGATTAATTATTTTCCCTTTGTAAAGGGAAATATAATTGCCATATATTCTCAAGAGCCCAAAATGACTTCTTCAATCTGATTTTGTGCTTCCTTCAAATTACACTTTTTAAAAGAAGGAAAGGAAGAGAGAAAATCAAACAAGCTAATTTGGATTTTATGAATAAACCCGTAAAGCCCAGATCTCAGTACATAGATGAAAATTAATTGCTTATACAATACTTCTAAAAGTAATATGGGAAGCATGCTTTTCTTTCTAGAAATGGAACCATATGGGACCTGATATAAATTTTGGAAGAATGATACATTACACTAGATTTATTCATGTAATGTCATTGAAAAGCTTCATGTTGGAAATTCAAACCATGAAGTAAATAAAGACAAAATTATGACAGTTGATCAGAAAATAGTAATTATTTATTTTCTCTTGACTGTTTAGGTACTTTCATACACTGCGGCTCTCTCATTCTTCCTCATAAGAGCTGGGAATCACACAGTCTGGAATGTATTTCTTACCATTGCACAAATTTTGGAAGTGTCATGGTCTCCATTTTATTAAAGAGGGAAAAAAGCCCAGAAACCATGAAAGGAATCTGAATTTCCCTGAGTCCTATTCACTAGCCTAACTCTGTTATATTCCAGACCTAATGGTTAACCATGTCTTTGTCACCTCGAGACAGCAAACGCAATTTGAAACTATACAAATCTACTTATTCAGCGCTATTAGGGGACAGGAATACATTATGTTTGTGGTAACCAGTTATCTTCCAAATAAGATGGAACTTTTTTAATTTTAGTGTGACCTGAATGGGTGTGTTTTTTAAAACAGTTCTGCTAAAAGACAAATAATTGATCCAATTTGTCTCGTGTGTCAATAGTCATCACAACGAGCTTCTAGAGACAAGAATCTCTTAATTAAGTTAAATTAAACTAAATAAAATTAAACTTCTTGACAACATTTTTTGGTCTTCCAAAGACCAAAGACCCCAGAACAGGGTTTGGTGGTCACTGAACCATGCCTGAAGGTCTGGTCTGAGCTTTTAACTCTTCTGCCCATTCCAACTGTTTGCTCTGTCCTATCCTGCACCATTATAAAATAATTATCATTTATTATTCACAACAATAAAGATCAGTAGCATTTAGGCCAGTGCCTGTGTCAGGAGGAGAACTGGAGGCAAGAGAACAGCAGAAGGAAAGAGTGTGCTGCCGTCCTGACTCAAACAAACCACATATACCAAAGGGAAAGTGTCTGATTCAGTTTTATGGGCCCTTCTACTTTGATAATTCCACAGCAAGCAACTTAGGGATCCCGATAACTTTGCTTTCAAACTCCTGCCTTGGCTGTGCTACTCACAGAAGGAGCAAGCAGAGAGAAGAAACAAAGCACTGCTCTTCCCTGTCTTCACACTCTCCAAACTCTCTGCACCTCCAGCTCCTCTCCGGTATCATTCACGGCGGTACTCCTCTGCTAATCTCTTCCTACGTAACACACTTCAAAACATGATTTCTCACATGCAACCAGGGAGAGGAGATACTTTGCATAAGGAGAATGAAATCAGACAGAGAGGTATCTTGAAAGTAATTTTAGGACATAATGTAGAAGTTTGGATGGTGCATCACATAGGACATAAGAGGACCAAAGGATCCAGGACAGAGGGAGACTGAGGCTCATACGACCATTGCAAAGCTCATCCCGCTCAGAAGCATATACCAGCAGCAACTGAAAATACAGGCACAGTTAACTTCTTACCCTACTAATTCTCATTTTACATACTTGTTTATACATAGCATATTCAGCCTTCAGCAGCAGAGCTGAGATTTGTAATGTGAAGGTTCATGGATGCATGAATATTTGAGATTTGATTATTTTATCCAAACAGGTTTGTTCTACTTTAATCACAATATAACTAGATTTCAAAATATACATCTTTAGAAAGCACTGAGGGGGAAAATAGGTACCAAATAAAATCTTATTAATTGTATGCAAAATAAAACAAAAACCTGTATAGAGCAGCACATGAGGGTAGGGAAAAAAGGGGAAAAAATAATTTAATTATTTAAGGCACAGAGATTAGCTATTTAGAATTCCTACCAGCAGACAATTAAATTAATAATAGATACCAGTAGTCTCAAATACTTGGCAATAATTAATATAAAACAAAAAAAGACATTTCAAAATAAAAATTAATCAAGAAAAGCCTTTATAAAAAAAGTAAGTCAGCATAATGAGCTAAAAATTAAGGAATAAAACCCTTTAAATTTAACAATTTTTAATCAGAGGCTGAAATGCCAAATAATATAACTGATATGGTTCTGCAGTTAGCAATTGATCTGCTGTATATATTAAAAAAATTCAGGGTAAAAGAAAGTACAACCTGTTGCATTACACTGTAATGAGCAGTTTAATTAAATGAAGTAAGAACTGTATTAAAACCCATGTATAACAAGGAATTTCCCATCTCAGGCAGCCAACTAGTATGATCAGTTTTCATATCAAGGTACAGTATTTCTGGAGCACTGATTTTTCATCGGGATTGAATCCATAATGCTACAAGAGTGAAGAATCAGCCCTCTTTTTCATACAAAGGATTATAAAAGGAATAAAAAAACATGGAAACTTTTAGCAGATTTAATTGTTCAGCTGAGATAAAAGATGTTAAAAGTACTAAAAATAAGACCTATTTTTTTTTTCAGCTGACAAAGCATCAGATGTTATTTATTCTCTCACCCAGCAAATGGAGACCAGTTGTTTGGATGTCAGCTGTTGAAAAAATCATTGTGTGAAAGTTAAAATGCTCACTGGAAAAGCACAGTTCAATTAAGCATAGTCTGCACAGATCAGTCAGAGAAGGTCATGCTTTACTGACACACAGGAGTACTGTGAAGACGTTACTGCCATGACTGATGAAAGGAGTTCAGAAGATTTATGATACCCCAATTTGACAATGCCCTTCCCTCAGAAATTAATGACTACAGGACAGTGCTAGGACACTGTTAGTTAAAAATAAGAGCTGGAAAAAAATACATTTGAAAGCTGCATTTTTTCAATGTTTTGGGAAGGAATTATGTAGGTCTAAATCAAACTTCTAGTACACCCATATTATTTGGTTTGGGTCAAGGATACTGATTCCTTTTAAAGGGTAACTAAATTACAGGGAGATTACACTACCTAGAGGAATCAGTAGATGACCAAGTTGACTCTAAACAAAAGTTAACCCATGTAAGAAATAGCACGCACACCCCTTGCACAGTAACGCCGTTCAGAAACGAGGAGCTGTGAAACATCCCTGAGCAGTGCCCTTCTCTGTACTGCTAAGGACAGGGCATCAGGATGTCCCACCATCCCAGCTATAAAATGCATGGACCTGTTTCTGTTACTTAAGATGCTTAATATGGACCAGCTGGACAACCACTTAGGATGGGAAAATAACGTGTTGTCCCATGCTGAAACATGAAATCTTTACCAAGTCTTTGGACAAACTCAAATATAAATTAACTGGTGTATACCTACATTCAGTAGCCTTATGAATGCCTGCCTGGAAGATACAGATGTGTAAAATTTTTTTCATAAATTCTATCAGTGCCTCTAATGGAATAAAAAACTTCTTATATAAATATTAAGCTACCCAATACAACAAGAGCAGATCTAGTACAGAATTTTAAGAATTTCTGATAGCACAGGGAAGGTGTCATCTATGAAATGCAGCAAGTTTTCAGAGTAATTGCTGACGAGCTCTATCAGATACACATTAAAAGTTCTTTTAAGATTTCCCTGTAATTGAAACTTGTGTTACCAAGTTAGATTTAAAAAAAATGTTCATTTTTCTCCTAAATGAGAATGGAGATGGTATAAAGTAATCAGAATTACAAACAAGACTGTCAAAGACAAAGTCAAACTGGGCCAGAGAATCAGAAATTATGAGTGCAAGAGATGAGCTTGAAACTAGGATAAGGGATTACTAAAGGCTGGATAAAACATACATATCCACAACAATGGGGCATTATCACAATATTCGCAGAATCAATTAAAACTTTCATTTGTTTTTTCTTCCTGAACTTTTTTTCCCCCCTTCCTCTGGTCTGAAGGGAATTTCTTTTTCTCCAAGGGAGACAAGTCTGCCTGTTCTGCTTCATATGTTAAAAGATGCCGTGGTCCTTGGAGCTTTCAGCCCCGCTGTGGGTACTGTACATGCACAGGGATCCTTCCCCAGTGAATTCAAGACTCCAGACCCCAACACAATTTACTCTGCTTCACAGCATGGCATGGGCAAACACCAGCCAGTAGCCTGAACCCCCTGCATATCTGAAAACTGAGATTTCCAGATGGCAAGCTGACCTGACTTGGTTACTGCAACAGTGTTGTAGATACCAAAGGAACTAGAGCAGATGGAGTGACACCCCTATCTGATTATTTCTGAGCAGTGGGAAAGGTAGTTCAGGTATAGATGAGCACTGCAGCTCATTATCATTTTAACCAAGCCATTTTTATGTAAAGGTTTTAAAGCAGAACCAAGTTACCATGGAAACTGGTTGAAGCTAAGACTTACTGTAAATTCTTTTCTAGACAATGATAACAGGACTGACAGGTGGGCTGTAAAAGGAAAATGAGTGCAAAAAAGAGTAAGGCATGTTGATCTGTTTCCCCTTCCTATAAGTGTTGTCATTTATAGCTCTGCTTTATCTCTACATTTTCTACAGTGATATATTGAAAATATTTTAAAAGATACTCCCACCTAAATTAACGTTTTATTTTGTCATAATCATATTTGCAAGGGGATGTACATGCTCTAGAGAAAAGAGATAAAGGGCAGGGCACTCCACTTATTTTCCCAAATTATTCTGTCTTACCACAACCATCAGGGAGGGAGAGCCATCACTCAGGAAACGCATTTGCATGAAGTGCCCTTTCCCACCAGTGTTTGTATTTTGGTCTTGAAATATGCTCTAGGCACATTTACATCCTAGCACAGTGCTGCCCTTGTACACTATGAAAGAAGGTAACAGGAATTGAGTGGTTTTACTGAAGAAATACCCCTTTCCCCCTTCCCAAAGATTTAAAAGTATACTTATTTATGCAATCCTATCTAAAAAAAAAAAAAATTTTTCTCTGTAAATATCTTTCTTAGTCTGACAGATGATGGTAAGAATAACAGAGATTACAGTAAAAAGCCCCCAAAACACAGTGCCAGAGTTTTAAGAACGGAAATCAGCAGAATGAACAGCAGAGCTTGTACCTTTTCCACTTGGAATAGTTAGCTGTCAGCACTGGAGAAGATTTCAGCATATGAATATGCAATTTTTTTAAAAATTCTATGCTGGGTGTTTCTACCTGCTGTGCTTAATTTCAGAATCTCATGTTACCATTAGAGAAAAATAACCTCTTTTGCAATATAATGTTCTACCAAAAGGAAGGCAGGAGAAGGGGGAGATTCTTGAATTTGTTCTGATACTTTTCTAGCCCAAGGTTTCTTCTTGCTTCTACCTCCCAGCTGGAGCTGTGTTTGTACATGCCCTCCTGACACAATCCATAAAGCAATTTTCTTCCAAATTTTAAGAGTTTTGCTGTCATCAACAGACATCTTTGGTCCCAGTACACTGGAACCACAACAGATAGTCACCTTTTCCAGCATGTTTGCCTCACAGCTAAAAGTAACAGCAGCAGCTGCTTTTGTTATCAGAAGTAAATATACTTCTCACCTTCAGTCTCTGCCTTCCTCAGCACTGTGGGGGTGGGGACATGACAGATGGTTCCTGCTAAGTAATCACAGATCAAATGGTATTTGGTGTATGGCATAAATTTCCAGGCAAATAAGAATGCTTTTCATTTAATATCATCCCTGTGAAAAGCTGGATACTTAATAAAATGTGGCATGCTCTAAGGAAACATGTTACACGTTAAAGCGAATGAAGATGAGACCAGTAGCAGAATTCTGTGATAAATGATGCACAAGCAAACTCTTACTTGTCATAAGTGAATTTTGACGACTGTGTTTTATATGTAAAGCTTTCTGGCAATGAGACAAAGGGAAACATGAATCCTAATTCTACTCTTTTTAAGCTAACTAGATCTTTTTTTTTCTGTCCCCTGTACAATATTTGGGTGTCTCCGAGCCACAGAAAGTTCCCAGTCCAGACTCAGTTTTCAGGCATGCTTGTGCAGAGGTTTGTGCAGTCCTTGAGACCGGACACTCAAGGACTCCTTGCATTAAAGGTAGAACCATTTAAAGGAAGCCATTTTAAGTATTTCTATACTTAATGGTTTAATACAAGTCAATACTAGTCAAAGGTTTAATACAATTAAAATACCTTGGCACTATTGCACATTCTCAAATTTTAATTATTTTTCAAATCTGGTTGTATGACAAAAATGTGTTGTTTCAAATAATCATCATCAGATTCCACATACAGGTGTTTATCTTGGACTTAATAAAGGCGGAGGCTTAGAAATAAGAATGTTGGTAATAGTTAAGGTCATAACACAGGACAGTACAATTTTAATTTACAAATTCTCACCTAAAGGCATGATTATACAAAAGAAAAGGTGGGGGAAAGATGCATAAGAGATGGAGGAAGGATTGTTAGGAACTGGAAAAAGGCAAGGTATAAGTTCTGTGGGGAAAAAAAGCAACACAACAAAAAGAAACAAATAACCCCATCAAACAAACAAACAAAACCCCCAAACTACACAAAAACAAAACAAAACAAAACATACCACCAAAAAACCACCAAAGAGTGATAAACCAGAAAAGGGAACAGACAAACCTAAAAACCGGAACTTAAAAAATTGCCATTTACAATCTAAGGACAATTCTTCCAAGCCTGATCAGAAGTCTGTGAAAATCACTGATCTTTACAGAGGTGTCTCAAATAGGCACTTTGTTGTAAACTTCAAGACCAGGCCTAAAAGAAAAGAGATCAGTGCTACAAGTAAACCAGTCTGTGATAACGCTAAGCATGAGTGACCTTGAGTCACTCTCAAGGTGTTGTCTGGGCTTCCAAAGGACAACTTGCCAAACACCAGTGTTTTCCATTTCTCATAAGCATGCATTCTGTGTTGTAAGACACACATTATTTCTACATATCTGTGTTGACACATTTTGTGCAGGAAAAAAAAGTATAGAAATAGGTTCTGTGCATGGATTTAAGTGGTTAATATAAAATTATGTCAGTATTCACATCTGCAAACTTATTACTTCAGTATTTGACCTCAAGTCTCTAATTGTTCTATCTCTGTTTTCATGGAAGACAGAAAGAAAAATAATGAAACCAGCAGTCTGTCATTTACCCATGTGTAACTCATGGATTTTTGTCAATGCAGGTTTTTCAATACAGAGTCCACGCTGGTTTCACATGTGATGAGGAGACAAGCACACAGTGGAGAGCGGCAGTAGATACAAAGCAGATAAGCAAGAAAGAAAAATTAAGGACAAAAACACAGAGCTGTTTCTAAAAAATCAGGTAAGGAATTCAGGTGATTCTGTATCAAATGTAAAATGTACAAAGAATTGTGCCAAACAGTGTATCTTGCCTTATCTAGTATTTCTGAGAATTCCTTCTATATGTGTCTAGGACTTATGAATACACACAATACATATACCCTACACTAACCCCCCCACACACAATTAATTTACTTTTTGAGCAAAATTGCTATTACCTTCAGTGCAAATATTTATTATACTGGTATCCTACATTTCTTTTAATAAAATGCATTTCCTGGATTTCATTTTATTTCCTTTAAATAAAACATGGTACTAATTGCTACAGGAAGCCAATCAAGCAGTGTTTTCACAGAGGAGTAAAAGTGAATTGTGCTGTGTGTGCTGCTGTTCCCTCTCAACAGCCCAAAGTTCCCAAACCTTACAATGTCCTGTCCTCAAACTGATCTCTTGGGGCATAACAAGGGCACTGCAGAAAAGCACCATCTGTTATCACCCACCCCTCCCTTCCTACAGGCAACAGGTGGAAAGTCCATTTAGAGCTTGGACACATTTACATTTCCTAAGCATGACCATAGAGGAGTAGAAATAGATTTACCAAAGACCACATCTGGATGGACAGGGAAGAACAATTCATGCTTTCCTCTTCTGCTCTCCTGCTTTGGAGAAAAGTTGCTGTACCACTTGCAGTGTCACAGTGGGAGCACTAAATGTGGTGGTGACTGTATAATCTCTATTCCCTAAAACAAGCTGGACATTAGGCTAGCTGCATGTTACCTGATGGAACTGTTCACAACAGAAACATCCTATTAACTTCTTAGAGATACTTACTTTTAGAATAGACTGAAGTTATATTTTTGCCACAAACGGAAGATTGAAAGAAAATCATAGGTAAACATTATATATCTATCTACTTAACCCTTACCTCTCCCTTCCACTCACAAAACTAAAGCTAACCTAAGATGCTGGTATAGCAACACACATGAAGTACTAAGAAATGGTTACTTACAGGTTTTTGCATTCTTAAGTAACACCATCAGCTTATCACACTCATTTAGTATATCCACAGAACAGAAATTCCTTTAGAGTTTGGTCCCATAGAAGTACTTTAACTCATCTAAAAAATCCTTATTTATGCTTACATTTAATTTTCATAGAACAGCATCTAATGCTTCCAGAAAGCATGTTTCAGAAGAGTAACTCCAAACCTATGGAAATCCACTACTGAAAAAACATATTCCATGAATTCCCAAGAGTCCTAAAGACATTAAACCAAACAAAAATCCTCACAAAGTATATAAAACTCATTATTACTGTTAACATATTAATTATGTGTTCAACAATTCATGATAACGCAAGACTGTGTTCATGATAACTTGTTGCAGTTTGGTAGGACTGTCACACATGGAGACGTTCTGCCAGTTCCTGCTGTGTAGTTGATTGATAGCTGCTGCATGCTTGCAGAGTGTCAGCAAGGATGCCTCTAATGGGAGAAGCAGCATCATACAGCTAGAGTTTCTCCAGGACATGCAATATTCATCAGTTACAAACCTGGGAATGTCATACTGTAAAAGCTACATGATAAAAGATGCTGCATGGTGGTACAGCTGATTCCATTTGCCATATGGTATGTTATTATATTGTATTACCTTGGGGAGGGCACTAAAAGTAAAAGAACAGAACACACTCAAGGCATATAGAAAAATGAGGGCAAATTGCATAGTTTTTTATTATATCAGTAAGGCCTGTAACTGAAATGGAGATGAAACTAAATAAAGAGTTGAAAGCGTGATACACTACCTTCCAGCTACTAAAAAGTAATATGCTCTATTAGGAATATTCAAACAAGAAGAAATTGCCAGCCACGATATGTAGAAACCTACAGACAACCTTAAAGCAGGTTTGACTCAAAAGTCAGCAAATGCTATGTGCAATGTTACACATATTCCCAAAACATGGTTTTATATCAAAGATGATTTTACATGGGGTAGGCTGGAGAAAACGTTTAATCGGTAATGTCTAAATGAGATTCCATAGGCACAGCTATAATGAAACCATTAAATGAATTATTAAAACAATAAAATGGGAGGGTATTTGCTGAAAACAGTTAAACAATAGTAATTGTGTCCAATTGACATCAGGTACATGAGCTGTCCCTACGGCCTAAGAAATTTCAAAACAAACAACAACTCCAAATTTAAAAAGGCTTTCTCTTTACAACATACCAGAATTCACAAGCAGAATTGTCTGACTGAAACAAAATCCAACCACAATCAGATCATTCTTTGGGAGCTATTATTCAGTCACCACTGAAATTTTAAATGAGAAATTTTGTGATTCCAAATAACAGAAATAAACAGGCCTGCTGGTTTTAGGAGTCCTTTGGCTCTAAATGCCATAGTTCATTGGATGAGACATTTTAAGATCTGTTACAAGAACAGAATATTTTCAAATTAGTCATGATAATTGTGCAATACTTCAGATGACATCTTCAAATCTGTCATCTACTCAAGTGTTCGGTTTGAGCAGCCAAGAAGTAGATTGCTCCTTTAGCCAGACCTTTAGCAGGATTAAATCAGATAAATTCTAGTAACTCCAAATATTTTCTATTATGGGTTATGCACTGTACTCTCCTGTTAGTTTTTACCAGCTATTAGAAGATTTTTTTTTTTTTTGGTAAGCCATTGAAGTGTCTCAATGTCATTTTAAGATAACAGAAGCTCACAGTAAAGTCAATAGAGGATCATGGCTGTATGGCCCTTGCTAGCTTGTACTCACTACCAAAACCCACTGGCTGCAGTTTACCAGTCTCAAGGTTTGCCACTGGACTGGTTTACATTTGTAAATACCTGCTGCCCAGTGATGGCAGGAGGGGCCAAGCTGCAACTGGGCAAATTACTGCATCCATTTTCATTTCTCAGCTAATGATAACACCAATGTGATAACACATTCTCCACTGTCTTATCAAAATCTATGAAGTTTTCACACATTTCAGTGTGTGTGCCATTCATGCTTCTGTTCCAGCCATTAAAAAGGCTGATGGCAAAAATGACTGATGACACTAAATGAGGGTTATTATTCAGTGAGAGATAAGAAAGGAAGGGAAGGAGGAAGAGAGGGAAAAAGCCAGTTCTCACTATTTTACTCAAGGGTGTTCTTCCCTTTTAAGCAAGCAGGAATCTTGAATATGAGTTAACTGACAGCTCAAGTTTAAAGACACGGTGCTGTAAACATCCTTGCTAAATTACCAAACATTTGTCTATTATTATCTTCTTTAAAGGAAAGGTGTTTATTACTACAAGACAGAGTAATATTTGTATATTTTTCTTCTAAGAATGAATTCAGTTCCATACTAATGAAAGATAACTAGTGTTTGACAGAATTAGTGTTTACTTTACCCTAATACATTGAGATTTACAACTACATTTTAAATACTTTGGTTTCTGCTATTCTGATAAACTGTCACCTTGACAACAAGCATAAATGAATGCGTTAGTTATGATAAATTTTCGGTGCAGCAGTTTTAAATTGGTAATGGAAAATAACTTTTTTAAATACTTCGTAATGTATTCTGAAATGATAGAAATGTTTAATTAATTATGGGAAATGGAATGTCAGTATGAATTCTTCAGACTAAAATCTTATCATAGCATGGTAATTTTTTTCTACTGTTATTTTTTACTAAATTTACAAACTATTCAAGTTTCACATTGAACAATTCAGAAAAACATCCAGAAAATGATAAATGGGAGAGGTTGGGAGTTGAAGTCAAGGAAAGAATCCTGTTCCAAAGTTTTCTCATGACAAAGTTTTTTCTGCTAGTTCAATTAATTTAGGCACTTAATTTTTTTGATTAATTGATCATGACAGTACTATAGTATAATATTGACTATCTTAGATGTGTTCTCTTTCATTGTCTTCAGTTAGTTCAAGAAAATGCTGATAGGCCAAAAATATGCTATGTTTCAGAGGAAGAACATTCAATTACATTCAGCAGGAAAATCAGACATAAAGTATTTTTATCCAACCACAGTTTTTAAGTAAGCAAGGTTGACGAGTGACAATATCTTAAGAGAATTTCAGAGAGCACAAAATCTTAAAGATGTGACCTATTCAAGAGTACATTGAACACTATAAAACCATACTGTCGATTACACACACCTTGGTTTCAGTGAAAATGCAGTATTTGAAAATTTGGAAACCTGGTTATATAAATAATAACCGGAATAATAAAATTTTTAGTACGGTCAACCTCTGACTTTTACTTCCAGAGGCACTACTATACCAAATTTTATAAATACCCTTCGACTCGAAAACTTGAAAAATAAGCAGCTGCTCTGTGCCTTAGAGGTGCTTCAGACCCAGCTAAATACATTTTGTGTATATTTTAGGGCTTCTTTTGATATATAGTTAAATCATCAATTCTCATCTGTTTCTTCCAAAAAGATACTCCGCTGGACATTTGCAGTACATTATGAACAGATGTTATACCCGCTTCCCTGATTTGTGTTAGAGTACTTGGGTCTTCCGTGGATTCTGAAGTGCTGAAACCATGAGTGAACAACACAGTAGAGTAAACAAAATATTTAGGATTTCAGTGCTTTTACTAAATGAAGTTATTCACAGCATTTTCTGGACTGGTGCTTCCAAATTCTTCCTTATTCTTCTTATTTTACTTCCTTAGTCTGCTTCTAAAACACTTCCTCATTCCAAATCTAAGTCTTTTTATGCCAGCAAAAGCTGACAGACTCTCAAGGTTAACAACTGGCAAAGTCTCAAATCCTGATCATTTAGCATGATTTTCTGTAGTTCAGAAGATACCTCAATATAATTTGAGAGTAAGGACCACAATATGCCCTTAATGGTCCAACAGTGTTATTTGTTATTGTTAGGGGAAATTTTTGGTTAGCAGATCCCATTTTGCAAGCGAGGCCTTTTAATGGCCATGTCTACATTGCACATTTGGCCAATCCACTCACTAGCACTGAACAGCTTCCTATCCTCTTATTCCCAGAGATGTACATCTATGTTTCTGATATACTGTGTAGGTTCAAATGAAAACAATTTGAAGTAAACAACAGAACCTGAAAAATGAACAAGATGAAAAGCATAGAACAATGTATTCTGAGCAAGACTCTGTCACCCTTTTTTTTATGCCCTCATCTCCAAGAACACTACACCTGATCAAGCTGCATCCTAAAAGCAACATTAATTGCATTCCTGGAACAGACTAGTGAACTGCATGCTCAGATGATCTCTGTAATTTCTTAAAGCCAGTGACTGCAATAACATCACGCTAGCACCAATTATGTTATAAATTGTACAAAACTGCATAGAAATAAACCTGCATGGCATCTAAATCTCCATCAAAATGCAATAAAGTGTGAGGGTCTTCTTAAACTGGAAAATACAAGACTGAGCAGGACTGAAAATACCCTTTTGTAATTCCTTGCTTATTCCAGCAAAAGACCATCTGATTTCTATAAAGTGAGCTAAAACATAAGAGTTATAAATTCCTTTTAGATGTTTAGAATATTATATTTTTTGACATCACAGATGACAGTAAATGTGATTAATGGTTGCTGATAATTGGAGTTTCATTCCAGTGGTTATTGCTTGTCAGTAACAATTAATAGCTCCACAAACCCCCCATTCATTTCACAATATTAAAGAAAGATGGCTTCTGGGAATTATGCTAAACTAGCACATTGAATTAGATTTTGAATTTTATAGTATATTGAATAACAGTTTATGGTTTTATAATAGCAGTGACAGTTTATTGTTGCATGGTAATCGCTCTCATTACATGTATGTATATCTGGAGAATTACAATTTCTGTAATCATTAAAATTATTGAACTACATGTTAACATTTCTTTAGAAGTATAGAGTACTTAGGTCTCTATCAGTAAATGTCAGTTTTATCGGTTTTTAATGTTAGTTACATCAGTTTTGTCCCAGTATTTGATAGGCAAGATGCAGTGTTTAAGGGATGCAAAACCAGTTCATGCTCCTTGGTATCAAGCACCACCTGGAATGACACCTGGCACAGCCACCCAGCTGTGAGTGCCCTGCTCCAGCTGGCTGGGCTGGACATACCAGGCAGTAACTGCCTCAGCTGATCATTTCCCACACTGGTAGGAAGAGAGGAGGGCAAATCTTCAGTAAAGGGAAAGATACAGGTTTTTGGAGAATCACCTCCAAACCTGAGAAGTATCCTGACCTTTGGCCTTTTCTCCAGTAAAAAAAAACTTCCTGCAGTCTGAAGGGGCAAAAAACCCCTAAAAAACAACAGGAAAGGAAAAGGAATCACGACTGACAGAGAGAGAAAGAGCTATGTATGATAAAGATGACTAAAGATCTTGTCTTCATCAGGACAAAATGGTGCATAGAGTTTGATGTGAGAGACTGGAAAGGGTATAATTTTTTATGTGATAACATTAAACTTAATAGAACAATTTTTGAAGTTTCTTAACTGAGAAAGCAGCAGGCTCTGAAGTTTAACATGCTCATAAGATAAATCTTAAAAATACAGGTACACTAAAAAAAATTCTGCCACTCAGGAAGCCAGTGCATTTCTAACACAGACATCTTTATAGTCAGGATCCGAGCCACAGATAATTCAATAATGTTTAACAAAGTGGAAAAGGGAACAAAGTAGAGAAAGAGCTTTATAAAGTAAACTTAATTAGGAAGGCACATACTCATTTCACTTGCAAAAGTACTTTTGCCTAGGACTCTCCTTGACTTTGGTTTTTTGATGCAGAAAATACCAATTGTACGAGAATACTACAAATAGATTTCTTCTGCTGTCTCTTATTTCAACATGCTCTTAAAATCTACTGATAATTTTACTTTTCTAGTTTAATCTTAGACACATTAGCTAATGAATCTCCCAAATAAAGTATATTCAACTAATTCAGTCTTGTCATTTTCTTCCAAACAAGGCAGTTATCCTAGCATAATACAAGGTAAGATGAGAACCCATCTCACAAAGCACTGAATTACTTAAGCAAAGTAGGTTAAGGAAAGAGTCAACAATAAAAATGACTATGATAATTCTAGCAAAATTCCAAGTCAAAACTGCCACCCATTACACATTCTATTTTATATAATAATTCTCCATCCACTAGTGATCATTTCCAAGTCAGTGCTAAACTCTGAATTAAGTCAATGAGAACAGAATCAAGACCTTTCTTATTACTATTTGATTCGTTTGTGCAGGTTTGCAAAAGCAGAAAATTACTGCTGGTGATAGGGGAACCTCGAAAGATGTACTTGTTTGTTTCATTGGAAAAATCCTAATGTGAAAGTTTGGTTGATTATACAGATCTACGTAAAACCTCTCTGACTTACTTTACTTGTGGCCTTTGGACCATCTGTTCAGAAATATTTTTTCTTAAGCTTTCATGATACTACTGTTAGTTATTTGTTGTATATCAGCATTTCGCAGCTCTAAT
This sequence comes from Falcunculus frontatus, assembly GCA_013398115.1. Lineage (NCBI taxonomy): Eukaryota > Metazoa > Chordata > Aves > Passeriformes > Falcunculus > Falcunculus frontatus. The sequence continues at coordinate 2,878,628 of VZRV01001167.1, forward strand.
TAACATTTGATCTACTGTGGCTGGGACTGTATAGACCAGGTGAAACCAAGTACAGAATAAGTTGGAACTAAAATAAAAAACTAACCAGCTTTGCAATTCCCATAGTAAATTTTGGCTAAGTGTAGATTAGGTGGCTTTTCAGACCAATTGTTTTTCTTATAATTTCTTTTCAATTCCCAATGTTATCTGTAAAATGAAATTTAAAAAAAGAAAAAAGAAGCCATTAAATTAAATTCACAATTATGACGTAAAACATCATGACTAAGAAGAACAAAGTACACAGCGTGTATGTCGGTAATCCGATGGAAAAGGACAAGGCAGTTCAAAAAAGCAATTCCGTCCTATTCTTTGATCCAATTTAATGAAACTTTAATCTTTCTATTGTAAAACTCAAATTCAGGCATCACATGCCTGTAGATCCAATTCTAATGTCTTATTCAGACAAAACATTTTCACTGCTCAGTAACTCTCAGGTTTGATAATACCGACAAAGAAAGTCCTGTAACATGTCTCCCATATCCAACACTGAATTTATCAGTTGGGCCTTCCTTATTTTATGACTTAAGAACTTCTGGTAACATCACATAATCCATATTGGTAATTCAATTACTGTTTTCAAAATACAGTATTTTATAAATACGTAAGGGAACTAGACACTTCCTTGAATATTCCATTTCCAGGACACAGATTCTAGCTTCTGTGTGCCTTGCTACTTCTCAAGTAGCCAGCAGGTTTAGTATGCCTCGGGCCATAAGATAATTCAAATATGCATATATTCAATAGTATAAAACTTACCAAAACATGTATGCAAAAATTTAGAAGCTGAAACTCACGTTTTCTGCTTTGAGGAATCATTTGGTTTGTTCGGTTCTTTTTACTATGAATAGCACCTGTAAGTACTGAGCACAGCAAAGCCAAGCAGAACATAAGCTGGAAGCAGAAAAGAGGAATAGGCCAAACAAACACTCTTTTGTTCAAATGAAATCGAGGTTGTCTGTTTTATAAACTCAGACAAAACATCTGCCAGAAAAGCACTCGCTAAAGCATCAGCTACTCCATCTCTTTAGAGGATGTTGTATATTGTAGTGGCTCTGTCCAGAAAACTAATTATATTACTATGAAGTGAAGTAGGAATAAATGCCCCCACATGTACTGTGCTCTGGAAGACTGTAACATCAGAGATGAAGATCATCTTTAACTTTTACTTTAAAATCTATGGTTTTTTTAGAATTTGTGGGTTTTCTACTTTTTTACTAGTGGTAAGTATAGTACTGAATGTAGTGCTGGAGAATTTGATCTAATAGAAGAAATTAAAAACATTTTACTGCTGCTATGTTTATGCTTACAGTTTGTAGCTTCATTCCTGAACTTCAGAAGAAGCAAGATTCTTTCAGCCTACACTGCCAGTGTAAAAATTCTCTCTTCTACTCCTCACACATGAAAAAAAACCCCAAAAACCTCAAAAACAGTTTGGCTACAATTTTCAATAGAAGGCTCATAAATATTTGCTATTATTTCACAGCAGGAAAGACCACACAATTATACTCAGAAGTTTTCAACAGATGTCTGTATCACAGCTTCTATATTCACATCATTGCTGTGCTTATCAGGTGCATGTGTTTCACACATACACCTCTGATTTGTCCTTCTTACTTTCTATAACTTATGTTTACTAAGCAGACGAAAGCTTCTCTGAGCTTTCCTAGCAGGAGGTAATTGTTCTATACTCTCTGCAGTTTCCTCTCCAGCACTATAACATGCATCAGTTGCTAATAGTTAATTAATAAGTGCACTTGCAGTTCAGTCTCTTAAGGAGTGAAATTAAATTTTGTGGCTTTAGCCCAGAAGAACACGGACTCAAAACACACAGATATTTAACCTGGTCAAAGCAGTTCCTTGGCACATGGGAGAGGGAGTTGCAGACCTGACTTTTATTCCAGGTGGCACTTGATTGGTTGTTCACTGATTGTATCAATGGCCAGAACAATTTCTTTGCACCGAACACCAGCAAGTATGCCCTTTCCTCTCATGGAAAAAGTATTTATCCACTCCTGCAAGAGGCTGTACATACCACAATAACTAAATGAATCAGTAATTAATCAATCGCTCATCTGAATTTTGCTTACATTCGCCTGACACTAACAGTCTTGGTGAGAGACAACTAACCATTCTTGGGGCACTGTCAGTGCTAGGAATGTAACACTTGAATTCATTCATCCTGGGAAGTTAAGGACTGCATTGTCATCATTTGCCCAGACTTAATTCAATGGCTTGTATTTACACACATACACTGAAGAGAACAATTGTGGTTTCACCATTTTTACTAGAAATGTGCATTGAGCAAATTATGCCCAGATATCCTGGAAACCATGATAAATAAAACTATTTGGAAATATTCCAATGAACAGATTTTTTCAAGATCTGTTTTCATAAACCAGGAGTATTTTCCTGAAGCATTTTGGATTTCATGAATTTTCACTGAATGGAAATCCCATTGATAGGATCACTGTCTGGACTCCTGACAGGTTGCCCTAAGAGATCCAGAAATGTTTCAGATTTTTTTTAGTTCTGAGCAAATATGATATTTTGAGAAAAACTGGGATCAATTCATGCAAAATGAAAATCTTCTTTTAATAACCTTTTTAAGGCATACTATTCCTACTTTTCATATCTGGTTCCCAAAGTAATTTTGAGAATGACCTCTAAGAGGTACTTTAAATTTTGGAAACTGATGATAGCCACTTAAAGGCTTTATAATACTGCAGGCAACTGCAACTATGTCATCATACAAAGACCAACAAAATAAGCCCCATCCCAAACAAAGGAAGTTACAGATGCTTCTTCAGATACAGAACTAATACAACTTCCAAGAAATAATTTTTGCTAGAATTTTTTGTCAGCTTTGTGAAGTTTACCTGATATGCCTATGTCAGTTACAAATTGTTTCTACAAGAGCAGATTTTATCTTATGATTTGTATGACTATCATTAGAGATAAGAACCCAGGAGAATAAAATGCTTTTTTTTTCTCATGCTACATAAAGAGCTTAACTAGCAGTAATTTAATTCTGAGAACAGCTCTCACTTTGTCTCCCTTATTTCACAGAAGAGCTACTGATGAGATACTTTGCCATATTTTTCCTTCCTATAGGAAAAATGCACCTTGAGCTCTTCTTCCTCTCTTTCTTAGTACAAAGAATTTGTATTAAGTATTTATATTGTTCCAAGATTTAAGCAAAGCAAAACAAAAAAACAAACAAAACCACTAGAATCTTGTCTATAATTCATTGTGACTTGACTTTGATGGGGGTTCTTCCTGTTGAATTCACAAGGACACAAGCTGCCCCAAAACTTACTTCCCTTATAAAGGAAGCAATCAAACAGCAGCCCCCAAACATGAAGAGAAAATAAAATCAAAGGACTTTGGGTTTGTTTTTTTTTTTCATTTAAGAAGAAAAATATGTTTGAGGAAATAAAAAATTTTAAGGATTTTTTTAGCCAGCTGGAATAAAAGAGCTGATTTTTAATACGTTTCCATTTCTTTGAAGCAAAGTTCTTCATCTTTTTTAATGCTAAGCTGCAAATTCCAGGAGGAGAACTGCACAGTAATTTATGAGTACCTGGAAACAAGTGAGTTTGCCATATGGTTCTGTAGAGAGTTATACTTCTGAGTTCCAACTATACAATATTTCAGAGAGAACTCTACATCAGTTTCCATTACAGTGGAAGATGTCTTACAGAGGAGACTTCCCCTCAGCTACCTGTTGCAGAAATAGGAATCCTAGGCAAAGTATGTGTAAACCTTGGGCTCCTGTCTGGCAGTTCAAAAAGAAAGACAGAATACCTGTTAAATGTGCATTACTCAGAATCACCACTTTTAATTAGTCATTTAAGGTTGGCTGTATTCAGTTTTTTCAGCCTGTAAAAAACTAACAGATGGGAAAGCTCACTACAGTTCAACAGAATAACACATTAGCTTCTAGAATTCTTCTACCTACGTGCTCTGCCTGGCATCCCACTTCCTTGGAGGCCTGAATACATTTGAATTGACACGGTATTAAAAAGCATAGAGTTAAGTGCTATCAAACTGGCTGGTGGTCTCGGATTACTTCCTCTTGGAAGCAAGAATTAGAAAAGAAGTCCTTTAATACAAACATTTACTTTCTAAGAAAGATTTCTCCATGATAAACCTCTCCTGTAAAAACTATCAAATGGACCTATTTTTTTATATTTTTCTACTGCAGCTGTTTTAGTAAAGGCAGTACTCTGAAGTTCTCTGCAATTTATTTCAGCCATTCTGCAGGACTAAGACATTTTGTAAATTCAGAGTGTGATTATAGATTAAGGTAATGTGATAAATTATGCAGAACATAATTGATGAAGAAATGGTCAAATGGGCAAAAAGAACTGGAAACTGAGTGAATCTGCATCAATTTCTAAATATTTTTACTGTCTACTATTATTTTATCAGTATAAGCACCCTTTGTTTATTTTGTTTCTTTGAAGGGAAGAAGACAGAGAATATATTGCTTGGATAACCTTCATTTAAAATTAAAGCCTCTACTCTTAAAACATAAGACTTGCTTTTCTAGAACATTTATAAAGATTTAGCTTCCTAAGTACTTCAAGTTATTGGCTATAAAAAACTTCATATATTCCCACCAATAAAGAAAACAATCCCAATGCATGCAGACTTTGTATCCCTCTGAATCACAGCAAAGTGGCACTCAAATTTTCAGTGAAAGTAGTCTTTTTGTTTTGTTTAAAGAGTATAATTTCATTGCAAAATACTTCTGGTTAGAAACATTTCTGACTTTCAGTGCAGAAATGTAGCATTTGTGTTGCAAAGTTCTTCTCTGGCAAGAATGTTTTCTGAGAGAAAATAAAATAAATGTACTTTAACTGCTTCTCAATATTTTTTTCAAATGAGAAATAGTAACAAAGGGCTGTGGGAATTTGGGGTTTTTGTCAACTTTCTTTCACAATGATTTTTAGTGGCAAAAGTTGTATGATGTAAGACAGTGCTTCCCCAGAAGATATCAAGGTAGAGCTGAACACTTCCAATATATTTTGTGTGTGTATATTATAGTCTCCTTTACTTATTTTATATCTTCCAGCTGGAAAACCAGTTAAAAATATTTGGGAAAAAAAACCAACTAATGAAAAATAAAATTTAAAAATAGATACATTTGGAAACTAATCCACACTTTTGGTCACCTTTCTCATGTGAACTGTTTTCTTACCAAAAATTACATAAATGGGGTAACAATACCAAGTTGGGCAGGAGTGTTGATCTGCTGGAGGGCAGGATGGCTCTACAGAGGGATCTGGATAGGCTGGATTGAGAACAATTTTCTGAAGTTCAGCAAGGCCACATCCCAGGTCCTGCCCTTGTGTCACAGCCCCAGGCAGCACTACAGGCTGGGGGCAGAGTGGCTGCAAAGTGGCCCAGTGCAAAAGGACCTGGTGGTGCTGGTCAACAGCAGCTGAACATGAGCCAGTGTGTGCCCAGATGGCCAAGAAGGCCAGTGGCATCCTGCCCTGTATCAGGAATAGTGTGGCCAGCAGGGCCAGGACAATGACTGTCCCTCTGTTCTCGGCCCTGGTGAGGTCACCCCTTGAGTGCTGTGTCCAGTTCTGGGCCCCTCCGCTCAGGAAGGACATTGAGGTGCTGGAGCGTGTCCAGAGAAGGGCAACAAAGCTGGTGAAGGGTGTGGAGCACCAGTCCTGTGAGGAGCAGCTGAGGGAGCTCTCAAGTAAACAGACGAGGAAACAGCCTCAAGTGATGCCAGGGAAGGTTTAGATTGGATATTGGGAAAAAAAAATTTAATGGAAAGGGTTGTCAGGCATTGGTACAGGCTGTCCAGGGAAGTGGTTGAGTCACCATCCCTGGAGGTATTTAAAAGGCATGTAGATGTTGCTCTTAGGGACACAGTTTATTGGTGGACGCGGCAGTGCTAACAGCTGGACTTGATGATATTAAAGGTCTTTTCCAACCTAAATCCATGATTCTATGAAATAAACCTTGCCATAAAAAAATTTTTGTATTTCAAAAAGTAACCATCAGAAATGTAATGATGTCTGCAAAAGGCTTCTTTATTGTTATTGTATTTTACTTGAAAGGCAATGGAAAAATCTAAAATTTCGAGACACAACAGTGTCTTTAATGTTCCACACTGCTTTTTTACTCATACAGAAAAGCCTTCATCAGTAAATTGCTTAGTTGTATTTAACTAATAACTCTGTAGGAATTCATTATATCAATAAATTATTTGTTAAATTAAACCAAGTTAAATTACTGAAAGAAAATTCTCAAATGAGGGTTAAATGCTGAGACTTCCAAAGGAAATCAGTTTTCAGTTGTTACCTGTTTTATGGTGTTTGGGTGCTATATATGCAGCTTTTTTCTGGTTTAAAAAAATTTTTTTGAGGCTATGTGTTTCATAAATTCCTTATTGTGCCACATTCTGCTGTACACTTTACTTACAAATTAAATTTTCTGTGAAGGAAGTCCATAATTGTTGTTCATGAGCTCTGCAATAAAATAGATTGGGGGCTTTTTTCCCCTATAAGCCAACAATTTGCAATAGAATAGGCCCTTTAAAAAACATATTTTAACACTCCTGCAGATTAATAATGTGTTAGCAGAAAAAGACATGTTGAGCCTCGCTCAGTTATCCCTCCATCCCAGTTATCCTGTGACATTAAATCTTGTGACATTTAATAAGAAAGGCCATTTCACCCATGACTGCCTCAACTGCTGACAATTTATGCAACAGCATCCCCTCCTAAGAAACTGTTCTAAAAGAAGGTGGCTTTCTCACATGCTGATATGTCTAACTACCCATATAAATTAAGAAGATGTAGCAAAGTATGTAAAATTGTTCATCTTATACTTACCTGATGCCTTTGACTACAGAAAGAGGAGTTAAAAGGGCTGGCATAATTTTTTTTTTTGCAAATGCAATGGTGTTGATGGACCAAAATAAGAAAGAGCCAGGGTACGAAATAAAGTATTTGCACGTACATTTCTCTTATTTCTTTACAGTCTGAATATGAATTTACACGTTTAAATATCTTCCATTTTTTTCAAAAAACCTGCCATTAAACAAAAATTTAGTGACACTACTAAATAAGCCTCTAGAGTAAACTTAGTGTTGTCTTCCTCGAGGCAGAACTGAGTGACAAGATTTAGGACCAGCTGAAGTTTCTTTCCAGGACAACAATACACACTCCTTATCACAGACTACAGGCAAAGAAATCTCAGCTACCTGCTCATCTGGTACCAAAACTGGAAGATGCATAGCTTGGTCTGAAATGATCAATGTTGCTGAAGAGCAACTGGCTTCAGGGTTTGAACTAGAATCTCCATGCAGTGCCAAGCAAAAATATATGAACATGTCAGCCAACTTGAGGATTGTCTTGAGGACTTTTGCAGCAAGTTCCACTGTGTGGTGGTGTAAAACAATGCTCAAACCATTTCAATTATCTTCTGCCTCTAAAATAACAAGCATATGAAGTCAGGTGTATATAAAACTACCATTTTCATATTTTCCTGTAACTATGGAATCATGGCTTGGCTTTCAAAAAAGAAAAAAAAATCTGAGTTCTTACAGCAATTAATTTTACTCCATTATGAAACAGAACTTTAAGATAACATGGCATATCTGGTCTAATGTTTAAGTAGGACAGATGATTCAAATCAAGTATTCAAGCATTGAAGAGCAGGCTGTTTGCTGCAGGTAAAACCTCTGTGAAGGTCACAAGAATGAAAGGATTGCATCCTACCTTATTAAGGCTGGGTAAACTAATTCAGTTCCATGCTCATGGTACAAATGGGGCTTTTTCCCTATGGGTCTATTCAGCCCACCAATAACTATTTGGCAGTTTTTCACTGATGTTACAACACAACGTATAGGAAAACAACAAGCAAAATTAAATGCTTAATCTTGTCAATCTTTTCAAAGGAAAATAAAAAAGCTAAAATTTAGCTGAAAAAGCTAAATTTTAACTATTGCATTCTAAGAAAATCACATGCTTTTACAAATTTTTGTAAAAAAAGAGAACAGCATGTGCCTTCATATATATTGGCAAAAGTTAATCCAGCTGCTCCAACTTCAGGGAACGTCACAAACTCCTGTGCAGAATGGATAAATGAATGAATCGTTGAGCTACGGTCTTCAATCCTTCTTTGAAAATCATAGTTATTTTTGGTACCAATTCATAAATTATTGTTTTTCAGTAGAAAATGCCTGTGCAGAAATAAGCACTGTACAAAATCATCTAAAAATATGCATTATAGAAAACAGTGCTTTCATTAGAGATGGCCATGACAGCATTGGATTTCATGTACCCTTTTGTGCAATATCTCTATAAAGTATCTGTGCCTAATGTAGATGATGGTACAGTGTTTACATCTGTGGCAGGAATAGATAAAACCATAACCAGGAAAACATACTAATATAAATAATGAAAATTAAGGGGAAACAACACATTTCAACTAAGGTCTGCCTTCTAATTGTGGCAATTCTAGGGACAGGAGAGAAGGAAGAGAAATATTCCAAAGTCTATTTTGGCATTCTATATTTGAATCTCTACCAGATAACAGCAACTTTTTCTGAGAAATATCAGTGTTCACATCAAGGGGCTTCAGTTGGTGGGCTGTTGTTACTATGGCTTTTGAACAACGGTCAGAAAAATATTTTGATTTTTGAATGCACATTGAGCAAGTACTGAACTAAAATGAGAATTAAAGATTTCATTCTACCTCTAGATAAGGCTCTGGGAAATTTCCCTACAATATTTCATGTTTTGCAATTATAACTCTGATTTCTGTTTGGGCTCCTACATGTCCAAAACCAGTTCATTAAGTATATTCCAGAACTATAACAGAGCTCTCCAGCTGCAATGTCTTTTTTTTTTAATTCTGCTTTCTTTTCAAAACTTATTCTTCCACTGTGGTCATAAATGCTTTCTACACCAGGATCCTAGAATAATTTGCAAAGTTTGAAATTACAATCTGCCATTTTTCCTGTTGTGCAAGAAAATTAATGTAACAGATTGTTTCACTTGAAAGAGCACATAAGCACGGTGTTGATGAATTGCCTTAACTATCCACATCACTGGGAGATAGCAGTAAAACCTCCTTGGTGTATACCCATCAACAATGCAATTTTTAAAGGGATGGTGACCACCTGTGGATAGAAAAGAAAATCCATCTCTATCTTGCACTTACCTGCAAATTTAAAATTTATTGTAATTTGTGCTGTAGCAATAAAATGATACCTTTGAGGCAGGTGCCATAAAACCTAAAGAAACCCCTATAGTTCTGGCATGCACAGTGTAAAACAAAATTACAGGTCTGGGTAAGAAAACAATTGTAATTACTTGGAGTAGCCTTCACTGAAACCTAATTACTGATAAAAGACTTGAAGTAAGTCCGTTTTCTCCTCATCATAGTTGAATTACATTAATGGACATCATAGGGTCTTGGTTTGCTGCTTACAAAGTCTATGGCAGCTTGTCAGCTTTTGCTTAAATTCTAATCTCTAGGAAACTTCTCTCTTGATATCTAGCACAGCACCTTTTAATATATCCCTAATATTATCAATCTAATAACATGACACATGGCATGCTCAGAGAGTCAAACCACCACCCTTAGCTATAAATTAATGTACACTACTGGGAATTCCCTTACCAAACACTGAGTAGTGAATGATGGAACTGTTACATGTGAGGCAAAGTTTTAAGGCAGAGGGAATAGATTTATTGGACCAACTGACATATCTGGGGGAAAAAAAAAAAAAAAAAAAAAAATCAACAAACTACAAAACATTATTATTGCCAAAAGCTCGTGTATTTTCCACAGCCGTATCAGTTTCTTTTAACAAAATACACCCTCTCTTCCCGAAACCTCACTTTCTGGATTGCAAGAGATAAAACACAACCACTACAAACATTTTCAAGTAGTGATGATGCCATGGTAACACACACAAATATTGGTTTTTGCATATATTGAGGCAACATACATTTACTGAGAGAGTTCAGAGAAAAAATAGTGCAAAAAAAAAAAAAAAGCATTTTTGGCAAATACTAGTCCCCCTGCAAAATATACATCATACAGAAAACCTGGGGCATAAGGTGCTCTAAGTCCTGTTGAGTGCTTGCAGAAAACAAGCTCACTTTGACCCCATTCAACTATTCTAGTCCTAGATGATGAACATAATACGAGATACCCCTGTATGAAGGCGACATAAACAATACAAGGAAGCAGACTGGAAAAGGCTAGACTAGTATACAGCAAGGTTAATTTTAATTGGTATTTTCCTTTAAGAAGCTTTATTTCCCAGACAGTAAAATAGATTCTTGGAAGTATTGCAGTGCAAGTTTCTACAGCCCTTTCCCACAGGTTTACTGTTTCCCTTCCTACAGCAGGAGGACTTGCCCTAGGCTTACTGTTTCCATGACCATTGATAAGTGTTTTTTCACCTACAGAGGAAGAGGCAAATGACTCCTTTCCAACAGCCTTCAGCTCCACAAAACAGTTATTTATCACATGCAGGACAGCCTGCTTGTGTGGAACTGGCAGGCAGCTACAAGTTTTGGAAGTCACACTGATTTTATCCTTTGAAAACATGTTCCTTAAGGCTTCAAATGAGGCAATAGTAATAATAATTATCAAATGCGTCAAGATAATGCTAAACTGAGTTCTGAGGCTACGAAGATACAGAAATAATTCACTATAAACATACATCCCTGATCCTAATGCCTGAAGTTGGAAAATATTTATGACGATGTACAGCTAAGGTCTGATTCCACTGCCATTAAAGCTGATGAGAGTTCTACCCCTAGCTTCCATGGTAGCAGTTCATAAAAATGTATTTACTGGGGAAGGCAAAATTAATATCTATGACTGCATGAAGGCTTATACACACAGATATTATAGCTCAAGACATTCCTTTTTTCCAAAGTCAATGTATTCAAAAAAAAAGGTAACAATTTTGTCCTTTGTCTAATTTCTTGTTCTTACCTTCTTATGATATATTTTAATATCATGTCTTCATGTTTCCCATAAGCTTTCTTTTATGTCTAAAAATGCCTTCAAGCTCTTCTATTTCTGCCATGAGTTAAATTTATATATACATTATGGCCAAGTTGCTGCTAAAAACCCCTTATCTTTGAAATAGGAATTGAATTTCCTTACTCAAATGCCAGCAGTAATTACAACACAGGACTTTGTCTCATGCAATTTCTTTGGCTTTTTGAAACCAAGAATTAGAAGTTTGATAGCAAATTCAAATGAACACATTATTTGGTTTATCTGAAAATGCAGACTCAGATCCAATTAAACACAATTACCTCAAAAACTGCCACCACTTCTGAGGGTGAATCATATCCCTCCCAGAAGTCGAACCTTTCCTGCAATGGGAGAGTCTCTCGAGAGTCTCACCAGCCACGTACATCCTTCAGCCCAGAGGGACCAACTCTGCTGAGCTCCTAAATGCCAGCATTGTCCAGTTAATATCGCTGCAGGTAAATTTGTACAAATGAAGCACAAGGACTTTCATCTTTAGAAGAGTTTCTTGTGCTTAATGGGCAGAGGAATCGAAGGACCAGCGAACTGTAACTTGTACGGGACTGATTAACTCTGAGAAGAAGGGAGGCAAGAGATGCCAACTAACTATTTCAGTACAAAAGTGGTGATCATAGAGCAGTTCTGTACCTTAGAATAGCATTAATTTTTTGTCTCTACAAAGACGGAATTAACAAATCCAACTCCTAAAAATCCAACAGTAAAATCAACTGGAAGATCCTGACAGAATTTCCTGAGAACTAAATAAGAATTTACACAAATGTAGCAATTCATGAATAGAAGCTACTTGTAGATCATAAATAAGTCAGTAATTAATGACATCTTGGCCTCCTTACAAGCTCCAGCAGTGTAAATCAGACCTCATACTGAAGGAAAGCAGCTATTTTAGAATTCCTTTGCATTCAGGGTCCTCCAGAGAAAAGACTGAACAGGATGGCCCAGCAGAATATCTCGTGAAGAAACCTTTTCCAGGATGCAACTGTAGTGATATCTTGGCTTTTCTAACTAGACAGTTTAGACTTGAGGGCTGAAGAGACAATTTGTCTCTATAGATCATCTCCATTTGCTCATTGCTTGGAATTAAGCTCAAGATGTACGATTTTTTATATGTCATTCTAAATCAGCCTGCAGCAGGTACACATTTATTTGAAATATATATTCCAAACATTCAATTTAACAGAGCCACATGGTCACAGAAAACCCATTCTGTCACTTAGGCTGTCTATCCATTGAATAATTGGCCTAACCTACCCCTCTGAGTGCTGTGGTGAATTTTCCTACTTTTATACTAAAGTACATTTCTTCAGATGCATAAAAGAACCCCGTGTTCTTCTGTAAAATCTGTTTGCTTTTATCTGAGAGCCAAATAAAATATCTGGAAGTGTATGTAGTGAACAGAATGAGGAGAAGTGAATTTTGGCTATTTCTATACTGAGGGAAAGAGATGTAGTAAAGAAGACTTCAACAACCCCAAAACCATAAAGAACCTTGTTTTTGAGATGAAAGACGGAAAATTAAAAATTTCAGAGTAACACTTATGGACAGGAAGATTTTAAGTGCCTGAAAGCTGATGATCCTTCAGCACTAAGTACTGTCTCCATGATAGCTGTACTTCCATGACTATAATTAATCAGTAGCACAACATATGCCTTCAGGCCAACCAGGATTTCTAAAAAGATGTAACACATTCAAAACACCATCTCATTTCACTAATGCCTATTTTTACAATATGCTCTAATAAGATTTAATGCTAGTAGTCTTTCAAGAAACAGATTTAACTAGGGAGTCAAGGCTAAAATATATTATTATGATGGGTAAAGAGTATTTACATTTAGGAAAAAAAAACCATGGCATATATCTGATTATTTGATAAAAGAATGTCAAAAAATCCCATCAAGGTGAAGAGGAAAGTTTTGAAAGGAACTGTACTGACAAACTATGAAAAACACTGATGTGTTGCTCAGTGATCCTCAGCAAAGCTGAGTTAGAAGTTTCAGACGAATTAGAAACTTCATTTTAACTCTGTGTCCACACTTGGACTTGAACATAAAAGTCATCTAATTGTTTTTGCAAGTAAATCAGAACTACTGATATGTCAGCTTCATGATTGTCACCCCCCTTGCCCAAAGCTCCCCTAGAACAAACACCTATATATCTAAACAGGGCAACTCACTAGTTGGATGTCAGACAAACTGTTGGAAAAAAATGTTCAGTTTTTTCCACTAGCTTTATTTGAGCTCATATCTTTCCCTCTCAGACACCACTTTAGCCACCATGGTAATGGTTATATTAAAGCAGTATCTCTCCTTCTGTCTGTTAATACTCACTTCACTTGGAAGGGGTAACTTCATGCCTACTCCATATTCCAGTTCCCAGATCTGAGTCATCCTCCACCTTCTGCCCTCTGTAACTGTGCAGTTATTTAAAAGTAAAATGCTAAAAGAGAGCTTGAAAGAATTTCTCCTGTCCCCTCTTTCTAAAATCTTAATGCAAGTATTTTTAAAATCTAGTCTCTCATGCCTACAATTCTCTAATAAATACCAGTCCTATATCAAAAGTTGTAATTTTCTATTTTGTTGGGAATAAAAGCATTTAATCTAAACATGTTCTCTCCTTCAGATGTCTATTTACAGCTGTGAAAAATTATTTTTTCATATAGCTCTAGTTTTCAGCTATTTCACTGGGTTTTTTAGCTCACAGAAAAAAAAAAACCCCGGTGTATTCATTTCTCCTCTACATTTCAAACATGCTGCATAATTTTATCAGATAAAAAATCTGACCAATTCTTTGATTTATATCATTTCTTAAGAGCTGATTTTTCAATTAAGCAATTGCCAGAGCAAGCTATAGCCAAGTGTTCTGTGACAAACACAAGAGACTTAGACTTGCACCAAGAGACTGAGATTTAGACACATTTCCACCCACAGTAAACATTAGCATTTACATTCCTCCCTTCAAAGGGTGTCAAGAATGACATTGTCACAGAAACACTTTTTCCATTATCTGCTGGAAAAAAAAAAAAATTAAATGATCATGATCAAATAGAAGAATGCTTCTGTGAGGTAGCTAATGTAAAAAATGACTTGTGCTACAATGACATAGAAAATGTTCATAATTGGCAGTCGAGGAAGGGCAATGACACCGATTATTCTATCACAGACTAACCTGCACCATGACAGGAAAGTATGTTCCAGTGTGATAACCCATGACCCCTAACAAGGATTAGACAGATGTGTCAAAGCTGGTTACTACCTTAAGCCAGGAGATACGGAGTGCACCAAGAGACTGCTGTGTGGGATTGGGGGGTGTTACAGAGCACAGCGCTGCTGCAGAGAGATGCAAAGGAATCATAGCTGCCTGGGAGAACAGAAGCATTACAGTCCTATCAGTGTGCCCATGCTTCCAAAACACTGATTAAAAAACTTCTTTTTCCCTTTTCTCCTTCGTGCTTAGGCCTGTCTGATGTGAGGTATAGTCATGAGCTGAGCATATAGCTGAGTGTGGGTAACACCAGAAACAGAAGGCTGGGTCTCTCCCAGGCACCCTGGGCTAATTCTGCCCGTGGTCTAAGGGAGCTGGATGCAAGTCTACCTTGCTTACACAATACCCTGCTCTGGCCGTGCCTTCCTGCATCAGCTTCAGCACATGCCCTTCAGGTGAGCAGCCACTAGCTCCGTTCCCTCCATGATCCAGGAATGTCTATTTTAAGAGACTGAAAGAAAATAGAAAAATCAAAGGAGAAGGAAGGAGAGAGGACTGATAAGCAGTGAATAAGGCAGAAGAGGAAAACTAAGGGAAATACAACTGTTGTAGACAGGTATGACATGAGGAGAGGAGGGAATTAGAAAAGAGCTTCGTCTTCAAGAAGTCAGAGAGGACACAAGTGAGAACAAGAAAAAGAAGCTTCAGTAACAGGGGAGAGAGGAAAATGTTACGGAAACTGTCATGTCATGACAGGTCAGAAAAAAGGACAGGACAGCCAGCAGCAGACCTGGAAATAAAAACTAGTAGTGAAACATGAGGAAGGGCAAATTAAGTGTGCTTTGCAATATGCTGGGTTTGTGATGATGATAGGACAGAGGAAATGCACAGAAAATAGCTGGATAATGACCCTGAGTAAGGGACGAACAATGAAGTGTTGGGAAGCTGGATGTCATTGCTCTCCATTACAACGTTGTAACTGATTAAGATGTCAATCTCATGTGGGTAAGGCAAGCTCCTTTGGGCATGATATCCCGCCAGGGTTGTGTGGATGATTTGTACTGTACACCATAGACAGAACCGCCTGCAGCCCCTGCAATCAGAGTCTTTCACTTATAGAAGCAACTCTTCTTTTAATCCTAATTACCTTTAATAGCACATACTCTCAATTCTCATTTTTCACTCAATCAGTGTCCTTCAGCAAGTCTTCTCTTGTTCTGCTGCCATAACTGCAAGTCACAGAACACTGCATTATGCTATAGTTAGCCATGTCTATTTGGACATGCATTTTAATGGATAGTCTGAATATAACACTGGGTTAAATTCAGGGACACACTAATTGAATGTGAAGCACAACACAGAAAAGACAGCATTCAAATGAGAGTTTGCTTGCTAACACTGCAAGCATATGAAATTCAAGAATCATATATCTATCTTACACTCTGTTCCTGCCCAGGATAAATAGGCCTGACTCACTATTTGCTGATTGGACACCACCAACACCATCTCATCGGGATGAACATGGTAAGCTACAGCTACTTAGATAAAAGAGACCCCACCCATCTAGGAAGACCAACATGTCCCAAGTCAAGAGGCTCCCGCACGTTTCCTGTTCCATGGTGTTCATCCAGGCTTTTCACTTATTCATTGGTTTAGCAGCAAAGAACACTTTTTCTGTTTGCTGAGGCTTTTATGCTGGACTCATGCTTATACCCCAGGCAAACTCAAGTCCCTGAAATGCTAGCTGGATATGGGGGGAAGGTCATCAGACATACAGAAGAACACATACCATTCTCAGCTTCCCAATGGTCTGTAACTTCATTCATTGTCAGGCCAGGGAGGAGGCCAAATAAGATCAGAGAGCACCTAACACAGCAGATTTATACAGGCTGCACTCACTGCCTTTTCCTGCCATGCAGTGTGGATAGAGCATTCATCCAACGAATAAGAACCGTCTTTCAATAAGTGCCTTAAGAATATATAAGTGTAACATTTTTCCAGGAAAAAGTATTCCAATTTTGGGTCTCTAGTAACACGTGAGACAGAGATAATATCAGCTAGGAAAAACAGGAACAAAAGCAAAGATATCCTTAATGATACACAAAATCCTAATTAAAATGTCTCAGCAAGCATTGAAATTTATTTGCCACTGATATTGTGACATGCATACTGAATTTAATGTGTAATCAGTGCTAATCCATTCCGACCCTTGCAATGTTAGCAACATTAATGCAGACCACAAGTAGAATTACACAAATAATGAGGACAGCTAAGAAAGATCATTTAGAAAGGTCCTTAAATATCATCCAAGACAACAGCAAGATTACAAGAAATTCTGTGACCTCAGAAAACTCTTTTGTTCTCCCTCAGGCCTAACTGAAATCTGCAGCTGGGTGTAGTACTTGTTCCTTTTAATAAGATATCCCTAGTATGGAAAAGTGTCAACAGAACTGCTGTAATTATGTCTATCTTAACAATAAAGATTCTTCTGCCTACAGTCCAGACCAGGACTTGTGTGTCTATAGAAGCCTAATTCATTTGTTCTACTAGAAAGGAGAACATATATATTTGAAAGGGCTTACTTTTCTTGGTTCTGTTGCTTCATTTGTTCTTTATAAACAGATATATCTGTACACTTTTAAGATCTCTTAGAATGCATATATTGTTTAATATGATAATTTGCTTATAATTTAATTGATACCAAAACAGAAACACCTACAAACATTTTTAATGATCCAGCTAGAGATTACCTACCCATGTGGCTTTCTTTTTAAAAATGTATCTCAATAGCTTCCTTAAAGATCAGGAGCACCAGTTGAGCAATCAGTTAATGATTTTTATCACAATTACAGGATTTAGCATCTGTCAGACCAAAACCTGCTTCCTAAAGAAGAGAAGGCCTGACCTTGAATGGAAAATAAATCTCAAGTCGCAATTATGAAAATTTTAATTTCTCCCTTTTCCACGAAAAGCTTGCCAAGAAAGTTAAATGAATTTCAGAAATATGTAGGGACATTGCTGTTAAATTACATGGAAATATGAATATACAAATTCCTTCATGATCTTCTTCTAAAGTATTCTAAAATACAAGTCAAGCGTATTTTAATCTTGCACTGGTACAGACCTGCTTGCTTCTCTAAAAGGCCACCAAAATGCCACTGAAGTTAAAATGGATGAGTTAACCTTTTGAAAAGTACTCACAGCACCACAATTATTCTGACCTTTGACTGTAAAATCCTTTAACTTTGCTAGCTATTCATTTAATGCCCATTTGTAATTTTTAAAATTATTACCACACGATTGAAAGCATTTGTTTGGCAATCCATCACCATGACATGTAGCAGTTTGCAACAATGAAGTATTTTGGTACAGGCAGTTTTAATTATTTAACCAATAATAAATAAGGCCAGGACCTATACATATGGGAGGCAAAAACTACAGGAGGGGTGGAAGCCCACAGAGAATTGCTGCGAAATGTTTTTACAACCATCCTAATGCATAAAACTGTTTTGATGGATAGATAGGTGTTGAGATTTAAAAAAAAAAAAAAAGGAAAAACACAAAACCAAACCCTTCCAGCCTCCCCCTGCAAAAACTGATGTGGTTGTGGCTCATCCTTCAGCAAGTAGAGAAGAAAGGCTCATCTCCACAGCCTTGGGGACTTCACTTCAGCTGTAAGAGGAGAGAAATGGTCTGGATTCCACTAAATCCTGTACAGCTAGGGTAGAACAGGAATTCTTACCTTGATTGTGTTCATAATGAAATGGAACTTGCACTGACTAGCACTAAAATGTTATAAACAGTCATGAAACAGCACTCTATCCCCCCACTCCTTCCGAGTTTGGTGATTGATAAAGATTACCAGGAACCTGTCTCCTCCACTGACAACAATTCACCTGTTGATCTTTATCAGCAGCCTACTAGTTGAAGCACTGGTGACAGTACATTTTGGTCAGCAATGTGACTTCACAGTCCAAGTGATCTCTTGGGCACTTGTGCATCTCCAGAATACCTTTTCTACATGTTCCCCTCTCTTAAATGTAGAGAATCTAAGTTTGCAAGGCCATTTCAGAGAGACAACGCCCAATGCAAAAGGTTGACAAAGTCAGAATACACATCTGCCCAAATTCCATGTTGAAACATATTCATAAAGGGAGAGGAAACAGACTCTGATGCTGAAAGAAAATATATAAATCAGATGTGAAATTATGACATCCTGCCAGCAGAAGAGCATAACAGCAGCACCAAAACAAAACTACTATTTATTCCTCTGGCTATGGCAGTACCTTTTAACTTATTTCTCAGTAAGAACCAGTGAGTAATCAGCACTAGGTCTTAAAAGTCACTCGTGCACCGATAAAAATAAAGGCCAGAAGGCAAAAGCATCCAGAAATCAGCAGTTCTGTCACCTACACTTCTGTCAGCACTCCCTTATCAACTGGAAATTTTTGAAACTGTAAAATAGAAAAATGTCAGTTTTGAAAGAATGCAAATTAGACAACTTAGGCAAAGTAAGACAAAAAATGGATCATGAGCCAACTGCTAGATATTGAATAATTCTCAGCAACTGCAATGGACCAACCCTGAAGGCAACAACAAAACTCATTTTAAGTCACAACCAGTGTATGTAGCTCTGTTTAAGAAAGCATTCAGACACCTTTTGATTAACAACATTACTATTTTAACTGTTTCATAGGAATCTTAGAATAGCTCACTCTCTCTTACAGCAAGCTGAAAGGATAATACTGTAGCCTAACCTTCCTACACAAAAGAAGCCTATACTTCATTTTAGGTTTATTGCTACTGTATTATTTACTGCAACTCTAATGTCTCTCATTTATTTAACATTCTCCAGATACGCTGGAGAATTTACTTTAAAAAGGAAATCTGGGAGTTTACGGTGAATATCATTTCAGCATTAACTAATCTCTCAGCACACAAGAACTGTGACAAGTCAGTCCTACTTTCAAACTTCAATGAGATTTTTAGTGACTGAAGAAGCAATGAAACTTCCAAGAAGTTCACTAGAAACATGACAACTTAGGCAAGAGAAAAAACTAAAAACCCTAGAAACAAGACATTGTAGTGGAAGGGAAAAAGCAATCACTTAATTTTCTAAAGAGGTAAGAAAATTGACATGTAGGCAGGTTTAAATCACAGAGGAAATAAAGTAAATATCAAATGAGGAAAGCGGACTGCTGCATCCCAGTGGAAATGCCTTAAATTAAAGCAGAGAGATGCAAGAGTGAGAAACTTACAACAGTAACCTTTTGAGATCAGGTCTGCATTACAAAACTATTTGCAAAGGATAACTAAACCCTCGTCCTGTTTGGTCCTGTGCACGTGGTTCACAATTAAAGGCTGGTATTGAGACAATTCCTTCTCTGGCTGTTCTCACAGTCTGAACAGCAGGAATCTAATGCAGTCGTTCATGAACATGAAGAGCTAGACTGAAAATTGATTATGTTAGGATGAAAAATGTTCCCAAAAACTTCCATAAGATATGTTATTAAATTATCAGATCAAATATATAAGGACATAACCATAACAGTAAATATAATATACTATGAAGCCCAGCATTCTTCCTTTTAATGGGACCTTGAAAACATGTCAAATATATCCCATATATTATTCATCAAACTGACACCTTGTCTCGCTGGCAATTTTATACTTTTCAATATATATTAAGAATATGTATTTCTGACAATTGTTTAAAAAGAAAAAGTCTTGTCAGGTGTGCACTGATGAAAAGAGCTACCACCTAAATATTTGCTCCTGCTTACAGCAGAGGTAGTGGAAAGCAGCACTACCTCTAGACCATGCTGTCCCATAACAGAGCATCAAAGAAAGAAAAGAGAAAGAGCACCAGAAGTTAGGGGATTTTAATGAGAATTTGCTGATTTGTCAAAATCAGACCATTTTGTAGAGAACTGAATGATTTCAATAAAATTATAGAAGAATTCAAAAGCAGATCTTCAGTGGAAGCTAAGAGAACCAGCTTCTCACAAGGATGTTTCCCTGGTTTTCTGTCAGCACATTTACTCACTTAGCCAGCAACTTGCTGAAGGCTAAAACATAGAAATTAGCCCAGTGTGAAACATTCAGGTCTTCCATTTACCGTGTATCAAGCATTAGACTGAATAACTTAAACGTCACAACTTTGCAACAAAAATGCCTAATGTATAATGCTTCCAAAATGCAAGAAGATCTTCACTGATTTCTCACATTATCCATCGGGCTAGATTTAAGTTGAATTAGTCCACTGGAAACCTTTTCCAGACTTAAAATCATCATACATTATTGCAGTTTCATTGGCTAAAATGACTAAATAACATTGGTAGCAGCATCAGCATTTCACTTGGCAAATGACTGCTATTAGGGTCTTATGTACAGAGACATAATAATAGAAACAAAGGTAAAAGGTAATAAAACAATATCCAAAGTTAAGAGATCATACAGGTTTTCTATAACATTAAAATTCAATATAACTTGGCATTTTGGTCTTCTATATTGGAAACTATGTTACTCCTGGTCTTAGGTAATGCTTACTTTTATCCGCAAAGGTGGGTAAACACTTCCATTTATTCAGAAACAAGGATGACTGTCTCAAAGCATAAATTGAAACAGTTCTCCAACTGCCAAGATCAGTGCCGGAAATTTAAGATGTTATCTTAAGATTTTCTGAAAAACCACCAACAGATATATTTGGGGACTGAAGCAAAAAAGATAATGTTCATCCACCTTCTTTCTGTTCAGTGTAGGAACATTACAGTTCAACAGTGAAAAGATCACCATTTGGGAATTAGCAGATAAGAAGAGAAAAATTGCCAGGCACTCTAGACATCAGTTTCTGTTACCCAGAATTGAAAAGCTTTTATCTCATTCTTTGTTGCAGCCAATAGAGGTGATTGCTTCTCATGCTCACTAACAGTGGAGCGAGTCCAGGAATACATTAAATTGAAGCCCTTTTTTTTTCTGGTCATACATGTTTAAAAGCAAAGAGTTTACAGTTGTCTGTTCACACATTCTATGTATATTTCAGAACCCAGTTTTGTGGTGAACATTATGTGTACTAGGTTTTCATGCACAGCACTTTCCATTAGCAGAAAGGAATTTTGATCACAGTCCATTGCGAGAGATGAAAAATAATGGAACAGTTTTTTCAGCGATAGGATTCTAGTTCACTAATAACAACATGCATCCTTTCTATTAAACACCAAATTCACCCAGCCCTACCATGACATTCACAGGCATAACAGCAGTAAGAATGCACAGTAAGATCTCAAATAATACTGCTATTTCCTTCTTAAATGCTGTAGACATGAAACCCAAAGCTTAGACATGGAACACATTAATCTAGAAATCTAAATTATTTTTAAAATAGGAAGATATAAAAAGCATAAGAAAGTAAACCTTTCAAAAAATCTTTTTGGGGACTGGAATGGAATAAATGCTTCTGGAAGTTGAGAAAAAAGTAGTTCCCAAGGACGTGTGGTAAACCATCATTTATCATTCTCTCTAAATGTGTGATATAGATGTATGGTTAATAACACATTTTACTCTCAGTGGTATACAAACTGGGATCTGAAAGTAATACAGTCATTTATAAAACCAGCATATGTCCTTGTACCATATGGGAAGAAATATTCTCTCAAAACTGCATTTTGGCTTTATTAAATATAAAAATATGAGAAAAGCACAATAATCTACCAGTTACTGATAATCACAGATGAATTCATGGATTCACAAACTATAAGTCCTGTGAATTTCCCAATGAATGTTATTTTATTATTTATTCATTTTTGTAGAACTCCAGTTCCTGGATAGTTTATTCCAGTAAGACATTTTAGAAATTCTACTGATAAACATTGTCATGGAAAAACCATATTTTTTATTTATTTATGTGCGGTGTGTGGCTCAAGTAATGGAATAATTCTACTGTTTGCTTAAAAGTGTATTTTAATGCAGTAAATATTAATATATATATATTCCTAATTTTCAGAATGATTTCTCACAAAAACTTTATAAACAGTGAGAAATCATTGCACCACAGGTGTGTATTCACTGCACTTACAGGTAACTAATTAAAAGCCAAGAAAGCCTGAAGAAGCTTCATATAACACTAAAGTTCCATTTTCCCTGCTATGACTTTCAGCCAATAAATATCACCATATTCACTCCGTAGCATGTAAGTAGGATATAACCACTTTTGATGGTTAGGGATCCACCAAGGAAGGTAATCCAGGAGCAGCATTTTCTCCTTTGGCATGAAAGCCCAACTGCACCAGAAGTAGGACTTCCATCCTTGGAGACAGACAAAACCAGTCCGGACATGGTCAGAGGCAAACAGTTCTAGGTGGCCCCGAGGCTGGACCAGTTGACCCCCAGAGACCCCTTCCAACCTCAACTATTGCGAGATTCTGTGAAAATGGGAGCTGTAAACCCCTCTTGTTAAAGCACAGTGAAACATGCAGCTGTTACTACCAGAAACTGGTAGCTCACTTTATGTGGCACTTCAAAAATGAGAACTTGGGCCATGCTCTTCTCATTCATTAGCAGTGACTGCCCAGTCTGTCCCAGCTATCTGTGTGCAATCCAACCCAGGATCCAGCAAACACCTGGGAATACGCTTACCTTCAGATGCATAAATAGTCCAGCACAGTCAACCTGCACTTTTATATGCTTGAAAGCAAATACGCCCTTTCATTTATTTTACATAAACACCTTTAGAGCAGTATGGTGCTTTATTTTTAGATTTATGCTTTACTAGAGTTTATTACTCCTGTAAGCAGTATCTGCATTTTGAACTCAGAGCCTGTCATGTTAAAATAACACAAAACCAGTGGGAAGAAATCACATTCCTACCATGAGTGATTCCAAAGTCAGCACATGATCTCAACAGTAAATTTGAGAATTTACAGTAAATCAATAATTTACTTGTCATTTATAATTTACTTGAGATTTTTTTCCTTTTTTTACTTACTAATGAAATGTCTATGAGTGGATCACAATTTTCTCGTATTTATTATTCATTACAACTATTTGCTGAATAATTTCTGCAAACAGTTCCTCTTTCTTAGCTCAATCCCATTGTGAATGTTTATTATTCAAAATTTAGTCAGTGAAACTAATTAAGCCATGTATTAGACTTTGTTCAGTGTTTGCCTGAACACTGTTCTTATAAACAATGTGAGTTCTCCAAATATCTTCCTCTCCAGTATGAACTTAAATTGTATTATTCTGTGAACACTCCTGTAGAGTTTCTTTGCTAAAACATTCATAAAAAGCAAACAGCATGAAACAACTGAATTTTAAAATCTGTACAAATATTGGGGGTTATTTTTCTTCAGGACCAACTAAGCCTACCAAAAAAACATAGTACAATCTCAATTACTGACCTGTTCCAATGACTGAACAAGATCTCATTCTTCTGCTCATAGTCAAAACAAGGAACACTGTAGTAGAAAAAGTAGATGCCTTTTTTTCTGCATGTTCTTGAACCCAGTTTTTTCAAGTATTCCAAGCATTGCTTGAAGCAATATGGCAATCATTTGTTTAATTGCTATATCATTGCAGGGTGAGTCTAAAACTGCTAGGGTTTTAGTGGGAAAAAGATGATGGAAAAGGGAAATATACAAAATGAAAGTGTACAATGTACACATCACACACCTCTTCCAGAGCCCCAGAGTTTTCACATAACTGACCTCAAAGTGTTTGTAGAGATTCCCATCACATGCCAAGAACTTAAGGCCTTTTCCCTTTGTTTTTCTGGATTTTTTACAGATTTTTGAAACTTGATATACATTTGCTCATATCTTCAGACTTCTTGCAGTCTGAAGGACCCAACAATTTTTTGAAAACCTTCATTTAGGAGCTGGGAATTTAAGGTAAACACCAGGTATTGAGAGATATGCAATGAACACAAGAGACCTGCCATTGTTAAAAGGCAGTAGTGTTGCAGAGCTCTTTCACGAGTTTGAGAGGGGTAAAAGATTCGCCCAGCTGCACACAGCCACCCAGCAACACACATCAAATTACTGCTCAGGACTGTAGCATTAAGAATTAGAACTGGAAGGAGATCAAAATGATACTCACAAAAACCTTTCTGCAGAAGAATGAATTTTACACTGACTCACCCCTCAATGGTTAACTTAATCGGAACTCAAAGGCAGTAAAACTACTGATACTAGCAATTATCTGATTCAAAATTCAGTGATTGCTAGAATTAATAGTTCCACTGGATTCTAAAGAAATCATTCAGAATTTGTCTCTTTGGGAAACAACTCTTAAAAAATGTACAAATGAAATTTGTACAATTTTTAAAAATTTTGCTCCATTTCCACTAGTGGATACTAGGACAACTCAGCCATATCATCCTTTCCAGGACAGATCTCACATTTTCTCATGGAATTGCTACTTACATTCTCTTACCAGTGTGCTTTGATCTCTGTGTTAGTGCCACTCTTGTTTACAAAATGGGAATGGTGCAGTGGGCAAAGTGGTTTAGAACGAAAAAGCACATGAAGCAGAATACTGATTCAGAATAGTGGAAACATACAGTAATTAGAATGCATTTTAACCAGAAAAAAAAAAATAACAGGAGGGAAAAGCTGGTTTTTTGGTTAGTTTTTTTTTTTGTCAAAAACTATTTTGAGACATTTTTGTATTAATTTTACACATTTTACATATTCTGTAGCCATTCTCTCTCCCCCAATAATATGAATAATTATTCTATTCTTCATTACTCTTCGCATCTCCTAACAGCTAATGGTTTTTTCCAGCTGGAAATCTATCCACTGGTTACATTTCTTATTATCTCTGCAGAATTATACTGCATGTAGACAATTTTTGGGTCCTTTTCCTTCAAGGGTCTTTTTCCTTTCCTTCCTTCTCAGTTTAGGAGCTGAGATTTTCCCTTTTTTATGTGTTATCTTGGTGTGGATGAAGCCACAGACAATAGCACACACGGCATTCCCACAGGGAACTCTAATACCTTTCATGTCATTGGGCTAGCCACAGATAAGAAACTACAGGCTGCTATTGAAAGCTACCTTATAAACTATTCCATGCACTTTGCTGCAATTTCTGAAAATTCAGTTTTTACAACCTCATTAAGGAAGCTTCTTGTCTAACACAGGTATCTTTAACTCAATTTTGATGTCAGCTCCTGAGCCATCCCCAGGTACCACCACAGCAACTTCACTTTAAATTGTGCTGTCATTGGGTTTAATGTTCCTACCACATTTTTTAAGACACTGCGAATGCCAGTGAATCTTGCAATGAATTTCTGAGATGCTATGACAAGACACATCACTTTCACTATTTAAGCAAAAAAAGCTTTAGTGAGTGCCTGTGCTGGATCAAGAAAAATGTTTAAACTACTTTAATATGCTTGTCCTTTTAACTAAAAGAAAAATAACCACAATGGATTTCTAGTACAAATATAGATATTTGGTCACAAGATGTCAGACCTGACATCTCCTTTCCAAATTCATTATACACTATGGGTACCTGATAGCCTATTAGCTTAAACTTCTTCAGGTGCATTTGATGACCACTCCATGTCATTAAGCAGTGGAGATGAAGTACTAAAAGCTAAATACATATCCTGTGATTCTTCCCTTTGTTCCTATTTATGGTTCCCTTAAGAAATACAGGCGTTAGCTGGGAAAACTGCTACTTTTGAAATAAATTCCAGTGGTCCAGTGATTTGAACCTCCTTGAGGTGTTTTTTTTATCTGTGTTGCCAGGACAGGTTCATCAGGACAATCAGTATCTGTCAGCAGTTCTTCAAAAACCTTTTAGTAAGCCTGCAATAGCACTGCCATAGAGATGTACGTAAGTGACACTGATTATAGAAAGAAAATTCTACCAAGCTTACTTCCAATTGCTGGCGAAGAATACACACAGAATTAATCTGCATGCTTCACTGGAAGAAAGAAGAATTATATTTTACTTTTTAGGAATCCCAGACATTTGGAACTTTCATCTTCCAGGACAGAGTTATTTTTCCTTGGGTTATAAAAATAGTTTTGCAACCAGTTATATGTTTTTAATTTTGCGGTCTTCTTTCCTGAATATTAAAGCAAGCTCCATGAGGTTAACAAAAATTAATAATATCTAACTGGCTAACGTGGCTGCATGTCTATAATCGTGTGTCACCTTGCAACACTACATTGTCTAAATGATTTCTTTTTCCTTTTGGCAATCTACTCAATAATTCCAAACACTGCTGATGAAGGATTGCTTCTAGAGAAATACTACTTATTACAATATTGTACAGAAAATAAAAATTCTTATTCAGATGTGCACAATATTTTGCTGAAAGACATTTAATATTAGTTTAGAACCTTCATACTGACAGCTGCTCAGCAGGACAAAATCTCTCAATTTGATTAGAGTCTTCAGGCAGTCTCATGAAAGTTGTTACTGAGAAAGAGTAATTAGAGTTCTCCCTCTCTTTCACCTTCAGTAATGAGTTTATCTAAATGTGCAAGGAGGTTTACTTTTAATGTTTTTAATCTACATATATATAGAGGGGGGTTAAAACTAGAGTTCCCTTTTAACCCGACCTATTCTATGATTCTATGATTTATGAAGGGTATTGTTATATTAATACAAAAACTGATGAAGGATAAATACGAAACAAAACCAGGAAGTTTTATAAAACTAAGTAGTTGCATAAAATTGAAAACCACCAGAAATTCTGAATGATAGTCTGAAAGACACTGTTAGTAAAACAGTTGCTTCAGGGTGCAGTTCAGTATGATTTGCTGACTTATTGTTCCTACCACCATCTCTATTTAGCTGTAATTAACTACAAATTATAGCACTGTGTCATGTGAAAAGGGGAGACTTCCTTTACCCTTAGTGTGGGGAGATTCACTCGACTTGATTCAGAGGATGAAAGCCAGCTGTGTAGAGAATGACCTTGATGATAGTAATCCCGCTTTCCTTTGCTACAGAAATGAAAGAAGGTCTAGGTCTTGTGCTAAAGAAAGTAGAGCAGAGAACCAAATTGGCTTAAGTTCTGCCACTGCTTCCTACATGAACACAAGCACGCTAGTGCAGTCAAAACTGCTCTGTATTCTGAGCACACAGTCTGGCACACAAAGGCTTAGGATTGCAAAAGTTTTAAGAATTCATAGGTACAAGTTAAGTGACTTGACTTGCTAGTATTACAAACTTCAGCTCTGGACAAATATTTAAAATTGTACTCTTTGAAAAATAAGGCAATGATTATTCTCCATTAGTCATCCAAACTGGTCTGTGCTTGGAGGATATATTATTGTGCCATAGTACCACGCTGTAAAACAGAAATAATAACAAACACTCATTTCACAAGAGTATTATAAAAGGGAGACACTAACATTTGTAGTTTTGATTGAGCCCATCAGTCTTATGAGGAAATCAATAGTGTCATATTCAGAGAAAGATTTGAATGCCGCAGTGAGCCAGGGGGCCACAAACTGAATGAAGCACATCTTTAAATGACATATTTGCAAACTGTCTGTTAAATGAGTACTATCCATCTTGTGACCTGAATGAGGCAGGCAGGGAAAGAGTTGGAGAAGAATAGTGCGCTCTCACATAATTAAAGTCAGTATCATAATACAACACATTTCAGCCCAAATACTTCAAAAGTTTGGCTAAGCTCCTAGCAACTGAATGAAAACTGTTCCAATGAGAAGTTCTGGGAACTGTAAATATAGCCTTGTTTCCTGTCTTAGATCTAACATAGTCTTATTACAAAAATCCTCATAAAACTAATGAAACACTTTTCAAACTAACACAGGAACAATTTGGAATAGCATTCCAATGGTGGAAGACCAAATCCTTCAAAAGGCTTTGTTTATGTTGTAAGACTTTTGAGACAGGCATTCTCTTATGAAGAATGAATGAGAGCTACTTAGTTATTTTCTAGGCAAGAAAAAAATTAGGAATGAAAAAAAATCTTATATTGACAAGATCTGTTCATGATTTGAGTCTAGTATAATCACTCAGATTATGACCTCAGGGTCAGTGTGGTTTAATTAGTATTTAAGTGCATGTACTATAGCTACATTTAATTACGATCCCAGATTCCTATCTATTATCTGACAGATGATTGCTGCTATTTGGCATTCAAACAGCTTCCGAAAAATAGGAAGCGAAAAACCCACTAAGAATAACAATTACTGATACAGCATACTGTTACACAAAACAAGCCTAGCCCTCATAAACACACACACATACAGACTTAGTGATCAAAGCAGCAAAGTATTAAAGAAAAAGAAGTCCCTAAACTGAGTTATGTTTTGTGTTTTCTCTTTGTTTAGATTATGATCTCACATTTCAGTTCCATAGATTAGCAGTTTCCCTAATATCACAGATAAATCTAAAGAATCAGAACCTTCAGATACATGTTTCTAAGGATAAACCTGAGCACTGCATCCATACTGATACTCTACAATATACTGTACGCTGCCAGGCTTAGAAATATTGCAAAGTTATTGCCAAGTGTTATTGCCTCCATTGGTAATACTGAAGAATGCCAGTAGTTCAACTGGTATCCAAAACAGCCACAGTGATGTCTGCAATTAAAAAGTGATTCTGCAGTTGAGCTCTTCTTGCCTCCAACTTAGTAAGATTTTGCCTAACACCTGTAAAAGGAAATAAAAAAGGACAAATACACAAGAAGAGATCTAGTACCGCTAAAGATCTGATTGTTACCACTTCAGGGCATGTTGATTTACCTCACCATTGAGAATTTGTTTGTTATCTCTTTCTCCATTTGCTCATATTATATAATCTATTTTTAATGTTGACACATTTACATTTTGAAACAATCCAGAGACACATCTTTACTTACATATCTTGCTAATTGAGAATAAAATTCAAACTGAAATGCATCAGCTATTTCTGCTGACACCCAAAGTATGTAATCCTTTCCCTTACTTCTCTGTAACTCTTTACTTGGATTTTAAAATCCTGACCCGTTTTTGGTGTAACAGACCATACTGTCACCATAATCTGTGATTCTTAAAAATCACTATTTACAAGGCATTTGTCTTAGGTTTACAGATCCTTCAATCAAACTTGTTTAAAAGCAAGTCTTAATCTCTTTTTGTTGTAAATTAGAAGTGCACTTTTAGGTGTTTAGGGCTTAGAGATTACTTTTTTAAGGCCAAAATACCTAAAGTTATAAAAAACCTGAATGATTAAACACCATTAACAGGGATTGACAGAACAGTTTATAACAATAACATGAAGAAAGTGTTAAATCACAGAAATTTCATCAAAGTCTCTGCTCAACTTCCTGTTTCGTTTAATAGATGATAGACCTAGTTAAGATGATCCTATGTCAAGAACTGGACAAATCTTGGAATGCTAGAGTGTGAGAAATAGGAGTACTGCCAGTAAGGGAGCCAAGTGAGCAAAACCCAGAGTGGGATTGCACTGCCAGTGGGAGCTCCATGAGTAAGAGCAGGAATCAGGGGCTACAGATCAGGGATAACAAGCAAGCCACAAGGACAGGGTACAGTAACATGCAGTGTGAGTAAAACAAAAGCAACCTGCTGAGCGTCCCAGAGCAGTGAGTGGAATTTGCTCCCATGTCTGATGGGCAGGCAGCTATCAGTGAGCCTGACACCAGTCTTCAATCCTGGGAGAGCAGCTGTGTGCAGGTGACATCTGTAGCTGAGTTTTGAAAGAAGACTTCATAAATGTCCATCTGAATTTTATAAACATAGGACAATTGCCATGCACAAGTATAACATGAACACTTGAAGTATCTTAGTAAGTGGCCTGATTAGGTCACTGAGAGCTTTGAGTTGACAGTGATCTCAGCCCATCATTGTTTTCTGTGTTTTTAGCCTTGTCTTCATTTCAGAGACAGATTTTAGTGAGATCCTCAACTTTATCCCTATATATAGACATACTGCTTGAAAGAAGCAGTACTTTATATGTGTGAAAGCAAGTTATGTGGCTGTAGACAGTTTATTTTATATACCATAACAGAAAAATTGTCAGCAATGCCTGTGTGAACCCATCAGCACAGAGCTAGATGAGGTATTACACTTCATCTGCAGCTGAAAATTCTGTCAATTGACAGAAAAGGGGCAGAGGGACATGGGAATACAGACAGGCAATAGATAAAAAGAGACAGAAGTTTGATAGCAAGTATACAAGAAAAAGAGGGGTATGAAATACATTCAGTGCAGGTGAAAGATGTCAGCTTATTGCTATTTATTTATAGACCTGCATAGAAGTGTACAGTGCTTTGTCATACAAAAATTAAATTGATGCAGATAGCTCAAGGAGTAGACATGTGAAATCAGAATTGGCATGAAGAGAGTAGTAGAATGAGTTAAATTATTGTGGAATAGGAACTGCTGTATACTCTGGTCATCACCATAAAAAGGCAATTAATTATCCTGAAGAAATATCCGGTATCTTGCTAATGAGATTTAAAGTGTCATTATACAATGTAAGGTGTCCAGATAGGAATGAGTGATAAGCAGATGAGTCTTGGGAAAAAAAAAAGTGCAAGACTAGAAAACACATAATAGCAAAAGCCACACACAGACCGATTTGACAAAGAGGTCTAATATCCTAAGCAAAAATTACTTCCTGAAAAGATGTTGTCTCAAAGACCAACCTTTTCTATAAACTACAGAAAAGATAAAGCACAAACAGAACTTCTTGTGAAGTGCATAAGAAGCACCAGTTAATTTCTGTTCCCAAAATATACCTTAAAGGTATCAGAATCCAGAAACATTATCTCAGAATACATCTTTCATGTTTGTACACACTTAATTGTTCTGGTGCAAGAATATTTTTTTTACTTCATTAACACTTGAGTTCTACTAAGGAATTGAATGTTGTAAGGATGTTGTAAGGATTCAAAGATTCAAAAGCAGTTGAAGGGACTGACTGAGATCTAAATCTAGAATAATCTCTAGAATAATGCTCAGCTAGCACAGTATCTCACATTCAGACCCAAAAAATTATGATTACCCAACATGCAAGCGCTCTTTGGGTTGCTACCACCTATGATCTTTGTAGAAAGGAATTAAGTTCTGTGAAGACTGAAGTAAGAGAATGAATGTGGTAATTTTCTGTGAAGTTAATGATAGCAAAATTACTTGTTTGTTTTTCTGTAAAATTAGCACAAGGCTTGTATAAGCATAATGGATACATGTATTGTGCCTTTAAATTCTCATTCATATGGGATAAACCACTGTAGCAATGCTTTGAAGTTGACGAGCCTTCTCAGATCATTACAGATAAAAATACTGGGTTTCCACCTTCAACATGAAATTAATAACTGTTAGCTGTGTAAACAAGTTCTGAATTTAATTTCTGGTACCACAGAAGCAGCAACAGCAATTTCTTTTCTACGTTTGAGAGGTATAAAGATAGGCAGCAAACACTAACTCTTCAAAAATTTCCCAAAATGGTTTTAATTGCTCTTCTATTTTTTTTTTTAATGAAGACTTATGACAGTAACACATAGCAGAGATTATTTGTACTTCCAGCACTGTGAAGCAGTAATGGTTTATTCTTTTTGTAATTGACAGGATGAGCATTATTTACAACTCTAAATGATTCTGAGTTTTGAAAGTCTCTGACTCTATTTCACAAAGTAACGAAATGATGGTTTAGACTGGATGCATAAGAGAATAAACACTTTCAGAAAACAGACAATTTGAGAATATTTCTAATGGGAAAACTTTCACCTGACAGAAATAATAAAATGTATTTTCCCAAAGGACAAGAAGTTTTTTTTACCTCTTTTTCTTCTTATAGAATCATAAAAAAAAAAAAATTAAGATCATCAAGTCTAACCATCAACCTATCACTGCCAAGTCCACCACTAAACCTTATCCCTAAGGGCCACATCTACATACTTTATATACTTCCACAGATGGTGACTCAGCCACTTCAGTGGACAGCCTGTTCCAGTGCTTGATAACCCTCTTGGTGAAGAAATTTTTCCTAATATCCAATCTAAACCTCCCCTGGCACAACTTGAGACCATTTCCTCTTTCAATCAGCACTGATTAAATGCAAATTCTGATTGCACCACACAACTTCCACGTAACTAAAAAAGTGTCAAACACTTCCCATTTGCTGCTGTCATTTAACATAAAAATTTTGAAGCATCTGAGAATAGCTCACTAGATCACATTTACATGGGTAACTCGGTCTGCATGGGCTAAGTAGCACTGAATTAATGAATATACTGTTGCTTCACATACTAAAAGTCTGTCACTAAAGGGATAATCTGCAAATGCAGAAGCAGGGACTGGGACATGCGCTGGCTGCAGTCACTGATGACTCCCTCCTCTTAATCTTGCTCAGGTCCGAGTGCTTGATCCATGTTCCTGGGAACGACTCAGGACATGAGCAGTAAGACAGCACGTGTCCACACTTAGGGGTTTCTTTCTCCTCTGTTCCAATTTCATTCCCAGAAGTGCTGTGCCTATGAAAGGAACAGTGTGACACTCTAAGAGACTTACATCTTCTCTGCACAAACACAGTCTGGGTGGCAGCAATGAAGCAAAAGCTTCCCTAGGGCATACACTAGGATTATCAACAAGGGAGGACTACTTCTGGATTAAAGCTTTGGCCCACTGTCATCTATGGCAGAACTCCCACTGAAGTCAGCGTAGCCAGGATTTCACGTCTGTTGCAGCAATTTTGACTCCCTGCCTGTTCTGCCTTGGGACTTCCAGCCAGCACAAAAAGGATCTTAACAGTGCCAAAAGCTTTTGTGTTATGAACTGCAGCAGAAGTCCTGAAACCCTTCACATAAACAACCAAATACTCATCAGGCATTTAAGAACTTTAAGACACTGCCAAGCTCTAGGGGATTCAAACCTGTGTGCACAAGTATGATGTTTCACACTGGCACACCATGCTGAAACACCCTTATCCTGTTTAAGTGCTTTCTTTTTTTGTTCTTTTTATGAAAGCGTTATGGCATAAAATTCATGTTTTGATTGAACACAGAGCAAGAAGCAAGCTAAATTATATTCTCAATACAAATCTCATGCAATAATGATGAAAGAAGTGTGAAATGACTGTAACAAAAGCAGACACTTCATGGAGTAAAGTCTCCTCTAAATTCAGTATGTGTAGGCAATATAGAGAAAATGGAAATGCATTTAAAAAAGATGAAACTGTAGATCAGACTGGCCAAAAGTCTTAATGAGACTGTAAATTATTATGATAAGTCTCTGTTTGAAATATACTCGGCCTTTGTCACTGTGTATAAAACAGAGAGAAACTTAGCAAGATGTCAGGAACATAACTGTAAGTCAAGCTGCCATGGAATTACAGTGCTCAACAAACACAAAAAGCCAGTTCTGAGTTCCTGACCCGTGATAAATTTTTGCTGACTTCAGCACAAAGCAAAAATAACTGAAATAATTGTAGGCTGCAGGACCAGACCTTGGTCATTATTTCATCTAAACACAGAAGAGCTTCAGTTTAGGGAAGATGGCATGAACTTTGCAATGAACACTTATTTAAAAAGCAGTCGAAATTCTGCTGCTGCTGCTGCTCAATGAATAAGCAACCACTTCATCTCAGGCAGCATACAGATGCCCTACCAACAAGACGTAACAGTCACTACAAAAGAAATGGCTATTTATAGTTGGATTTATTAAGACTTACATTGTCATGTAAAGACAAACACACACACAATACTTTATTAGATTCATTTAGATTAATTTAAGATGTTGGCTTTTTTTCTTAACTCTGAGTCCATATTTTAATAGAAGCTTTTAAAAAAAGGTTTAAAGTTTAGAATAGGGTATATTCAGAATTCCATTCAACTTCACAAGGAAGGTATTTGCTTAAAAAGGCTGCAATTCAAGATCTTCTAGGAATAAAATTTCTCCTGAAATACATGACATTTCCAAATGGAAATACCATCAAAAAAAGCCAACACTTGAGATTCAATTCTAGGTTTACAGAAACATCTACAGAAAGCAGAAACAACAAAACATTTCATTCTAAAAGTTTGAAGCATAGCCACTGGTTTTTAGTTCTTCATCAACAGTTCATCATTCCTCAGTTTAAGTATAGCAATTAAGGTAGCAGTCATAACTGTTTTATGCTTGCTTAAAAATATTACTGCTGAAACTTACTGAACTTGATGCCATGATGCTTTTTTTGCTTTTTATATATACCCTCCCTATATACTCTTTTGTATAACGTTTATGTATTCTTAAGGACCTTTTAGCCCACGTACTTGTAATTCTTCGGGTTTGATAACCAGCATAGGCCCAGTATTCCGTTAAGCCGGGAGACCAAACATCTTAGAAGCCTCAGACACCAAGGTCTTCTCTGGAACACATTTTGTAAACTAAGATAGGCCTGTCCAGGTGGGAAAGTTCCTCAGAGAGGGGAGTTTGCTCAGCCTCCCATTGGGGAATCTTTGATAGAGATGCTCATTGGTAAAGCCTATAACTTTATACCCAAACTATTGTGGGTGTGCATTTCAGGGGGTGCCCACGGGGGTGCATTTCGGTGTGCATTTGGACGTGCATTTGGATGTGCATTCCAGTGTGCTCCACCTGGACGGAGTGCACCAAGGATCCTTAAAATAAATACCAAGGTAAAATCCCTTTTTCCCCTCTAACTCTGCCTGGCTCTTGATTTTAAGACCAAGAAAAGGCATCAAACTACTCTGGCTTGAGTAAATGCATGGCAAAAATCAAGCTTTGGAACACCTACTTTCTAATGCAAGGACATGCAATGGCATATGATCTTCCACCTCTCCTTTTGGAATGAGTCAAGGGAATAAGGTCACACAAATATCTGTGAAAGACAGCTAGCATTAAATAAGCCATACACTAGGCATCATCCTTTGCAGTGACAAATTCTTTAGCAAGCTACATGTCTGGGGGGAAAAGAAAGGGCTGGAGAAAATGATTGTACCTTAAACATCATCTTCATCGTTCTGATGAGATATTTAGTTATACATCCCTCTCCTATTGCAAAGAAGGAGGATGCATCATGATAGCCATTCTGCAGAACATGCACCATCAAAAAATCCATCAGGTTCCTTACAAAGCTTGTTTGCTTAACATTTTCTTATTTGTGTCTGTACCCAGTATTTTGTATTTGTAGGAAATTTTACATACATAAATTTTTTAAGTATCCAAGGAAAAACAACATAAGTTATTATTCTGCTAATATAGTTGTCTAAAGGCAGAAAAAATATTTTCAGATATTCAGAACTGGATATTTTAAAAACTATCTCATTCACAGGTGGTCCTTTACTAACCACATACAGAAAACAAGGTACTTTGATTCCCGTTTCTATCTCTCTAAATTATTAATACTTGACTGTTGGAGCTAAATATTCAGAAAAATATCTTCAGACTCTTCATCCTATTTCTTCTTTGGTTTTCTAGAAATCTTTCTGGATACTGCCCCTACATTCCCTCTCTTCTCACAAAAAGCTTGACATTCCATGTTTTCTGATTAATTGCTGCAATTTTTTCATGTGACTATTTAGTGAGAAATTAAAAAAAAAAAAGTGGGGAGGATCATGGAATCAGAGTCTGGAACAAAAGAAGTCAGACAGGTGTTATCTTCAGAAAACCTCTCAACCCTTTTCCACTTGAATTTTTTTTTCCTATGTGCTCCTTTGGTTTTTTGCTATACTATCTATAATAATCATTGTTCTGTCTTCAGTCTAAGTTTCCTTATAGCTTCATTTACACTTTTCTTCATCATATTCCTGTTTGTCTATGTTTATTTTTCATTGTATGACCCTAACCACCTCCTCTCAGCTTGTCCCTACATTCACTTAAGCTCACGCCCAGTGATCTAAACCAGCTTTAGCCATGACTTAAAATTTTTAAAACTTGCCTAAAGCCTTTATACCTCCATGTTTCTCCTCATAAAGAAGCTGCAATCTCAACAGTCTCAAGAAGAACAATCAGTGTCAGGAGAAAAAGTGCTTGCCTGGGGCCTTATTTTTTTTTTTAATATTTTGGAATAAGTAACTAAGAATAGTAAGTGAGAATGCCAAAGATCCAACATAAATGGTGTTAACACCAACAAATACATTGAACTTTAAGTTTCACTTTTATTTAACAGTGAAATAGCAAAGTAAAACTAGACTAAAGTAACTTATTTGAAAGGTTTTTCACTACCTCAAAATGTGATACTTACACCTTAAATATAAAATTCTAATTTCATACCCAGAATTGAATCTGCTGTTCAGTTAACTTACTAACAAGTCCCTTACACTAATTCATACGTACTGCATACACACGGTGAACAGAATACGTTTGTTTCAACTACTGGATTACCTGACAAAGCTCAACTTGACTACAAATGATCGGATGCCCGACAAAAATACAGGAAGAAACTCTTCACAAAGAGTAATTCCTCATATGGGAATTCTGCTGGACACTCAGCTCTTGACAGACACTCCAAAACCAGTGAATACTGGGCATTTATTCCCATTTGTACTTGTTAAGAAGATTGTGACCTTTCTTTTGCCACATGTGCCCCACAGCTGTTTCACAATCACCTTACATTACCTTAACAAGCTGAAGTGTGTGAGCAGAACACTGTAACCAAACCCACAGGGGTGGAAGCTCCAGGAAACGTTTAAACCAGCACACCATCTTTCATAGCAGGTAGAAACAAGACCAAGTACTTGAGTTTTGACCACTTTAGAGAGTTTTCCTCTTTGCTGCAACTCAGCCTTAGTCCCTGGGTAACAGTGTTCAGCACATGGTAGCTGAGGTCTGCCAGGAGGTCTTTAACAAAGAGCCCTCTTCTCTGCAGTACACACACATTCTTATTGTCTATATGTCAGGGCAAGAAGCCCCAAATTTTGTCATCAGCAAGAGCATTGTGCAAGATTGCTGTCTTTTCTAAAAGCATTCCCTCCAGGGAATTCAAAATGATCAAGCAGTTTGAGAAAAGGCAATCTCAGCCTGGGCTGAATACAAATCAAATACATAAATGAAATTGCACATCACTTAAACTTACTGATGAGAAGTATTGACAGCAGCATGGCCTTTTCCCTTTCCCAGGATTCTTCAAGGCTAACTTACATACACCAAAATAATTACATTGCTCTTCCATACTGGTTATCAAGATGCTTCTGCCACTACACCCTGTCAGACTTAACAGGCTGAAGGGTTATCTGTTAGGGCAGACTCATTAGTGGCCATTACATTTAATAGGGATTGAATAGTCACTACTCAGTGTGTTGCAAGGATGTTTGTTTTCAAAAGAGTTATAGCACTAAATCATAAATTCAAGTCTGAGTTTAATTGTAAAGCAATTCTATGCTTTTAGAATGAATGAGTTATAATTCTTTTCCATCTTTAAATTACAAAAATCAGAAATAGTTTCTCACTCTTTTGCCCCTGGTCAAGATTTTAAACTGTCTCTTTAGGATCAATAGTTTAAGAATGCTGTGTAGTTTATAGGTTATCTCCTACCTGCTTAAAGGAAATATTTCACATTTATTCAAAACTCAGACTGGAAAATGAGTGATTGGTGGGGAAGCAGAAGCAGCTCAATTACTATGGAGAGACAGAATTTTGTAAGAAGCCTCACTGCAAAAAAATAATGACAACTGTGTTTATGTTTCTCAACTCAAAAGAAATTAATAAAAAACTAGTATATTTGAAACTGCATAAATAGAGCCATTCTGAAAATAGACTGAAATTGCTAATATTTCCTAACTGAAGGAAACCAACCAATGATCTCTCTTCCACTTCAGTTATGAAACCAAGGCAAACCATCTTGCATCCTATTTATCCCACCACACTCCTTCTGAACTGTTTGCCCAATTCGTAGGCTACATCCCAGTCCAACAGAGATTGGCTTAACAGGGGGAGAAGATGCATTTTGAACAGGATTTGTTGATGGCTGAAGAGTGTAAGCAAGCCTCAGCATGGATAACAGCTGGCCCTACAATGCTCACCTTGAATGAGGCAATATTGGGAAGGTAATCTACAAACAGGTAACAAAGGTAAAAACTCCAGGGTTTACCACATTAATCTCTAAATTGCATTAAATAGATTGAGGGACAAAGCCTGACCAATCTTTTTACATACGATCACAAAACACCATATTTCAGTTACGTTTTATTATAAAAAGTAGTGATTCTAACCCATAATTCTTTTTTAATTAGAAAATAAAGCAGAAAGGTTTTTTTTTTTAAATGTGAATTTTTAATTCAAACTATTCACAGGAAAATTTAGAGGAACTGTGATAAAAAAATCTCACAGAAAACCAATTCCAAGATACTCAATTTGCAGACTTTTTCATATTTCTGTCTTTGTTGCACCAAAATATACTAGCAATTTCATGCAGTGCCTCTAGGCATAAAACTCCTTGATATAAATTCAACAAGAAAGAGAGCAGTTACACATTCTGACCTGTATTTCTTCATTTCTCATGTATTTTTAATAAGAGGGTGATTTCTATTTGTATTTTACAATTTTCTGAGTCTGCTAATAGCAAGACATTCTAAAATAAATGTAAATTGTCTGGATGGACACCATCCAACTTCTAATGGACAGGTGTTCATATAAAAATTCAACAGTATCAGCGACAAGCTAGCAGTAACTGGTGGGGTGAGGGGTAGAGAGAAATTACTTGGCTCTCAGCTGAACTTCCTGTTTAAGCACAGGGATGATCAAATTAGGTCAAGGTCAAGTATGTGACAGAGCAGCTGTGCCACGCAGCAAAATAAGGACTACTGGTGTATCAATATATAAAGGAATAATGTGTTGATTTTCTAAACCACCATTTCATGTCTTGCAATTCAAAGCTGCTGCAGGAGAAAGTGGCCTCCTACACTCTCAGGCTTCACTTTGGGCTCTGTAGATTCAGCTCCTTCCCAGGCTGCTTGAAGCCTTGTGGCAGAGCAGTCCCTTAGCACTCACTGCATCACTTTGGTGGCCCACCTCTTGCCTACAAGGAAAACATTAAAGCTGTCCAACATAGCAACTAATAACCAACTTATCTTCCCCCCATGGGATGAGAGATGTTTAAATCTCCCTAGCAGAATGAAATGACTGTACTGGTGGTGACATTCTTATCCACAGAAACTTATTCTCAGCTGTCACTCATTTAGGACCCTTATTAACTACTACAAACAGATGCTTTCAACATACAGTGGTTCTGGGACCTGTAGTGCTTTGGCTTAATAATCTATGATTTTCCTGTTTCAGTAAATGAAAATAAATTGATTTATGGCAGTTCATGCACAGGTACTGAAAACGGCAGCTGTAGTTTTTTTGATACCCATCTGTCCTCCTCTTACTCCATCTGTTTCCTTCACTCATTGCACTGGAATTCAGCTTCACAAAATGCAGTCCAAACTCTTTCATGTAGCACAGTGTAAGTTACCTAGTTACCCAGCTAAAAGACATTTTCAAAATAAATCATTCTCCTTGTGCTCTGTAGAAGGCAACAGACACGATTCTGTGGTTAATGTATGTCTGAGCAATGTTTTTTTCAACAAAATACACAACTATCGGTAAACTTCCTGTGATTTCAGATGGTGCACTTGAAAATATTACCATAAAGGCTCATCA
Source organism: Falcunculus frontatus (assembly GCA_013398115.1). Lineage (NCBI taxonomy): Eukaryota > Metazoa > Chordata > Aves > Passeriformes > Falcunculus > Falcunculus frontatus. The sequence continues at coordinate 2,918,494 of VZRV01001167.1, forward strand.
TTTTAAACAATTATCGATTACACCGCGGGGATTTCTCACCAATTCCATTTGATGCTGCTTTTAAAATGGTAAGTACCTACATAATTCTATGACTTATAGACTGCTTAGATCTTTATAGATAATACAACAATATAAATGCACACTAATATAGAATTTCATTTGATTATGTAGCTTTTATTAAACTGTGTTGACTGACTTCTTTTATTCTTCAACAGTTCTTTGGCCTATTAATGATTAAAGATTTGGATTTCACTCTTTACACTAAATGTAAGTGTTTAACAGGAAAGCACTCCCTCCTTACAATCCAAAATGGAAGATACAATATAAAGGCTGAAGTGAATTTACTGAGAAATTTTGCATAGCACAGTTACAAAAGCTACAACTAAAACCCATCTGTTCTACAGGATACTATAAACAAAGGATATTTCCATTATTATCCCATCTTTAAGGCAATGTGGTACATGAGGTCAATCGAAGGTCGAGAAGGGAGGTTGCTGTTGCTCCATAAAAGGGCTCACACTTCAAATATCTCAGTGTTCCTGGTGTCTTTCATTCCTACACTAACGTGGTACCTTGAATACCTACATGCCTTAAATACTTTGGTTTATGCATTTACCACTTCATTATTGGCATCACATTAAAAGGGAACAGTTACATTTTATTTGCACTACAAAGGTCTTTTAACTGATACCGAATTTATACAGAATAGAATATTCAATACTAGCCTGCAGAATATAGTGCACAGGAACATGCATTTAGACATACAACTTTGTGATCAGGGTGATAGTAACTCTATACTTTTTTTTTTTAATTCCACACATTATTTTACTAAAAATTCAGTAGCATAACAGCCTGAAAGAATTTTATTGAGTCAAAAGCAATAAACCACCTAACCTCTTGAGATACAGAAGTGTTTATAACATAAGCAAACTTAAAAATATGTAATAAGAATTTAGGTTGGAAATAAAACGTTTTTCCAAGATGAAAAATACAAACAAATCCTGGTAATAGCACTTTGTAAAACAGAACTTTCATATTACGGATCCATTATCATGATGTAGGTGACTGAAAAATGAGGATTGCAATTCTTTTAATCTTTATATGTATTTAAATACATAAAAGCCATTTTTTCCTTTCTATGACAGAGTTTGAAGTACTTACAAATGAAAGCAAAAAACCAAACTCCTGGCATTAACCACACCAAAAAAAAAAAAAATTAGGTCTGTGTACCTCCTGTGATCCTTTAGAAGGCACTAATAATTAAGCATTTGCATAAAGATAAAGCAAGAAAACTCTTACATGCAAAAACATGTATCTTTCAGACATCTGCAAGGTACTTATCTTGATCTGTTCCATAAATAGAAACTAATTACAGAGAGACTGAAATCAAGACATGCCTTAGAAAATAGGCAATCTTTTTAAAATATACTCAAAACAGTGTGAGTAAATCTGTATCATACAGATTCATATTTAACACAGATCTTTCTTGGCCTAATCTTCCTCCTTTGACAAGCAACGGTTAAACTTCTACTAATTCCATTAAAAGCAGAATCAGCCTTGATGCATGCTTTCTCTAGTAATATTTCCTGCCCTGCAGAATATCAATATTAACTGTGAATAGTAGAACTGTAAAGGCTCTAGTGTAAAAAAGCATTCAGTCCTCTGAATTAATGCCTGAGCTCTGACTTTTAAGTGGAGACAGATCAGATAGTCAGCTGTGGCTCATATTGCTTTCTTATTCATAATTGGAAAACCAGAGGCTTGGAGAGTCCTTAGCAACCTAATCCATTCCTTCCCAGGAATTTTATATAAATTTTCTTTTGACAAAATTTTATTCTCCTGCTTTTGTTATAAATATAGCTTCAGAAACAAGTCTGATCCAAGGCTAAATTTCAAACCCCAAAACTGACACAATATAGGGGTCAGCAGCAAAGCAGAAATTTCAACTATGATGAGTCAACCCTGCCAAGGTGGGTGTTAGGGCTTCTCAGTTTCAAAGGGTACCTCAGCTGCCGTATTTGGACAGCAGTATTCCCCAGAGTCACTGAGGAAGTGCATATCAAGCTGTTTCTTAGAGCAAAAGCAACTCTATCGGCAAAAGGAGGCTGGCAAAGGACAAAACAGAAAGATCTGGACAGCACCATTAGAAGGACTGCAACAAACCTGAGCCAGGAACATTTCCTTTGGGAACTGGGAGGAAGAGGTGGTTTGATGCATCCACTGAAGTCAGCCAAGTTAAAAGTGGCATGCTGTATTTCACAAAATTAAGCTCAACCATGGCCTTTATTTTTAGACATCTGTGCTAAAGGGAGATTAAGATGCCTGAAATTATTCTTCACAGGCAGGGTCACTCAGAAATCTGATCTCTATGATTACAGACACTTGTAAACATTGACTCACCAGGATACAGCACTGAGCTATAACTCACATAGTTTTAGTGCTGTGCAGCAACACAGAAGTCAAAAACTGTGTCCCATTAGAACAGTGTACAAAGTGACAATTTGCTGTGCTGCTTTACAAAATCATAATGGGAAGAAATACCTTTAGGATTGCCTTAAACTACCATCTGTCCAGAAAAAGGCAAAACACATTAATTGACATACAACATTTTGACACCCAGTAGCAGCAGTAAAAGCATTATCCCTTTTCCCTACCCTTCATCTTAAATGGGACTATTCTAAATCCCTCCAGTTTTGGCATATACATTTTCTGTGACAAAAATAAAGCGAAGCAACTGAATATGTAACAGTGTGCAAAAAAGCACAGCCTAGGGTGGAATACACAACCCAGTGCACATGCTCCTTTTGCTATATACTGCTACCCTGAAATGTAGACTATTTGCACAAATATAGGGAACCCTCAATGGCAGCAAGAGACAGCACTTGCAGCCTAGATCAGTCCTAGTCTGTGCCTTCAGACACCTATTTCACACCAGCTGGACATTAACCTCAACAGCATTTACCTGAGTTTCAAATAAATCACACATTCTTAGTCCTAACTTCCTGATTCACAGTCCAACAGCACTATCACTTCGGCCTACCTTAAATGCATGGTAAAGCAGGAGTGCAGAGGGATCATTTAAAGCTATAGCTTTAAAATTAGATGGCAGAAAATGCATTTAAATAGTTACAGCAGCAATTATTTAATTTCCAACTACTCAACACTATGAGACCACAACCTGAAAATTTATTCTATGACTTTTGGTTTGCAGACAGGTGCTAAACTATAGGATTTTAGTTTTCGTGGTTAGCTGATCAGAACATGCTTTTCACTCTTTCTTGGTTTTTAGACTGTATTGTTAATGCAGAAAATCTGCATAATACTGAAAGCTGAGATTCAAATAGATGGAACTTAATCTCAAAATAGCAGGGCTTGCTGCAGTTTTTGGTATTTTTCTAGTATTTAATTAACTAAAAACTTTGCTTTAGAATTTTAGTTCACTGACAAATAACTTCCTTAACACAAAATTATGACTGTCTGTGGTGTCTCACGTTCTTCCAGAAGGCTGACTTCAAAAAAGTACAAACTTTGGAGGGGGAGAGTGGCAAGAAGGAAAGAAACTGAAACAACCTTAGCTTACCCTACCAAAAGCAAAATTCCCTGTTCAAGTTCAAACTAAATGGCATCTTGGACATGAGAATAGAACAGTAATCACATAAACCAAGCTGTGTGAATGATGACTTGGAGAACCTGGCAAAGAAAAAGAGGAGAATCCTCAAGGCAGGAGATGCAACAAACCAACTATCTGCATTAATTCAAAGAAAAAATGGAAAATGTTCACAATGTGTTCACACAGGCTTTTGAAAGACAGGAAAATAAATTGGAAGGATTAAATAGGATTTATCAGTCATCACAGAGATAGGTCATTTTCTTTTCTCCCTTTCCACCTTCTGCACCATCAAGTTCAACATTATCAGTAGGTCGTTTTTTACCTTCTCAAAGTTATGAACAGCAGTGCAGATGCCACAAGCATGGCAAAAGTTACTCAGCTGTGCCTGGTCTCTCTGCTACTGAATAATCTAATGTAATCAATGCATTAAAGAATAAACCCAATACAATTTTCATGATGTCAGCTTGAGGAGCTATACTAAAATTGCAATTATGTGTGTATATGGTGGGGTTAGCCCTCTGTAGAGGGTCACAGGTCCAGCATGAAGCTCTTTGGCTTGCTAGGCAGACAAAAACAAATTGCAATGATCTTCAGCTCAATATAATGGTAATGCCTCCATTGCAGAGCAAAGAGGTGACATTTCACTTTATTCAAGTGTCCTATCTCCCAGAAAGAAACAACATTTCCTTAGTTTGTTTATACAAGTTCAGAGGACACTGGTATCCACACACACAAAACGAGCCCTGACTGCTGTTACACGTTAAGGAGAACTGCAAAAACGTACAAGACACAGCACACACAGCCCCAGTTCTCAGTAATGTCAAGGTTGCATATTCATCCATGACAACCACTGGTGGTACCCTGAAATACACCATGCTAATGGCCAGTCTGTTACTTTTCTTATTGTGCCAAAGCACTTACAGGCAACACACAACTGCTTGGTAGCTCACATGGGAACTTCAGATCTCTTCTGGTCAGGCTAGTACAGCAACCTATTTCTATTTGCTGGATCAATTCTTTGTCTGCTGACTTTATCCCTTCCTTTCAGACACTGTACAAGTTTGGGCTGGGACAGAGCTAGTTTCTTCATAGCAGTTTGCATGGTGCTGTGTTTTGAACTGGTGGCCAGAGCAGTGCTGACAGCATAAGGCCATATCTGTTTATATGTCAGAATTTTGTTGCATATACATGGATGATTTTGACAATCAATTTACAAAAAAAAAAGGAAGCTCAGGACCCAGAGGGCATATTTTCAAAGCTTAAGAGGTACACTCAATAATCCCTTTAATGAATAATAGGATAAGTATATACACCACTCACAAGTGGATTTCAAAAGGTTCCACATTTAAAGTAAACTTAGGAAACAGATGAAATAAAAAAAAAACAAAGCAACAAACCCCAGCAACATGTCAACAGTGATTACTCCTTTCTATCATTTACATACAGCATTTTGCCAGCCAGTAGCAGTCATTAAGCATCATCCCTTTCCCCCACTCTTCACCTTAAAAGGGACTATTCTATATCCCTATCTATTCATGTATAAGTCACTCAACAGTACTTTGATGTCTTTGTTGGAATTAATGCTGCTGGAAAGTGGTAATTCTAGGGCAGATTTTATTGTTTTGGCTACTAACAGAGAAATGCTCCTGTCCTGCTGAATCTTCTATTTCTTCTTCCCATGTTGTAAAAACCAGCAGCTGATAGCTCTATAAAAGATACAACACAGCATAACTGTGTCCTCTGCATTAAAGACAGGGTAATGAAATGTAGGATCAGCATTTCTCTGACAGTGCCTGCACATCTTCTGGTTGCCAAGCTACAAAACGCATTCAAATTTTTTGGGTTTTCATATATGAAAACATCTTTTCAGGAAAATGTCCAAACAAACATCTGTGGATGAGAGGTTTTGTTTGTTTACAGAAGAGACACTACATCATGAGGATCAAACTTACCCACTTCATCTCTCACTGGCAATCTAAAAAATTCTGCACGTTTACTAGTTGCCTGAGGATTTGCGTTTCTTATCTCTTTAATCTTGACAAAAGGACCATAAAATGCATCAGGTAAAGGTAGCTTTCACAGTTACTAAGCTAGACCATCTTACTAGGAAACAAATCATAAGCACACATTCATTCCACACAAGCTGTAAAACAGTTTCCATACAAAATTGATTTTGGCCCAAGTGAAGTGACACTAAGGAAAGATTATGTTAAAAAAAAGTCAACTATGCATCAGCTCTGATATAAACTACTTGACATTCCTTCCAGATGTATTGCATATCCACCACACCCAGATGAATATTTTCAGGCTAAGATATGTTGAACTATTAACTGTTTTCACTTAGAAGAATATGCATCAGCAATATGTGATAAAGCATTTGAAGCAAAGCAATGGAAGCAAAAGTTGGACACATGACTAATTCACTTTTTGCTTCATCTTGGACCAAATACTATGGTGAAATTAATTGCACAGGACTACTGCTGCTGTTAATTTTCAGCAAATAATGAGCATTTCTACCACCTACCTACCACTAAATATTTCAAAATCCAAACACAAGGAAAACAAACTATTTCCTTACATACACAATAGAAATCCTACTTACAGAAAATTCTAGAAAAAACAAAATAGATAGTTTAAACCAATTCAACACCGGCACTCAGAGACACATTTTAGATGGAGTAATAATTGTACATCCTTCAACCTTTTCAGTTTTATGGATAAAAGCGCAATTGAATGTTTTTAATTCTATGCAGATGGTTATTTTTATTCCAGTAAAGCTAGCACAAAAATGGTCTAACAGAACTTGTATCTTCAAGTTTATTCCATAATTATCTATGCATTGCAAAGGCACAAGACCATAACTTATGAATATTCATGACAGGTATGAAATGAACCTTAATCACAGTGTTCTCAATGTCTCCTATTACGTAAGCTCAAAGCTGAAGTCCAAAGCCTAAGTGTTTTGGACAGTGCAAGACAATGATCCTGAAACGCAAAAATAAATTGCATTTGGATTAATACCTACCCAATGACACAACAATCTTGACGAAATACTATCAAAAGATATATCCTCCCCTAGAGTATCAACAAACGCTCCAGGAAATTGTAAAGCATCTCACTTAAACAAAAAAAAGTTTGACAATTCCATTTTAATTCTTGGTGCATCTGGTGTAGTTCTGAATGCACAGTGAGTCTACGGCATCTCTGGATGAAACAACCAAAGGGCAGAACAACGACAAACTCACAGGTGGTTGCCCAAGCAGAACCCTGCTTCAAACTCCCACCCAGGCAGCAAACACTGTACAGTGGCCAAGGATGGGCATTACCTTTCACCAATTATACCCTCAGTTTCAAGCTCCCTTTAATTGATAATTAAGTAATATGCAGTGCACAAATTGCTTATTCCCAGTTTGCTGTGAGAGTTACATTGCTTCAATCACTATTCAAAGCACTGAAGCTACCATGTCAGTACTTCAGACCAGACGAGCCCTTCTTGCCATTACAGGGAAATGGCTTAAGCTCATATCCCAGGTCTAATATTTCTGAAGAAGAAAACAGAATCTGATGTACTAGCTTTCAAGGGACTGATTATAACTATAGAATTAAAATTGCATCAGGGCATGATAGGCAAGGAAGGAAAACACTTCCCACTACAGTGACTGAACATTCTGAAGGTCGTGCTGAGACACCTTCATGAGCAGTGAGATTAGGAATGGGAAGCATTTAACATCTTCCATGTGTTTTGACTTGCCTGATTAGCTTGATGTAAGTTTTTTTGTTTGCTACTTTCTAATTTCAAACTTAAAATGCTACTTCATTTCTCCATAGAGCCAAAATTCCTGGTTTGCACAGATAGATTATTAATTGTTCAGAAAGCTGTTGGAAATCTTAAGGTCTGCACAGGCTCCTTGACCCAAAAAGTTGAGTTAGTATCACACAAGTGACTAATGGAACAGTGACTCAGAACAAAAGTATTGATTAAAAATAGCTTGATAATGTTGTGGTCAACCATAATATACATATGTCCTACCTCAGGGTAGCTTCTGGCAGATGATTGGTCATGTTTACTGGAAAGGTTTAATTTTTTTACATTTAGGAATATTTCTGTTTTGCAAACAGACTAGGAAAAGAGATGAAGGGGATTTCTTTGTAAATCTAAAGGAACATCAACCAACCAGAACTGTTGTAGAACACATTCAGAGGAATGTAAGCTGCAAGTCATTTAAGTGTGCACTAGTCAATAACTGCAATGATATATCCATCTTTTTATTTACTTCAGAGCTATATCAACATTAGATTTCATTTTACTGCACATGTATGATGTTAAAAATATCACGTTTTGTACACATTATTGGAGAAAAGGTCTTTCTTTTCATCCCATATGTAGTATCAAGGTATTAATTTGAAAGCTCTGTTTGTCTAAAGAGACCACCTGGAGCCTTATATTGTCATTATAATGTCATCCCATAGCACATTTCTTGTACCTCATGTACATTTATTGTACATGTTAATGCATAAGTAGCTCATGCAAAGCAATGGTTCCATGGACCAAACTTTGCCCACTGCATGTTAAGATTATGTCAGTCGAGGTGCTAAGAATCAGCACTGTGCATCTATTCTATTGAAATGTAAACCACACAGAACTACAGCTTTCTGTGTGTATTTCAGGAACAACACAGCATTTAGAAGGATTAAACAGTAAAGCAGAAGGCACCAACACACAAGTGACTGGATGCTTAGGCTACTCAATGGGCTGTAATTTTTTAGTATTTCCTACTTTTATCAGTCATCAAGTTTGTCTAAATGCACACAGATTAAAAATTTAATTACCCAAAAACCTGCTCCAATGAACCAAAAGGCATTTGCTTCTCTATCAAAGAACGCAGAAGGCATTTGAAAAACACTATTAGTTGTCTTAGCAAGTATGACAAAGGCATGGTAAGGTTACAGGGTAGCTGGTCAAGACTGCCTAACTCCATATTACAGGATGGATCATAATTCAAAGGTCTGAATAAAAGGACGGAGAGGCAGTATTGTCTGGTGACTGGTTAATAGTCTTATCTTTCTATATTCCCAATCTGAATATAAACCCATATCTCTTTATTCTTAATGAATACAAAATGTTTGTAATCTTAGTTTGGCATCTTCCTAGTGCAAATATTTCACCACTGATTCAGCATTCCCCAAATTTGTCACCTCTGTTGTTTTCTATAAAACAATTGATGGACAGAACCCTCAGAATTTTATTAATCCTATTACTAAAAAAAGCTGTAGAATTCATAGATTCTTAGTATTTTATAATCCCATTCAGGTATATTACTGCTGATTATCTGACTGTTATAAAATCATGGAATGACTGATCCTTTCATAGATAAGAAGAATGAATAATCTCCGAGTAAGAGATTTGCAACACACTCAGACTTTGTATTTAGTAACGCTTAGCCTAAAAATAATCAACAAAATATTAATCCATACCTAAATGTCATTGGGAATTTCAGAGAAGCCTTTGTACAGCAAAAGCACAATCTGCCTTTTGTCCCTGAAATCACAGGCAGGGTTGGAAAAAAATAACACGAGTATGATTTTCATCTTCCTGTGAAAGCACCAGCACATTTAAAACCATCACTCATAACAGTAAATCAAAATCTCAGTAATGCTTGTTGAAACTGGCTTTTAAGATAGAGGGTGAACAAAAAGACCTTTTAAAGTAAGTTTTAGGGAATATATAAATTGTCTGAACACTGCCACGGACAATCAGTTTTAACAGCATATGTCCAACAGCCTAGTATAGTTACTTGCTGTTCTGGGAGCCTCCCAAAGAAAGAGATCCATCCAGAAATTATGAGGGGAAAAAAAACTCAATAGAAAACAGATAACACAACTTACATACATCTCTAGCTATTCTAAAGCTTTTCATTCAGCATACATCATCATAAAATCAGTGTTCCTGACACATCTTCATTTTAATAGAGAAATACTTCTTTTAAAAAGCCTGGAACTCCCTATTGACAAACCGTACAGTAACACATATAAGATTTATCCTACTGTGTAACTTTCCCAAGGAGCATCTGAGAATTACTAAAGACATAAGCATCACTGAACCATTGAATGATACAAGACCACCTAAGTTTTGTAGATAGAGAAGAGCAGAGGCCATAAACCAAACCAGCAGGAAACCTTACAGCACAATTAATATCACCTAAAATATATTCCTGTTTTAGCTTGTAGGAAATGTTTCAGCAGAGAATAATATTTATTAAAGCAGCAGCTATCTCCCTTTTTCATGTTAATATTTCTGACAGGCACTAGCAACTCTGGTTATCAAGAGTTCAGTTTACTGTTTAATAAAGACCTTTCAAGAGACCAGTTTGAGCAGTACCTACCGGGATTATTTTTAAATAAAGCTGTGTCTGCCCTGAGGAAGCATGGCATGGATGTGTGCTAATGAGCAGGGTTTTGGTCCAGCCACTAAGAGAAAATCTTCAATACTTAACAACAGCAGGCCATGACACTACTTCAGATGCTCAGCCCAGAGCCCAAGAAGCCAGTGTGGAACTGGCAGACAGCTCGGCTTTAATGGTTCTCACAAGTTGCTCTCTTCTGTTCCTACTCCCACCCATTCACTGCTCCTCACATCACGAGCTGCATCCTTATGGCTTTTCCCCTGAAACTGTGATGTGAGGAAGCAGCTCCTGAGGCGAAGGCAGTACTGGCCCGAGAGGCCAGAGGAGGCCGCGGGCACAGCAGGACGCTGGCCAGCAGCTCGGGCACACTCACAGCTGAGCCTGCCCTCCACCATCAGCGCTGTGCCCTGGCCCAACAGCTCATCCAGCACATCAACCTGGGAACTGAGCTTGGCCCAGAAGCGTGCTTTGGCTTTTCCAGAGTGAAATGCGTTGAAGTGACCCTAACTGCAGGCCTGTCTCCAATATTACATGATATCACAGTGCCCATCTGGCCAGTTAAAACTCTTGCACTCTCCAGAGAGATTTATGGATCTGAAACAAAGCGAGGAGGAGTTTTGTAGCCCATGAGCTCTGTCGTCTAAGACCGTGGAGCTCTAAATTTTACTTTCAGGACTATTTATTTCTTTTACATTTAGAATAGAAAGGATCAGATGAATATCTTAACTTGGAAGGGCTCAAACATAGAATAGATATGAGATCCGCAGCTTTCCTTTGGCGCAGTGTCTCCTACTTCACCAGTTTGAGACAGACCACAACCACCACTATGAAGCACTGAATTCAGCGCCTGAGCCTGATGATGGCAATTTGGGGTGCCACACTGCACTGCAACAGACTGAGGCTTTTTTTTTACTGTATATCTGTGTGTCAAGGTCAGGACTGCAACTAAAGCTGAGACTCAAGAATCCTCTGAGGTTCTTAGAAAAGGAGAATTTATCAAGGAATTTTAAAATTTATTTTGATGTACTGTGTAATAGAAATCAGCTTGCCTCTCACAGGACCTGAACATTCAGGACTCTCTTGTTCCTTGGTTTTATTTTTTTTGTCTTTTTAATTTATATCTACATAAATTAAACATTTCCAGGAACAATGGCATGCGAAATTTCAAACTTCTACTTCCTTTAACATAATACTTCTATTACTTTAACCTGTGTTTTTCTACTAGACCTGATTTACACAGCTCTTTTTGCACTTTCTAATAGTCAGTGGCTGCAGTCATCTGAAGACTGCATTGTACATATCTGCAACAGTAGGAAAGGCTTTGCCAGCAAAAAACATACAAGAACACCAAAGCGTTACTTAAAAATAACATTCATTTCTGGACAGATGTGAAAGAGCTTACTTTCATATTAGTCCATGTAAGCCTACATAATCTCCTAACAATCCGGAATCTAAAATACATGCTTTGTGCATCACTGCATACTCATTTGACAAAAGGTTTGATAACATGCTTTGGTTTGCTATGGATGACTGAAATTCTGAAGAAACTGTGTGCTGCAACAAGCTCACAGAAATGTACAATTTATGGTGAGATTTGACAAATGCTCTGTACTTGTCTGAGAGCTTTTATAGCACAGGGATAGTGTAGTGAATATGAGTGGTAAAATGCCTGCTGATTTTAATAAAATCTAAGTTGTACAAATGATGGCTGCATTGAATCTCCAACCCTTACTAGGTACCAGCGCCTCCAGGCACTGTCATCTCCCAGTATTCTCTGCACTTCCAGTTGTAAGAGTCCCATTAAATGAAATGTTTATATTTTATAAGTTGTGCTTTCACCAATCCATCTACTCAAGTCTACATTAATTCAGCTCTGTTTTAATGCAGCAGATGGTCCAATGGGACTGACTTCTCAGCCTGCCTAAAGTCTCCTCTTAAACCACAGCTGCATTTATAACTGTCTGGTATCACAGCCTTTAGATGTAAAGCACACTGAATAGAGGCACACCTCTCTAAAGAAGTGGTAAAATATCTCAATAAATGAAAGAAATTACTGTGAACTTCCAGGGAATAGCAGATATTTTCCATCCATTCAAACTACTACTGTTGCCATTTCTAGAAGCTACCTTGACGTTAAGGACTTTTCAAGGATGATACAGTCCAGTTTAGCAGAAGGATGTGCACTTTACACAGAGCTTGGAATCTGGCCCTAAGTTACAACAAAGCTGAAATGAATCAAAGCTTCACAATATATATTTAACAGAACAATGACAGCTTGCAATATTAAAATAATAAGTTTTAAAAAATTAAATCATATTAGTTTCTACAAACAACACCAAACAGCAAAATTCTAGCAAAATCATAGACTCCATGCTATCTCTGCATCTCTTGTTCTCCCTGCTTCGCATAAATAATATGAAACACAAAATACCTGGCTGAAGGCAGCAATATTTCCTTTTTACCACGACTGTCCAGTGTTAAAGCTGAATACAAAAGATTTCATTACTCTAACACTTACTTTAGGCTTCAAAAACCAGTGCATTTAAAATAAACTTTTGGTGAGAGCTTTATTCCATGTCTCAGCAGTAACAAAGTCTATTACAGTAACATGCATGAGATCTAGATGTTCAGCAGAAAGATGATTGTATCTTTTATATCCACAGCAGGGAGATAGCTATTTCGTCTCCTGTCAGGATGATTTATTCAATAAATGGAGAAAATATAAATTTTAAAATGCACTGATTATTTTTCCCCTGCATCTCAAGAAACAGGAGAAATCTTAGGAAATTAAGAAAATTACCTCCACCATAGATATTACAACACCAGGCATTTTGGAACAATGAACTGAATCTTTTGAAAAAAAGAATATTGCAAAACCCTCCATGCTTTGGATGGTTAAATCAAGGATGTCTGTCCTCTCTCTTCCCTACGGCTTTGTGCTCCTTCCCCCATCTTTTCTTTTTATCCATCTTCCTTTTAGAGAGAAGTTTATGAATTGTTCTGTATAGACAAGGATTCATGCAGTTTATATCCAAAGACAAACTCAAGCTACTTTTGGTACATAAATGGGCAGAAAAAATTATCTACTGGGAATTTTAAAAGCTGAAGTTTAAGCAGAAGGGGTTTGAAAACATGAAATACCAGGTATAAAGAAGGAAAAGGGGTTAAAAACAGAATCAGGTCATTCTCTGTATTATGCTTTTTCATAAGCCATAGTACCAGCAATAGAAAAGGGATTATCTATAAGGGTTGACAATCTTGTCCATGAGTTCAGAGCTGAAATTTTTGGTTTTCATGTCCATTTTATACCTTATCTGAATCACTTTCTCAATCTTGAGTATATTTCCCTAAATTATAACAGCAAAAGTGGAAGTAAGGTAAAATTTAGCATGAAATCTTACATTTTCCCTAGAAAGTCTGGTGATCTTAATTTCAGAAAATGCAATTGCAGCAGGAAAGGAATGGAAGAGAAAAATGGAGCTTAGTCTCTGGCAGCTTTATAGAGCCAACAGTACTGTGGTGACTAATACTGACACTATGAATACTTTCAAGAGGTTCTCACTCACTGTAAATTTTTGCAGCAATACTGGAAAACAGTGAACAAGAGCATCAAGAGAGGTCATAGCAACTACATGCTCTCTAATGAAGTTTTGTTTCATGGCATAAATCCAGAAAATGTAGCAAAGCAAAACTCACATAAAAGACTATGATCACTATCTCTCACGTTTGTACCTTCTGAATTGTATTTTTTAAAAAAAGAGACTTTGACAGCATTAGGAAAAATGACACTAATGAAATCCATTAACAGACTGTGAGCAGATGTCATGACAAGATGAGAATAGAGCCTTACAAAAAAGCAAAGTGACCACACACAGTGATCACTTGTGAGGATGAAACAAGCATCACTAAGCATAAAGAACAATGAAAGCATAAAATTGTCCTATTTTCTCATCCAAATTTCTCAACTGCTTCATTCAAAGCCCCTTCTAATAAGGTGGTAATTAGGAACATTTTAATTACACAATTTAAGATGAAGGCAACCATGATAACAAGAATCACAAGGCCACACTTAGATGATGTAGGTTCTATTAACATGGGATGTATTCAGTCACTGATTTTAAACAGAGCTCTTTTCACATTACCCTAAACCAATGTGGATTTAAGATCTCCACAATCACATTTAGCAAGGCACTGTGTGTAAAGCAATAAAAGCAGTTATTCAGTAGGGTTTATGAGGCATACAGGGTCACAACTGGTTGACTTTTTTTTTATTTGATGTTTAGGTCAACTTTACAGACCTACATGTAAGTACATTTAAATGCACATTCCCTATATTGTTTGAAAGGCCAGCATATGTCCTCAATTTTCCCCTCTCTATATGTATATGTGTCTCCTTATCTATGCCTGATGTTTCTGTGAAAATAAATAGATGTGTGAATTCAGTTATCTTCCATCAGCTGCATTTATTCTTGGTCATCAGAGAAGAGGTTTCTAATCCCTACAACTAGCAGCCCAATACTCTTCTTCCATTATCATTTATTATTACATGCAGGCAATGAACACACATGTTTAGATACTGAGCTTAGGCATGATCCTGTAAGTTATAAATACATTCTAGGGAGCTGTTAAAAGGAAATCAGAAAGGTGCATTACCCAATAAAGTGAGGTCATAAAACCATACACTTTAGACACTTCAAAGAAATTAATGTATTCCCCTGGACTCCTTTTGTAAAATCCCAATCATCCAAATAAATGACCTGTGAAATAAACCTCTATCTAAATTAGTCTATAACATTCAAGTCTTTCCCCCACCTCTCAAGTCTTTAACATGATCACATTCCTCTCATAAAGCAATCCCTAAGTTTCATAGGTTCACTCCTAAAGGAACATATCATAAAGGAAGAGTTTCCCCTCTTGTGGAGAACTAGTTATTGGAACTAGACTGTGGAGAACTAGTTATTGTTGCAAAATGCAGTCGTCTGACACTGCAAGCATCCTCTCAAGAACATGCTTCTCCTACCCAATGTGTAACTGCTGAGTTGGCTTACCCCCAAATTTCTCAGAAGCTATGAAACTGCAGTCAGTACCCTTAATAACTTGCACCACTGAAGGCCCTGGTGCACAAGAGTTCATTGTGGAAACATGAAGTGGAAGAAAGCAGCACCTGTACACTATTTCTCATATCCCATTTCTTTATAACACCACATATTGTTATTCCAGATACACATTTAACTACTCATAAAAAATTCTTCTGTAGTTTACAAGGAGATGAACCCACACAGTGCTGGAATATGTAACTTAAATAGCAGCATTTTGATTTTGTACATAAGTCACTTGCTAATTGGATTCTTACATTTGGACATCAGCCTTTAATCTCATGCTTCATTGCCCAGGAAACAGTTGCATTTGTTCTGGGCTTCCTAATTGTGGTATATCTCTTTGACAGTACAACAGTCATTCAGACTCACCTGATGCTTTAGATTTTCCCATTTGAAGTGGGGCCTGAGGACATGAAAGGCGTTTTTCTGTGAAGTGTCCTTCTCCTCACGGTGTCCTTTAGATGACATTCACAGAAAATGTGGGACATCAGTGATCATTGTGTCCCATGGCTCCAAGTGAGACAGGTATAATACGGATCAGCAAATCTACATGAGTGGATAATGAAAAAGAAAAGTTAACTTCCTTAAATTTTGCATAGTAAATAAATATTTAATTAAATATTTGTGTGAGAATCAGAAATTTCTAAAATGGATTGGTTTAAAAACCACAGGGTAGAATCCCACAAGCAAAGACACCTGTAGATCCACCCACAAGTCAGCACAGTTCCAAATTGTTCCAGAAGATCCAAACCCATTTCAAGATGTTGTCAAGCATCAATGCAAGATCCACTGATATGATGATACTCTGCAAAAAACCCCCACCCTGTTATCTGAAATAACAGCTATTTACATATTTATTTGAAATAACATATATATATGAAATAACAGGTATTTCTATAGCCTAGGTTATAATAGTCTTTTTAAAAATATTTTCTTCTCTAATTTAGTTGGAGATTTCCAATTAAAAACAATAACCCCAACCTCATTTTACTTCAGCAACTGCTAAATTATCTGTATCATGTTGTAAAGTTGCTCAAGTTTATAAGGGATCTTTCAGAGACCCAACTGATAAATTAGATAATTAGGAAAGAATATATGAACATCCTTCACCAAAAAGAAGAAAAATCAACAGTCAAGGGATGAAGAGCAGTAGAATCACCCCTGCACTCAACAGAAAATTTATAATCAATGCATAAAATGCATTCAATACTCTGTTCAGTTTCTAAGGGTTACAGTAATTGATCCTTTTTTCAATTCACATTTTCTGAATTATTTCCAGAATTTCTTCACTTTTAATACTAATTAGGAGATAATCAAGTAAATGTTTAGTCTCCAATGTTATGCTTATTGCTAATATATTATTATTAGCAAATAATATATTGCTAAATGTCAACTTTTACGTGGCATCCATCTCTCTTTTAAAAAAGCGACATGGAAGCAAAAGTGCCTGTCCCTAGTTATGAAGTCCCTGCAGCAAGTACATGAATTGGTTTACTTTTGATCTTAAAAGTTCTTTTGAGTTGTTTCATCTCTACCAGTCATGAGGTTCACAAAATAAATAAAAAGCCACAGAGATCCATTTCAAAAAACAGGCCATAGCAATACCAACTTTCCAACCAGCTGAAAGTCATTGTAGGCCTTTTAAGGCATCAGGCAAGTGCACACCACACACAGCAACGTCCCAAGCCCAACACGGGATTGTTCGTTACATGTGTGGGGCACACCCCTGCCAAGCAGATGCCCCTGTACTTGCACAGGCTGGCACAGCCCATGGCTCTCACTCCATCTCACGTGTCCAGCCACAGATTCCCTGTGCCGGGGCTGACAAGCTGAGAAGGTCGGGGGGGAAAAAGGGAAGGACACTTTCCTGTAGTAAATTCGTGGTTTGAGGACGGTGCATCATTACTTCAGATTAATCTGATTTTTCCCTGCCCTAAAATGGCACTAAGGTCTATCTCCTCACCTGCTCTTCAGCACTGGCTCTGTCCAGCCCCTGTCCTCAGCCCTGGGCAGCTCTGCAAGAAGAGGGAGACAGCAGTGTCATATAACCTGTATTTAGGTGAATCCCTGATCACAGACTTCCATTCAGAGATGATCTTTTTATACAGGAATGCAGTTTGAAAATGTAATCCTTCAGATCTCATCCATAAATACACAAGAATTACTTCAATGGGGCAACAAAAACTTTATCAGCTTAAGTCCCGTCCTGTAACTCCTACAGGGTTTATAGGATTAAATTCACTGTCTTTTTAAAGTCTCACTACCATATAATTCTTTACTTTTAAGCCTCTTTTTCACCATCTTTTGGTCCCAGAAGTTCCCTCAAACCATGCAAATACATTTTTGAAGCACGGATTAGGTGTTTCATGTTTAATAAAAAGTCTACTTAAATTATTTTTTCAGCTTTGTTATAAATGAATATAGTGAAGTCTTTCAATAAACTGAACATATCTCTATTCTGTTCAAACAAATCCACTCCAGTATTAACATTTTAAGGATTTATGTAAAGTATAACCAATACACATATTGCACATCCAGTCTTTGTTCCACAGTAGCAGAGCAAAACAGAATCTTCTGATATATTCCCTGTTGTACTACAAGTCAGAATCATACTCTAGTTCCTTCATTCTATTTTGCATAACATTATCCATAACGCTTTCATTGTTTGTTTTTCAGGATTATTACAGTCAGGCCTCACACAAATCTACAGTCAACCAGCCTCACACAACTTCTCTCCGTACAGGAAGGGCTGAATAACTCAAAGGACCCTAAACCGCATTTTCATTCCCAAACTTGCATCACAAATTTGGAAACCATTTCACAAAGTGACTGACTTTATAAACCTCTGTGATTTGATTTAACCCTGTGAGATGGGGCTCACACTGTGCTGGTGACCAAGCAAGGGCACTTGTGCACCAGCATTTGGCTGGGCCCCCAGGAAGGGGCCAGCACCTTCCTCCTCGCTGGCAGGGGCCTGACAGAGCTCCAGAGGGGTGACAGGCACAGGCAAAGCTCCCAGCAGATGGGCAGGCAGGGCCTCATCTGTCACAGACCCTGTGGAGGATGCAGAGGTTGCTGTGTCCCAGCCATCAGCTGAGCTTTTCCTGAGAGCAGCTCCACACTAGGGAGATGCCTGAATTCAAGGCAACGCCATCAAGACTAAAATATCTCCTTTCCCTCCATTCCCATCTTTGCAAGTGCGCTGTGCCATCAGCCTTTCAAATTATCCCCCCATTTGCTTCCAAGCTCACTTTTTGACTGCCAGGCCACTCATATTTCGTATTTAGTTAGAATAGAACCACAGCATTAAATGATTTCCAGTTAACATCGCATTCTAGTTCTGGTTTTATGTCCAGTTCTGTAGGAGAGATCTTACGCTCTAATCAGCATGCTTTGATGGGATTTTATTTTGAATTCATTAATATATCTTATTTGCTTTTATACATGATGTCCACTTTTTCTACTTACAGGGTTTGTATTTTGAGACTTGAATATTTGATTATAATCCTATTAAAACAAACAAATCTATAACCATTTAAAGACTGATTGAAAAAAAAAGAAAACACCTCATAGTTCTGGACTGCTAAAACCACTGTACAGCTACACATCTCTCTGTCTCTCAAAAAATTGATTTTTAGAGCTTTGCCATGAGCCTTTGCAGTGCTTAAGACAAATGGATTGTATTATTGAATCCAGCCCTCAGGACTCTTACTTCAAAATAAATCAAAACCAGAACCATTCTTTCCTGCAGGCCCACTAAAAACCTGTGTAGAAAAATAATTAACAGCTTCACAAAAACAAAATAAAGTCTAAGTTTTATCTGACTAGAGCAATGTATAGAACACTAATAGCATGTTTATAATGACTAAATGGAAAATGCAGATAACAGAAAAACACTAATAACCCTCGTGTACAGGGACAGTCATCTCCAAGTAGGAAAAATTAACTAATAATTGTTGTGTGAAGTTGTCATTTATATGTAGCTGTCAAATGCTTCAATTTCATTTTTTCCAAGGTCAGGAAAATGAGGTCAAGATCAGTTTCTGCCAATTAATTCTGAGAAAACTGTTATAAAAAAATCACAGACTTTCTGAAGAGTACTTCCTGTGGGCTTATTAAAATCCTATTTAGGAAAAAAAAAATCAATTTCAAAGTTCAAAATAAAGGTTCACACCATTCAGCCACAGCAAACCATTGCTATCTATACACTTACAGAGAGCTCTCTCTATAGGCACATAGATATACAAATACGTTACATAAGTAATTACCCATAGGTTTAGTGACTTCTATTGTCCCCCACACACATGTGGGGATAATTAACATGAATGAGCTAATCCTTTACTCTTCCGTAGTTGTACAAGCCACAGGCTGGTGTCAGCGTAGCTGGTTCTTCCCTCCCTTCCATTTCTGATCTGCTGCTCTGCAAAGCACTCACCTCTTAGACAAAATCCGAGGCTACTGAGGTTTCCCTGCAGCTACACCACCATTGGGTGGGCCCTGCTTCTCTGCCCCACCTCTTGAACACATGAAAGCTGTTTGCACTGATTTGTTCCAGGTGGCCCTGGTCCTCCCCTGAGGTCATCAGTGGAGACTATAACTCATCATACATAACCACCCTGCTCACCTGCCGGAGCCCCATGACCAATACAAGATGTTTAAGAGCATCTGCAAGAGGCAGCTGCATCAATTTCTGCCTGCCAGGAGAATCCTACTGAGGGCTTGAACCTGAATACTTGTAGAAAAAGACTTAAACATTAGTATGGCAAGGAGAGACATAAAAGGCTTTAATACTTGGTATTATGGGCATAGTAACTGATTTTAGATTTTTGCTTATATTATCAATAGTCCTCCATGTTGTTCTTAGTGCATAAAGAATATGTTGTTCAGTTTCTTCTGCAAAATGCAGCTGAAAGAATGCAAGGGCATTCCCTGAAAACTGCAACTTTAATCCATTATTTCCTCAATTTCCAATGTATAGGAAGATGTGGCTGGTTTTATTGTTGTTTCTTCACCTGTCCTCACCAATTCATATTCATTTCAACCAACAACTGCCAAAAAATCAGCTCAGGACCCTAATTTGACCTATGACCTTGCCAGATTTGGCAGCTAGGTGGAGGGATCAGCTAAAAAAGCCTGTGAGATTTTGGTGTCATTGAGCACGCTTTCCCAAGAAAGCTGCTCTTCATGGAAAATGTAACCATAGAGGTTTGGCCTCTCTACAGCTTGGGAATGAACATGGCCTCAGACCAAAGAAAGTTTGGCCCTCCACAGCTTAAGCTATTCACATTTACCTCTAACTTTAGTTATAACTTGAATCTCTGAGGCTCCTGATTTGTTTTAGCCGTGCTAGATCAGATTTCCTATCTCTGCTGTAAATGACATTCCATTTTCATCCAAGCAGGGGTCCCTGAGGTCCTCTTGACCCAATCAATTAGAGAACTTATTTTTCTTGTGGCCAAGCTACAAGAAAAGGTACATTTTCCTTTTACCCATTTTAACCAGCCTATATTTGGTCTCTATAGGGTGAAAAGTAGAGCCATAACTTGGGGCATTTATTTGCTCTGTGACTTTCTAAAAGGAACTAAGTTGCCTATATAAAACTATACTTCTCTAGCATGCATTCAGAAAGCTCCACACACCTTCTGAGCATGCAGGAGAAAGCAACTGGAGCCAGAGGCTGCCATGTTCCAATTTCTGCACATGCAAAACCGGGGGCAGTGCTACACACCCATCCACCCATTCACTGGGTGGTCCTACAGTGTGGTATTAATAGTAGTTACTTAAGTAGAGGTGAGTCAGATCAGTTGATGTGTCCGGTTTTTTCTATGCACAATATTCCCTATCGCAGAAATATTACAGTGATATTTAAAACTAGATTTTTTTTTTGCCCCAAATAAAGCAAAACACATGAAGAAGAGGAGATAATCATGCCTTTCTATTGAGAATCAACATTAATCCCTGTAACTTTTGGCACACCACCAATTCATCTTCATATCTCAGTTTGGTTTACCCTAAGTTATACCTCAGACCAAACTCCCAGATTTCTGAGATTTGCACAAAATCCTTGTTGCACCACTTCCCTCACTTGCTATAACTCACACGTGCCCCAGAGCATTACCTGTCCCATCACACGAAGCACAGCTTCTCAGAGGCTGTCTAAGCCTTCCTCACTTTATCATCAGGACATTGACTTCACTGTCCCCTTAGAGGATGAAGCATCTACCCCACTAAACTGAAAATTCAGCAGTAGTCCAGGTTCCGGCTCTGGCCTGGGACAGACAAGTGTAGTGTGTTTCAGACACCAGCCTCTTCTTTGCAGTGCCTGGTAAATCATAAATGCTGCTAGTGCTCTGTATTTCCGGATAAAAAAAGCTGGTCTTTAAAACTTACATGTAGGTGATTTTTCACACTTAGATTGGGTGTTGCAATCTGAGGATATAATTTTGCATTTTATTCAATGTGTCACAGCACAGAATACCATAGTATGAACAGAAAAAGCTGGGATAGGAAAAAGCCGAGTCTTGATTACACATCTGATGCAGATGAGCATGTACTGACTTGTTAAAATCACAATGCTCTTCATTCACATTTACAATAATGATGATTGATGATGATGAAGATAAAGTCACTGTTCTGGTACTTTATTATGAAATGTTGTTAATTTCAGCCCATATTTGTGTTCAAAAGAAACAATCTTTCAAAAATAATTTTATTTCCTTCAATTATTTTTTTAAAAATTCTTTCTGGTAAAGAGAAGTCCAACACTTTTATTTTTGTCACTAGACAAAAACTGCTTTCCCCTTTTGTAAGAAGCAATACCAGATCTCAAATTCTGTAATGAGCTGTAATGAGGTGGTAAAAATGCAATGAAGAAACAGGACCAAAATTCAACACTAATTACTCCAATTTTCTGCAACATTCCTGAGCACTCAAAGTTTCCTATTTCAGATCAATGCATAAATTATATTTAAATTTTATGGTGAGTTTCACTATATTCCCAAAAGCCCTCACAGCTGTAATTTGCATTTTAGTCTAAATGAAAGGAGTACATTTTGCTCTCACTTAACCACATAACCTCATTGACTTCAGTGAAACAAGGCGCATGAGAATGAGTCAAGCCTAAGTGCAATTACAGTATGTATACAGAATGCTGTATGTGCTATTTACAATGTGATGACATTTGGGAGTGAGAGGTAAAGCTGATCCTACTACATTAGAACAACAAGATAATTTTGTCAAAGGAGCAGCAGTAATACATGATGTGTTACTGAGTTCTGCTTTAGTGTTTTCCATTTGTTAGCATTTTAATTTGGTACTGAACAAAACTATCAAGTTCACAAAAAATATTAACACTACCGTAGTGCTGTGCTGCAAGGTTAAAAGATGGCTACAGCATATTAAGGTTTTCCTATTTAATTTAAAATAGGGAATGGAAAAGGAAATCTTACGACCCTTTTTGGAAATATTTTCTATATAGAGAGAACACATAAAGGCATGCTATATAATTAGCCAATAAAACAGTGTTTCAAGGCAAATGTGAGAATACTAAATAATGAGTACAATTTAGATTTGTTGCAACTCCGATGACCGGATATAACTGCTCCAAGCTCTTCAGGCAATCTTTAGAGGTTGGGTTTTCACATCCCCACACCCACGTTCTGAAGAGCATGTTCAGCAGCCACTGCACCTCCTCCTCATCCAGCCCTCAGCCCTGTTCTGCTTCAACAGCTTATCATGGGTCACATGCATTTCAAAGCATTCATGATACAATGGCTTCATAAAATCACCCGGAATTCACAAGTTACATCTTTACAAAGTCCCCAACTGCCAGACAATAGTGTAAATGTATAAAAATATCCACACAGGCATTTTGCAGAAAATTACAGTAATTATAAATAATGAAGTCTCTGTCAGGCTTCAGTGATGGGAAAACTGAAAGACACTTAAAGGGAACATCCCTCTGCCTTCCAAACACAGACATCTATTTACTGCTGCTTTCCAACACGGGCACAGCCTGAGAGTGAGGAGAAGCAAGGAAGTAGCCGCTCCACTCACCATGTCTCTCAGACACTGCAGGGTGAAGATTCCTTTGGGAATCAAACTTTAGGAGGGGCTCAAAGCAAGCACAACTTCTGCTCTGTGAGCCAACAGCAGTGATGCAGAGGACAGCTGCAACTTGACAGCTCCTGCTGCTCCAGCACGCACAAGGCAAGTCCTGTAACTGGGATCTACAGCTTTGGGGAATTTGTCCTTTCCCTATCCTACATCACTGATGCAAATCCTCATGGAGATTAGATTACTTTGTCCTCTTCTCTATGCTTTCTATTAAACCATGTTTGCAAAGGATTAAAAACAGCTCCAGTAAGGCTCCAATGATAACATGAAACAAACATTCAAAGTGCTTTAGATAATATATGCAGAATTTAGACCCGTTTTCCTCAGATAGAATTGAGAGGAATAAAGCAGGCCACAGTAAGGACAAGTCAGCTCACAGACATAACCTCAACTGGCTAAAGCAAAAGAGTATTTGCTGGCAAACATGAAGCTTCCCCTGTCCATCACCCGTGCTGGAGCCACATGGTTGTGGCTGGCCACAAAGTACAAACAGAAGTCCAGATCCATCTGAGAAACACTAAACACAGCTTCCCCAAGTCTCCAATTCTGCAGCACAGTTTTATACTCTGAAAAACAACAACACTTTCTTACTGGCAAGTTAGAAAGTAAAAACAAGTAACTAAATAAGCCATACCCTCCTTTCGCTCCGTTCTGCAAAACTACCTGGCCATGAAGAGGAAGATAAACATTTTAAAAATACGAAAACTTTAAAAACATGAAAAGTTACATCTTAAACCTGGACCTTAAATAATGTCATATGCTGAAATGGCATTATTTCTTTATCAAAAGGTTTAAAAAAGCCAAGTACCCAGTGGCTTAGTGGCCTGAGAAGAACATTTGGTGAGGATTTCTCACTGAATTTTGCTCCAGCATAGCTCTGATTGGTTTGAGGTGCAAAACCAGGTTGTAATTTGTTAAAGTAGATCTACAATTTTGGGAAAATAAACATCGTTCTATCTCCCTTTGACAAAAGATAGCAAACATCACCAGCACAATTGTGGGAAGAGTGTAGAATGGCTTGGCATTGCTCTTCCCAAATTCATGACCAAATTGTAAAAGTGATCCAAAAAATTGTAGGAGAAGGAAACACATCTCAATTCAGTCACTACAGCTGACTGCAAATGCATGATAAATTACATTTTCTGTTGTTTTCCCAGACTAGCTTTAAAATCCTGAAGTGATTGGTTGTAACCTATGATTGGAACAGCAACATGAGCATCATTAGAGAAGTGTATTTCACAAAACTGGAAGGGTTAAATAGCACAGCTACTCCTAGAATTTGAACTACTTTATCTGGCAATCCGTGTGCAGATTTGTCACTTGTTCAGCAGTCCCTAACTGGACCATAGCAGGCCAATGGTGGCTTATGCTTCAGGATGATATGAAGTTTGCAACAGCACTCTAAAAAGATTCTACATTATAAAATCACTGAGCAGAGTGATTTGCTTGCTATGTGAGATGACTGGATAGTCTGCTCTGAAAAGCTCAATTTCACTTCTGTTGATATGCCTTGGCTTTCGAAGTGCTTAACCTCATTTTGAGGCTGAAAAAGGTAGTATCTGCTCTGTCATTAATGTCATGGAGAGGGTAGAACTTCTCTTTAATCATCATCAAAGTTCACAAAATTGTTTTTTTCAAACTCACTTAAGTTTGAGATTCTAACTGAAAACTTGATGACAGAAATGTCAGTGTCTGTTTAGACACGACAAGGACACTTGAAAGCTAGGGAACGTTGAATAAACGTCCTATTACACCTGTCCTGTGTGGCAGTTCATCAAATTAGTAGCACACAGCAATTAAAACCCCTCAGTCAGACTTTTAGTTGGTGACATTTCCCCTTGACCCCCTGGCAGCAGCAGAACTTTCAGTGCTTAACTTCACAGGCTGGATGAGCAAGAGTCTAATACAAAGGGAACTTTTAAATTAAAATAGAAAATTTGAAATAAAATGCTCTACAGTAAGCACTGGAGATATATTTATTAAATTAAAAAGCATTTATGAACAATTAAAAAGCATTTATGAACAATTATTTCAACTATTTACGTCCTGTACTACTTGCCGGCATCTTATTAAATCTGATCCTTAAGTTATATCCCCAAACTTAAAATCTCACAGTGTAATGAAGAAACCAAAGCCAAGCAAAGAAAATTACATGAAACTATAAGTAGAGAGGAAAATATGCAAAGTAGAAGGATAATGGAAATTAATGAGTGTATTTTCTAAGTACGACTAAGTTTGTAGGGAGAGGTAGCACTGTTTGTGAGATGATATTATATAGCAGACAAAAGAAGAGACATGATTTTAGGTATGCAACAGCAGCAAGGCCTGAAAAAGAAGCCACAGACTTCAGCCTACGGGCAGCTTGCAAACAAATCTCCATGTTTAAATTAATTATGGTAATCATTTATTAAATTTGAAAGAAAAAGCACCTTTGGAGAAGAAGGTAGTATTAGCAAAAATTGAGATGATTAGGTCCTGTGGGATAAGCTTGACAGATAACCAATTAATTACTATCCTTGGAACACTGAGGGTGTCCTACATGGAAAACTGCAATGTATCATTAAAAAAGTATCTACTGAATTCATGATTTGTATCCAAGAGTACTGAGAAATTTCTTTTCCAAGCTCTTCTTACATGAAAGGATGATGTTAAAGACGAAGCTGAATTCTCACATTCTCTTCTGTAAGAACTTTCTCATGTCAACAGTAGCAAGAAACAGAAGGTTGTTAGAAGGCAGGGAGAGGGATCTCTGGAAAAATCTCACCATATGACCTACTGGAAGGAGAAATTATAGTTTAAATATACTCAGCATCTAGTTAATTTGATTACTGTTTTATACCAATGTAAAATTCAAATACATTATGGACTTGCTTGAAACAGATCGGGTCAAAATACAGATATTTAAACACCAAAGTCCACCGAGAGTGTACCTCAGGTTTTATTTTACTGAAGTTTTTCAAGGAACTCTTAAAAGGAAGTATTGCCTGAGACAAAAATATTCATTTCCTTTGATACAGAGATTTTTTCCTCCTATTTTTGTTCTCTAAAAAAAAAAAAAAAAATAGAATAGATTTTTGAAACAAAAGTAAACTGGGCAACAGGTTTGCCACAGTAAAGGAGTGGAATGGAAGACACAGCAAAGCAGAAGAAGTGTAACAATGAGCCTCCTGAAAATGTCAGTGTCTCATTCGTACCCATACGAGTCACAGAAGCAAAGTTCAGGATGATTCCAATGAGAGTTGTATCTAATAAGGAAAATGAGACCATAACTGTCTTTGACTGAGAAATACTCCTGCTTTTAAATAATTGCCTGATACCAGAGCTTTTAAGAGCAAAACGAGGTATTTTCTTTTGATATTTTAAAAGAATTCTAAAACTAAAACTGTATCTATCAACTTAAGCAATGTTCTGTTCATTTTATCTCCAAGCTCTGTTATCAAGAAACCAGACGAAAGACAATTTTGGTCAGAATTGCCTGATTAACTTGATTTTACATTTTCAAATATAAATCTTTGAAATCTACACTCAAGTTTCCAAGTTTTATCAATATTCCTTTTTGAAAAGTGGAGGAAAAATCACTCCCAGAAAGATAGCTTTTCCAAGAGAAATGAAAAATGAGTGACAACAAGACCTTCATTCTAATTCCAGTGACTCTGATCCTCCTTGAATGCTTCCTG
This sequence comes from Falcunculus frontatus, assembly GCA_013398115.1. Taxonomy (NCBI): domain Eukaryota; kingdom Metazoa; phylum Chordata; class Aves; order Passeriformes; genus Falcunculus; species Falcunculus frontatus. The sequence goes on from VZRV01001167.1 coordinate 2,945,399, forward strand.
AGCAACAACCAGGGCCAAGGAGACCATATTAGGGTTCTTTCATTTTAAGTGTCTGGATATAGCTACAAAAACCCCCTGTATTCCTCAATTCAATTTGGAAAAATACTAATAGTAATTCAAGATGACTGAACATAATACATAAAAACATGGAAAAATAATTCTGCCTTCATAATTACCCGTGGTGAACTGACTCTTCTAATAGCACCAGAGGCTGAAGGACACAATGTTTCCTGCTGGTGTGGCTTTGGGGAGGATGGAGAATGCTAGAAAACTCGTGCAAACACACTAACTAGTTCAGAGCAGAAGTCAAATTCAGCACATGCCATGTCTATGGTTCTTCAAACCATATTCAAAACCCTTGTGCGGGAAACATGTACAGCTAAGTCCAAATAATTGCCTGGAATTTACTCTCTTATATTAGGCTTCAACATAGAAACATAGAGTTGTTTGGGTTAGAAGGCACCTCAAAGATCATCCAGGTCCAAGCCAGTGTAGTTTTGAGAATTCTGTCCAGGACTATATCTTTCAAAATATTTATAGTACTTAGCATGGTTATTATTGAAAACAAACAAGCAAAATAAAATAGCTTTTATAGGCTGGTTTCCTCTGATTTACTTTTCAAGTAAATAGAAACAATTTGTTAATTCAGAACTCAGACAAACTGGTCCCTCCAACTATGCCAGAGAAATCTGAAAGGGGGGCTTTTTGTATAAAAGAAAAAGGCAAGAACCTTGGCTGTGTGATTGACAAAATGTTCAAGGCTTCTGCTTTTCACAGTGTAGAAATTGGCAGCATCACCAGTGTTAGATCACCGATGCGGGTGATCTGACAGACAAACTACTGCCGTGAGCAAGTGCACTACACAACTGCTGGGCACATTTCTTTTGATATCTCCAGCAGCATCTGTAATCTTCATGTTAAAATCTGGAACTGTCATTTGTCAAGGGGTGTTAAGGCTTGCTTTAAAGCCATTACACTTCTAATGCTAACCTGATGGTGCCAAGAAACATTTCCACCAAATTTTTTTTCAACAAGACTTAAGAGAGAGTTTTGTCAGATGTGCTTCCTGGCATTCCCTATTATGCCAGATCTTTTGATATTTAGCAGAGAAGCTAAAGGTAAGGATGAAGGTTGGTGAAATGTAAGGAATATAAAACTTTTCTATTACTATTCCTGTTTTCATGTTGTTCATCAAAACCACAATTTGAAAATCTCAGACAACACAAGTTTCATTTTTATTTTAATTGCTTAACTGTGTAATACTATAATAACTTAATGGCTATGTAGCAGATTTATCATGAGGAACAGGCATTATAGTCTGACAATTCTAGATTGCTGTTCTTCATACAGGGAATTCAGTGCTAATTGGGCACTTTTTGTGATCTCATATTTTCAAAGGAATTCCTATGCGTCATGAGACAAAACCAAACCTTTAAAGGTTTAAAGCTCAGATGAGTGTCTTATTTCTGAGCATGCAATAGTGAGCTGTAAATCTCAAGTGAACAGGCATTCTATATCTCCAGTTATGTGCTGTTTACATCTCTGATTATGATAAGAAGAAAAAAATATATATATTTATGTATTTCAAAGCCTTTAAAATTATTATTTAAAAAAAAAACCAAAATTTTCCACATCTAAACACATTCAAATATAAATTAATATAATATAGCGGGATCCATTTATATCAAAATTCTGATCATTAATTTTCCCTCTACTTTAAGCAATATCCTCATTAAGGAAGATGTAGATCTTTAGCTAAAAAATTAAAGAAAATATTACAGTTGCTCTGATCAACAAATATTGCAACTATCTAATGAGCCATTATATTGGACTGTACATGTTTATTTTTACATGTCTCAGCATGTCCACTACTGACACCACCCATCATAATGAGCCATTTCATCAGAAATGGATTATTTTTCTCTCCACTGCAGACTAGATCTAGCAGTTGGGCTGCAGATGCAGTGCCCGCTGCTGCTTAGATTCTCTCAGGAGAATCTGAGACTCACTTTATCTTGACTACAGAAGGCTTATTTCTGTGCTGCTTGTAAAGCATAACAAAGAACCCAAAACAGTTGACTTGAATGTGAGAACATCAGAAGTCCACCGGCATTTAAAAATTTTTGTTTGTCTTGTAGTCTGCTTGGTTTTTATCTTGTTTTTCTAATGCAGAGTAAAGACTCTAAAGGCTTTATTTAATTTGAAAATAATTGTGTTTATATTAAAATGCTTGAGAGCATTACAAACTTGATCTGAGCACAGCCCAGTTCCTATCTGCCATTTGCTCTTAAGTTTAGCTCCTGTAACAACAAAAGAAGGCGGCAGCATCTTGCTCCTAAAAATGCTGTTGTAGAAGCAATAAGCCGACATGCTGGGCATGGACAAGGCTTAGGGTGGTGAAAGAACAGAGGTGATAATGAGAATTCTGAAAGTAGCAACAGAAATAAATGCCCAGTCATTCATGAGTTGAAAATCACGAGTCCTCTTTGAGAAAGCCACCACTTCTCTCAGTATTTACTAGACATAATAAAGTACACAGGGAATATAAAATTCCCATCTGGTATTTAAAATTCCAGAAGCCTGACCAGCTCTTTAAATGTTATCACATGTTAAAATAGGAAAAGCCAGATGCTACATTTATAAAGTCAATGTGCCGCATCTTCAAAAAATCCAAGAGCTGCCACTGCTAAATCTAGCGTGTTGGCATCAGACAATTAATCAGTTAAACAGTTAACCTTTACCAGAGAAATACAGCAGTACATGGTGCGAGATACAAACAGCCATGCATTGCCCAGGCCAATTATAGACACCAGAGACAGAAAACCAGGCATCAGCAGGACTTCCAAATGATCCTTGGTAAATTAGGTTTTCCTCAGAACACATTCTGGATTTCTCATGTTTGGAGTCTACAGCTGGAGCTGCTGATCAGTCATTAACTAGGCTGCCATGGGGCAAGACAGGGGTCACAGTAAAGAACTCTATTTCTTCCAACTGTATCTGACAAACCAATCTAGGCTCTAATCAAAATACTTAAAAAAAAAAAAAAATCAGCCAAACCACAAGCCTAAAAACATACTAGGAACACACTGTGGAGCCATTTCAGAAGTATTTAATACTATCTTGGGTGCCCTTCAAGAAAGAGACTAAGCAACAAAAAGCTTGCAAATGTCACAAGAGCCATTCCACTAGAGATGAGAGAAAGATGACAGCAACAGCAGTAGCACAAGAAGCTTGACACTCATTTATAAATTTAGAAGTCAAAACTGTAAGTGGAAGCTGTATCTGTATGTGCATATAATCTCGGAGCAGAGAGGATGAATGAGAAGCAGAAAGGAAAATTCTCTCATAAAGTAACTGCTGACAACAGGGTTTGTGTGAATACTATTTACACTGGGAGGCCCAGGCAGACTGCAATAACCCTACAAAAGTAAGAGGAAAGACAGCCACAGTCTTGGCCAAAATCCCTCTCTTAAGCCAATGAGAGAGCATTGCACTCCAAGCTGCATGCAAGCTGTGAGTCCTAGTTGACTTCAACAATAAATGCTGAACCTGGGCTGGGTTTGCTCCCTGTAGGTCTTTTCTTATGCACTGGGTGGGATACAAAATATAACATTGTTCAGGCAAACCCTCAGGCAAAATCTTTGCTTTAACAGAAAACTCCGGGTGACATTGCCAGATGTCTGCTGCAAACCAAAGAACCCTTCCCAAATGCGATGCCTGTAATTAAATGCACCATTTACACAGAAAGCAGAGCAGCAAGAAGAGATGCATGCTCACCTTTAGCTGGCTGAGACTACTTCTGCAATCACCTTGTTCTTACTCATCAAGTCATTAAATTCCTTAATATCCAGTGGACATCAAGGAAAAGCTTCCATCAAGCAGAAGAGCAGAAAGTGTATTATTAGGCTGCATACAATCACAATTATATAAACACCTTATGAGACCTCTTCTACATGTTGCCATTCAAAGTTTAGGATCATTTCAGAGCAGGAAAAAACACTGGAAAATGTGTTTAACTTACACATGTGTGTCCTACACTTGCAGAAGTCCCTTTCCATGGACTCTCCTGGGTTTTTTAGAAAGATACAGAACTAGATTCCCAGGCCTTAACACAAAAGTGCTGGGATGCTGCCCTAGAACCAACATGAGAGGTCAAACATTGAGGCACTGGCTCTGGACCTCCCTTTGGACCCACCCCCACTGCCAGCTGTGTGGAGAGCAGTCCAGGTGGACACTCTTGGACCAGCCTCTAAAGCAGCCAGGTCTCCAGCCTCCATCTCTTTCAGACTGAATGACAACTGGGTGGGTGAGAATACCATGTGTAAAGCATTGTTTTAGGATTGAAAAATCTTTTACTGTAGCACTGTAGCACCAAGATTCACCAGTGCTTTGGTAGTAGAGTTATTCTGTTTTGTAGCTTATCAGACAAGAGGAGGTAAGTGGGCACTGCAAACAGGAAAAAGACAGGGCCAAGCATTCACAGCTCCCATTAAGTTCAATTGCAGTAACACTGCTGAATTTTGTATAAACCTTGTAACAAAAGGGACAGTAACTATGCTAATCAGAAATATTCTCCCTAGGCAAGAAGAAATGATTGAAGTAACACACCACAGCAGGCTGTTACAGTCTTTTGGTCCTGACAATGCTGTATTGAAACAAAAAAACCATAGTCCTTAAAAAAATTCTTTCATACCCTGGCATTTAATCTCAAATGTCAATAGTCAAGCTATAGCAAAATGAGTTTAATGGGCTCTGTGGGCACTCAAGACCAGCTGCCAAACAAAGAAAAAAGGCAGAATTGAAATGGCCCACTACATTCCTTTTCTGCATCTATCACTTAAAGTTACAGCTAAACAATTTCTAAAAAATACTGCAAAAGGAACTTCACACATTTCTCAGCAGGTGTTTAAAGACTTAAAGGAGATCCACCAACAGACATGATTTAATTGATTTGGTACCTGTTTTTCAGATTGGTTTCTTATGAGCACTGTAAAATGCTTAAATCCATCCTGCAGAAGATTGCTCAGTCCCTCTGAAGGGCAGATTTTAAGCAGCAGATGTCTAGGGGCACTGTTATTTGATAGGAGCCTAATTTATGAATGACATTCAAGGCTACAGATGTCAGCTGTATAAAGATTGTCCCTGCAATCTCTCTCTCCCTCCAGAATTTGAGATGCTGGAGCATGCTGAAATTTAAGACCTTCTTCAGTGTCTCTAGAGGTATACAGAGAAAGAGGTAGATACCTCAGAATACTTAATCTTGTGCTGCAGTCTCTGGCTTTGGGACACTGAGAAAATGTTTTTGTCTTCCATTTTATTTTATCTACAAGAGTGGCTGACAAATGACCTACCTCTCAATCTAATATATCTACTTTTGGAAACTAGCAATGTTATTCTTGCCACTGCTGGGTTCATCATTTCTCAAATTAAAAGATGTTATGCCTAAACTTTTTGTTACGAGACCAAGGCAACCAATTTTTCTTGTATGATACTATCTGATGGCTTTTCTTCCATATGTGCTAGATATAGATATAATTTACAGGTTATTTCCTGCCAGCCAGGATAAAAATCTATTATTGCTTGAAGAAGAAAATACTTTTGGTGGTCCAAATACTGTGTACTGGGTGCCTAAAGAGTGATGGTAGGTTTTGTCTGTTGTCATATCACTAAGATGCTAAAAATCTCATCCATGCATCCATTCCAAACAGCCTAAATTGGAGAGCAAGCTTACTTGTACTTAGCTTGTCAAGTCACTTTTCAAAATTAATCTTGTTTTTTGGAGAACTTTTCCCTTTGTTTTATAACTCATAGCAAAGCAATCTTCTTACATGTGTTTGTCATACAGGCTGTCATTCTGAAGTCTTTAAAAAATATTATTCAACACCAACCTTGCCCTCTCCTGCTCCTAGAGAGAGACTATTTGTAGTAGTTTATTAAAATGGCAGCATAATCCCATATTAAAATTGCTTTTATTATCATAAATGTCAGTGCACTTAAGTCACCATCACTTTGGCTACCTTGGACAGCTGCAAGGTTGAATGAACACCTAGAACAAGAACAGTTTATGTAAAATAAAGTTACACCCAAAAGATGATGGAGGATTGACTTCCTCAACTGTTTTTGTCACTAACCCTATCTAGACTGGAAGTTTTCTCGAGTACAGTAACTAAATAGGGTGTATGTGGTACTCTCAGGGGGAAACGTGGCTCCTAGATGTGTGTTTAATCCCCCTCAAACACCTGACAGCCAGATGGTGAATCATTCTGCCACTGTGCTACCCAGTGAAGGTGCAATTAACATCAGGTTTATTTTGAAAATGCATGTCAACAGCAAGAAGACATATATATCAATCTGGTGAAAAACTACACACCCTTTAGCAAAAAATCCTCATCTTTAGCTCTATTTATTATTATAACTTCATTTAAGTGCAAGAAATTATTTTTTAAGACTTCAAAAACTCAATCTGTTTCAAACCACAACCATAAAAGTAAATCATTTGTGGCACCAAATAACTTCTTGCTTTTACTTTGGATGTATATAGAGAAAAACCACAGGTAAACCCAAAGCATTATTATTTTTAGCCAACCTGAGTGATTTAGCAATTTAGGTTTGAGGTACAGAATTTTAAAAAGGATTAGCTGCATATTGGCTCTTACCTCCTAGCAGTGGACACTTTAATCAACTTTTGGAGAGAAAACATACCAAATTTTGTCACTCTCAAAACATTTTGATGAAACTTGTTAATAGGCTTGGCCTGATGACAAAGGTTTGACCCTACATGAAAGAAATATAGGAACCTGATGAGTAAGTGATTGATATGCTACCTTCAGAACTGAGGCTTGGGATTGCATTTTGCCATAATATTGTACAACCCTTGGCAAGCAACCAGCAGTCTATCCCTTGTTACACCATCTGGAGGAAAGAAACAACAGCAAAAAAGCCTCGGCACACACTCTGTTTTGGCAAAGGCATGTGTGGGAGAATAGCCTACCTGAGCCAAGCTGTCTTTGGCTTCTAAGAAGAATCTGGCTGATTCAGAGGCTTGTGACAGCCTCTCACTATGTTTTCATTTTCTGTCAAAATCAGAAAAATCACATCAATTTTCAAAATAGCAGCACATTCTCAAATGCTACACTATTCATGCCCCTTAAAGCTTTTGGATTCGTGACCAGATTTACTGTTAAAATCCAATTAGGTTTCCAGTTTAAGTTCAGAGTGATCTCGGGAGAGTCGAAGGATGCAAGGGATCATTTGGTATTGTGAAAACAAAAAAAATTTTTAAGGGAGAGTATTTTTTCTTAATTCTCAACAAGTCCTTGAATTGTTTTCCACAACTTTCCAGTAATCACTGAAATTTAAACATAATTATTTAATAGGCAAGCAAAAGATTTTTGGTTTTTTATTTGTTTGCAGTTAATGCAAGAGGAGGAAAGGAGCTGTGTGCTTGGTCTTACTCTTGTGTAAGGAAATCTTGGGGCTACTGCTTCAGTTCCCAAGGGAACAGGGGGAGCCCTCAGCTCTCTGATACTCATTTAAGGCAGGAGTGTGATCATGAAAACAGGTCTGCCCCGTTTTGCTTCATCCTCTTGTTTCAGGCTAATGATGCCCCTTGGCTGTGCTGATCCAGCCTTTTGACCATGAGGCACACATCTGAGCAGGGAACTGATCAGACTAAAAATCATCATGAAGTATTAATGAATGCATGGGTATTTGTGTGGCAGTGCCAGCTTACAGACACACTGGCTCTAATTTCCCAGATGCAAAGAAATGTTTTCCATCTTGATCTCAAGTAGTATTTTTCTCAGCTCCTGAAGCTCTCATCTCCAAAGACAAGGCACAAGCAGCTGAGGAGGAGCAAGATGACCCCCTTCCTCCTGCTCTTGCTCTCCCTGTGAAGGAGGGGACTGTTAATCCCCCTCACCCACTGCAGGGTTCCCGACTCCTGGGAGAGCCATGTCCTGGCTGGAGGTGAGGGGCTGCCTCCTGGTGCCCTGGGGAGACCCAAGGACAGGCAGCCTTGGCCCTGCCATGTGCCCAGCAGCACCCTCCACTGCTCCCCTGTCTGCTGCAAGAGACATGTGTAGCAAGGGGCTGGGAAGGAGGGGAGAATGATCTGGAATAAGGGTTAGAAAAAGTAAAAAAGTTATTTGACTTAATCTCAAAAACTTGTTATGTGGAGTTTAATTGATCCAGCCAGTGCATGGGAGTAGGAATTGAAATGAAGTTTTTTTCCCAGCGTATTTTTCACAGAATGAATTAATGCCTCGCTAAAAAGGTGATTTGCAGTTGGCATTTCAGGCAGCCATACTGCCTGGCTCTGGAATTATTCACATTGTTGTTCACACAAAAGGAAAATAAACTCAACCACTTCACTTCCTTTTCCCTGAAATATATCTCTAAGATCACAGGTTAGAAAGGAAAGTAAATGGCAGATGGCAGCATCTTTGCAAAGTACATACACTCTGAGCTACACAGACAGGGAAACTATTTTTTTCAAAGAAAAAGACAAAGGAAGAGTGAGAAAGAATAACAAAGCAGTGAAGTTCTCATTAAAAGTACTGGGGTAGCTTTTGGTTACTTTGTTACCACATAGACAAAAGACAATCAAGAAGTTATTTGCATCCCTTTGTTTTGTGGCATTACTCTTCATTGCATCTAGCAAGAAAGGTTTTTAAAGAATAAATTGAAATTTTGTGCACTTAGATCATTTGTCTTCTCACCTTGAACCATGCCCTACGGGGAGGCTTCACTCTGCAAGCCAGGCAGGATTGCCTTGTCTTCCTGTGTACCCAGGAGGCTTTAGCCAGATACCACCTGCCTCTCCAGCAGCTCTTGCCCTGCTTTCCTGAGAGTGCCAGGAAGTGAATCCTTTTCTCCCAAGCAGCAGGATGAAGCACTACTGATGTTTGCAGCAACCTTCATGTTTCCTGCCTTTTTCCATGTAAAGAGAATGAGTCTGAGCATACCTGCTTCTTTGATGGACAGAGTGCCAGTGGAGACAGACCCTGGCTGTGTCATCAGCCGGAGTCCCTCGTCAAGCATTCGGTCACACAGCAAAGCAGCCGTGCGATGCTTCCACAGCCGTGTGATCCCACAGAGTTGGCCTGACAGCTGCTTTACTGCATTTGTTTTCACTTTTGCGTCATGCTGCCTTTGATATCAGAGTAGCCGGGAAATAAATGGAACCAAAGACTGCAGACTGCTTTAAAATCTCTTTTGTTGAGGAGATCTTTCAGATTAAAAGAATGCTGAAAGGAGACTGTTAAAAGTGAGAAAAGGGTTTAGGATGTTGAGGGAGCCCTACACAGAGTTAAAACAAGCTCAGGAGAATCCCTGTTGTTTCCAGCCACCTTATGAGCCAAACATCTTCCTCCGGAGGTCTAGGTTCACATTATTTATACAGCAATCTCTTCTGATTCTGCTCAAAGACTAAGCACCCCTGAAGTCTGGAAAATGATCAAAAGGGGAGTTTGATCTTATGCTGCTTCTATAAAAAGAAGTCTCCCAGAAAAATGTCTCTCTGTTAAACTACTCTATTTAATTCTTACAACCCTGAGGTATGTATCAAGATTTGGACCCTTAAATTGCTTGGCATTTTTTATTACTGTAGTATCTGCCTCCTTGGGGTATACAGCTGCTCAGTGAGCTTGTGTTTATAGAGCTCTTGAAGGTCCACAGATGGAGAGCGAAGAGAAGCAATCTATATTTTTACACTGCATATTCATGTACCCTCTTTCTCCTTAAGGCCTGGCCTCGAACACATGGATAACTAAGGCTCAATATGATTCCCTTGAGCATAGTGACAGAACATATTTACTGTTTATTGCTTCACAAAGTTGATTTCTATCAGTAATGCACTATATTCCTATCCAAGCAGAAGCCAACACATCCCAAAGAAAAGTGGGTGATAAAAAGAGAATTTTGTCTGTTGAGCTGCATCAGAATCAAGGCACAAGACACCAAAGCAGAGCAACCTCACTGTAGTCTTCAACATCCCCACAAGGGGAACTGGAGGGGCAAACATCAATCTTTTCACTTTGGGACCAGTGACAGGACCCAAGGGAATGGCATGAAGCTTAGTCAGGGGAGGTTTAGATATCAAGAAAAGGTTTTTCACCCAGAGGGTGGTTGAGCACTGGAACAGACATCCCAGGGCAGTGTTCACAGCACCAAGCCTGACCAGGTTCAAGAAACATTTGGACAATGCTGTCAGGCACATGGTGTGACTCTTGGGGTATCCTCTGCAGGGCTAGGAGTTGGAACAGAAAACATTGAGCAACACCATGTACCAGTTGCTGCATAATCCTCTCTGGAGCGGCCCTGTAATCACACACTTCACCTGCGCCACAGCAGAGTTTCAGTAAGAGTCAATACGGAGGAGCAAGACTGTTTTCCCTCCTTTTCAACTCTGAATATACTTGAGGTCATCCTTTACATAACAGTTTTTTGCCTTTGTTTTGAAAAATCCTTCACTATGGACAAATGAGTCTACATTTATACCTACATCAGCCCACTACAGACAATGCAATTACAGGTGGAGAAGCCAACTGGAGAGTTTCCAATTATTCTGAGAAGTTCTGGTTAGGCTTCCCTAGTCACAATAGGAAAAGGAGAAAGCAATATGTGCTATCAGCATAATGAGCCCACAGAAATGGCCCCTGTGACGTTTAGTGACAGACAGACAAACACATACGCACAAACATTAGGAAGAACTTTGTTTAGCTATTTTCCTAGTTACCAGTCATTGCAAATACCCCTAATTAACAATGCTCACCGACAAAAGATGTAAGAAATCCATTAGTATTCCTGACTACTCACACAGATACTTGGGATTTGAAATTTATGCTCCCTAGTGAAAGCTTTAAAAGTACATATGAAGGACATCGCTAATGATATAAGAGATGAAAGTAAGTTGAAACAGGAATTCCGCTTTACTCTTTACCAAAATGCAGTTCTTCCTGCTGCTTTATCAGATACCTAAGATTATCAGCCATATTCTGCCCAGCTGGGAGATAACAGTTATTAACAAAGAAATTCTTACAAAATGTTCATCAATAACACTTTGCAAGAAAACTTACTCATGTTTTACTTTTAACAATTCTCATAGAAGTCAGGTTAAATTCTGATCTGAGAACAAGAGGACAAGCTGTTAACTGGTGCTTTCTACAGAGACACCCAAGTTTCTTTCACTGAGATTAATACAGTTTTCACAATTTTCATAAAGGAGATACAGTGGAAAAATAAAGAAACAGTTTTTCGAGCAAGAGGGTGGACTAGGCAGGCATAGCTGATAACCCAGAATGGGTTTTCAGTTCAGTTAAGGAGGCAGCAACCCATTTATGATCCCAAACAGCATTTTTCAAACTTGTGTCTCAGCTGAGGACACAATTTGCTGCATTTTCGAAATACCATAGAAGAATGAGGACTGTTTTACTCCCATTGATTCACCAGGATATATATTTACCAAATAACTACAGCATGCACTCCTTTATTTGATTCATCCAAAAAACTCCAGTTATTATGAGCCCATTTTTAAATCATGCCACAAGAGAGATGGCCTCTTGTGTTGAGTGAATGTTTAAGTGTAACATTGCCCAACCATCTATTCCACTGCAAGCTTCAGAAAACTAAATGCTGGCAAATAGTCAGGGGTCATGTCTTTGAAATGCTCTGTATGTGCTAGCTGAAAGAGTCTGATGCTAGCTTGCTCTCAAATGTTAATAGCTTTGCAAAAACAATGCCCTCTCTTCTGCAGCAGAAATTTTTCTTGTTCAATCCCCAATAAAAGTAGGTTTTCATTTAAGTTTGAGAAAAAAAACCATCTATCATTTAGCTATGACAAAGTGAAAAGAAACCTGTTCCTTTGTTCTAAGGCAATTATATGTGGCTAAGAGCCAGAAGTGCTGGCCCTGAGCTGCACTGAGGTCAGTGGGCCTGTGAGCACCTACACTGGCTGGTGGCCACACCAACGCTTCGGCAGAAAAGCCCCACTCCAGGTATTTAAGGCAAACATCCAAGGCAATGATTCCACTTCTTTTCAGTCCAAGAGCAAGCAAGTCCCACTTTCCCAACAGGCCTATCCCTTCTCTGCAGGTAACTTGCTTGGGAAGCCCAGGTGGAGCTGCAGGTGCTCGGTGTGGGAGGGAGCCCCAGGAACAACGACCAGCTGGAGGGGAGGGGGCACAGCCAGCTGCAGGCAGCCACCGCCTGCCTGGTACAGCTGAAACTGTTTGTCTCTGCCAGACTTCTGGCAATGCTTTCAGAAAGCCCTGACCAGGAGAGCCCAAATAAACTGGTGGACTCAATCATGACTAACCAATTGCCAAAAAAAAAAAAAAAAAAAAAAAAAAAAAAAAGTATGTCTAGGAAATGTTTTTCACATATCTAAGAATAAGTCATCTGGCTGAAGTATGTGCTGTATCTTTCAAGTTGAAAACAAAAGTCATTTGTTCGATTGTGGGGTTTTTCTAAGTTACAATTGATGTGACAGACATGCAATTTTAAAAGCAACAGCCTGTGTTAAATTTATCACAGCTTCACAATGGGAATTAGAAACCTGAAGCTGGACTTATAAACAGCTCATGGGGACAAATGCTTTGCAACACAGCTTCACATTAATTACTGTAATGAAAACATGAAAAAAACTGTACCGCAATCTGTTCATGCGTGGACAGGTCAAGGCTCTGGGACCTCCTCAACATGAAGAATATTTCCAGGGAAAAGAAACAAAAAGCCCACATAGACACAGTGTCACAGTATCCAGCAATTTCCCTGGACATCTAATAATACCTAACCTTTTCCTTAAACAGAAAAGTTGAATCTATGCTATTATATGATCAATTAAATTCACTAATTACAAAATTTTCTAGCCTCATTGCTGTGGAAGAAATGGGAAAATAACATGAATTCTAGGTACTTTTCAGCCTTTAAAAGAAATAGCTTTCCAAGAATCACACGTAAAGATACATAACAATTGCAATAAATATAGGTATTGTATAGATATGCCTGAGACATTGTAGAATCCTTCCAGTTACTGTCTATCAATAAAAGGTTATAACAATGTGTTTATATACAGCTGTTTCCAGCCTGAAGCATCCCCAGTTTTGATGAAGTTAAAAGCCAAGCTCCTCAAGCATCATGACTGATACCTTAATGGGCAGGCTCAAAACTATTTTAGGACTTTTCCCAGAAAATACAAAAGCTTTAATTGTTTGTATTTTTCTTTCAATGCCTGCAATAGCATGTGAATTATGGCAAGTAGATTCATTATCCATTTTGATGAGTGATCATCACCACAGACACCATGATTTCAGGTGTTCCAGTCTTCACATAATTGTTACTCCTCCTTTTTGACAAAGATTAACTGTGGATAGCAGTGCCACTAGGGTAGGCATTTATATAATCAAGGCCACTGCCATCTATTCTTGGTGTCATAACCCAGACCATGGTTTCACAGGCATTGCTGTGAATGCAAAGGAAACATAATAGTGAAATTTAAGAAGGTTAAGACAAAACCAGCAGTACGCTTGATTTCAAACACTATTACTTAAAGGTAATTTAAGATATGGACTCTTAAATTAGGTACAATTTTTTCATGAGTAATAAAGATTCTATATTAAAGCAGTTCTAAAGGTTTTCCCCCTTGAATTTTTTTTTAAAACTGAAAGCTTCTTTTCTATTTTTCTTGTCCTAAACTTTCACTAGATGTAAACAATTTGGTGGTGACATGAGCTAAGGAACCTTGCTGTGAGACTTTGCACAAGAACTCAGAGCACAGTAGCTGAAAAAAAAATAACAGTCGTGGCTATGGTAACCCAAAGTGAAACATGTTATTTGCATCAGTTTATAACCATACTGAGATACAATTTACACATTACTGATGTAACAGGACGTGACTGATGTAATCACAAATCACCTATCACAACATGAAGCCACAAAGTGGTTTTTAGATTTGTTTCTGAAAAGCATTCATGGGGAAAAATGCACAGATCTGGCCCTTGACATCTCATGGGTGATTTAAAACAAAAGATAAAAAAAGAAAATTGTAAGATTTCTGGTTTAAAATATTCTGCTCTTTCATTTTATGTTTTTAATTTCTTTTCTCTCCCTTTTAGTTAGTGCAAATGATATAAGCTTAAAACATCTGCTAAAGACAGCAGCAAAACTCCCATGAACTGGCTCCAGGTAAATCACTTGCAATCAGCATTACAGCATGACAGAACACCTGACTGGCATGTCTCAAGTTCTAGTATTATTTTGAGTTGAGTAAAATCTAGCTGATAACCATTCTTGAGCAGTATCTGATCAAGCATAGCTGATTTGCTAAAAGTTTATAAACCTATCCATTGTACAGACAGTCCTCAGGTCTGTCCTTTCATCTCCTTCCACATGGAAGCAGCTGTGGGATACCACTGGTGACTAAGTGGTCACAGTCATTGTACGCCTGTGACAGAGAGACTTGGTTTTAAGGTATGACCAAAACAGTAAGAGGGCTACTGAAAATGTAATGTTGAGATGTGCCAAACAGGATAAAATCCCATTTCAATGTCAAGTGAATATCAGATTTTATAAAATCATACCTTTTTTTTCTGGTTAGCTCAGAGAAAGAAGGGAAAAAATTCCAGCATAGAAAATACTTCCTGAGCTGCAAAACTTGAAAGGGAAGTTATAGCTATAATGCTCCTGATGCACAAACCAAACCAGAGAGAAAAGCTGCTCAAACCAACACTGAGATCCCATCTCTATACAGTGTCAGCCAAGGAACAGTCTTTCATGACAAGCTCATATTTCCTAACAATAATGTATCCCATTCCCCTGAGTCATGGTAAATCTGGTGGTTTTGTTAATCAAAATATTCCTAAATATTTTTTTCAACAGATTCATTGTCTGCAATTGAAAATTGCACTTGACAGCTTAGTCATGGTGGAAACTGTTTACTTTATAACTTGGAAATTATTTTGGTGAGAAAAAATAGTTGCGTAATTTGTTCTTAAACTTGAG
The DNA here is from genome assembly GCA_013398115.1 of Falcunculus frontatus. Lineage (NCBI taxonomy): Eukaryota > Metazoa > Chordata > Aves > Passeriformes > Falcunculus > Falcunculus frontatus. The sequence goes on from VZRV01001167.1 coordinate 2,960,399, forward strand.
AAAGAAAGCAATGAAACTGCGGTTTAGTTGTTTTATATGGGCTGTTTCAGCACTTCTTGAAAACAAACAGAAAATCCTGGTTATACAGAGATAGATTCATTGAAAAAATCTAAAGTGGAAAATATGGAAAAGTCACTCAGGCAGATTTACTTTCATGTAGACAAACTAGCTCTTTAAGGATTAGGGGAGTTTCAGTAGCACAGGAACATTTGCTGAAAATTCTATAACTTCCCCTTTTAGAAGCTTTTGGTAAAAATCCCTAATTGACAGTACGTTTTTACCATTTGTTCACATTAGGAGCAGGTAGTAAATATTAAAAAATAATTTATAAATACCACATTTATTTCCAGAGATCAAATCTTCAGTTTCATGATGAACTACAATAAAAACTATGTGCAAATCAGCATTCATGAAAAGAGAACTGTTAGCATGAAATTTGCACTTGTGCAAATACTTGCTTTCACATTCAGGTGCTGCCTAGGGTAAAGGCTATCATCAATATATCTGTCAAGAAGGAATTATTCAGAAAATACTTGTCCTTATTGTCTTCAAGGGAAGAGAAGGGAAGCCAGCCTCTTTTAATATATGACAGCTATGAACCCTCTAAATAGAAGAACTTATTTTTCTAAAAAACATGGACCTGAAATGAATACTTGTACTTTCCTCCCTTCAGCCCAAGACCATGGCTTCTGCATCTGTTACAGCTGCTCTCCACAATATTATAGAGAAGGTCTTTCTTTGCAGCACTGATTTTGTTTCAGATCCATTACACCCAGGCAGAAAAAGCATTTAGAATATTTAAGAAACTTTAAATGAAGTTCCCAGAAAGGAGGTTGCAATATCCTGCTAAATTACCTGTGCCATCTGTCCAGAATTTCCTCCAGAAATTACTATGAAAACATACAGCCTAGAACACAACAGATCCCTAGATTTCCATGTAGATGTGTTCTTAATGTTCAGTATAATTATCTTCTCAACAAGATTCAGTAATAATCACAGACTTTTCCTTAGGTAATTTAAGGACTTCATAAATGGTGAAGACATTTCAGCATTTTGGTCTATATACAGATGAATGCCATGATCACAGAAAATTTACAAAAATGTCTCTTCAGGGAAAATGGGAAGAGCTTGCTACATTTACTAAATAACTTAGCAGCTGCATTCCCTCTTTTTTCCAGGTAAGGAAAAGGTGGATTTTGGCAGAGATGCACAGTGTTAATTTGACTCAGTTGTGCTCTGCATAACAGACTCCTGGGTGTCAGGATGAGGAGCTGTGATCTCCCTCAGCTTCTCACCCAGGGTCATCTCCAGGACTCAGCATCCTGACTGCCTGCACTCAGCAGTAATGACACGGTATGGATTACAACTCTGACAACCAGCCAGGCTTCAAGAGCTGTGGTTTCTATCACGGGCACCCACTGTGATCCAGATACCTTAATGCAACTGCACTTACATAGAACAGGCTTTCTTGAATAAAAGATCAACAGCCTCTCAGCAGAGACAGCAGTATTCCAAAATATTGGCAAAACATTGCCGTTGATGAGTAACGTTTGCTGAACTCATTTGGTGTCTGCCTGAAAATTGCCCATGAACAGTTAACAAGATTCTCAAATGTGCTCATTATCTGGAGGATTATTCTTGATGTGCAGTCAGCTGTAAAAGGTTTGCTGCAAATACAGTCCTCATCAAGACAATTACTTACAGAAGTTACACAGTACAGCTTTCTGTGCTCTGACTGGGTGGCTCCTCTGGCTTGCACAGCATGGGCTGTGAATAGTGCAATTAAGCACACAACTTCGTGTCACAGTACTGGAACACAATGCTAAACATTTGCTTTTTGCAATCATCTATCCCCAATGCTTGAGCCTTTTATTACTTCTAGTATGATTATCAGGTTAGAAAAAGGAACAGAATTAATTAAAACAATTTTAAAAACAAGCATCCAAGAGCTTAAACTTTGCCACCAACCTGCTAGAAAGCTTTCTTTCACTACAAAGAAGAAAGGAAAGGAGGTAACAGCTTCCTTTGCCTGTGTAACTGCCCCCAAATGTGATAAAGTCTATTGCAACAGACAAAATCCAAAGCTGATAAAAGCTTTCCACTCTCCCTATGACATCCCATATCCTCCTGGTTAGAAGGTCTTCGAATGTCAACACCAAATTCAAGAAGATCATGGCACAGCTGGAAAAGTCATCCTCATAGCGATGATATACTGAATCCATTATCAGGACTAAAATACAATATATAAATTAATTTGCTACACACTTAAATATTGAAGGCAGCTTTTGAAATATTTACTACTGATGAGGTTAAAAATATTCTGAAAAACTTCTGAGCAAACTGCTAAAGCAAGTAAAGTAACGTGGGCATTGAAGTGCTTTCAGTTGTTATTCTGATCATAGTGATCTTAGTTCACATATATTATTCCTCCTCTTTTCCAAATGAGTAATTAACACAAAATTTTTAATTCGCTACAATTTGAGTACATTAATTTTAGACTCTGATTTTATTCCTTATAATTGACATCCTTGATATACAAGTCCCACAAAGCCGTAAATTTGTTTCAGGTCACAACACATGACAACAAAAAGGTTTACTGTCACAGACTTTGTGAATTAATGTGAATAATTTTGCAAAATTCTTAGAATTACTCCTATGTTGCAGGTAAGCCTGAGTTAGGTGCTTGTTTAGGATCTTGATTAATTAGCATCATCTTTAAAAAGATAATTTGGCAGCCTCTGAAATTCTTGACTGCTAGAACATCACAAAGTAAGTATTTCACTGCTTAGTTCCTATTTCCCTGCCTAATCAAGCTATGTATTTTCTTGCTTGTGCAAGCTAAATGTTACTGAAATTACTGGGCAGGATCAATGTTACCAGAGAAAATTTGTAGGAGCATTTGCCCTATGGCCAAAAAACTATACAACGTAGCTATTTTCCCAACCCCCTCTGTGATACTACAAAGAGGAAGGGAGATCAGTCCTGGAGGCAAAAGTAATCTCACCTAAATTACAGACAGAGACTTCTCAGCTAATTTGGTATTGCATTTACACTATTTGCAAATTTGGTTTATGCTGTTTTCTTTCAAATCTCTTCCCCACATGTAGCAAAAAGCTCACGTAAAGAAAGAATATGAACTTTAATTTTTACATCTTCACCTTACAAGAGCTTTAATAGCAGAGAGACTCCCTGTGAGGAGGAATAGGAGGGAGCTTTCATTTTGGTTTTCCCCTCAACCTTCCTAAAAAATAATTAAATTAAAAGTTTCACTCATCGGGAGAACTACAGCCAGCTCACTCTTAACCACTTCACCTGCACTTAGCTCAAAAATTCTACAGGGTTGGTGTAAAACACTCCAAACCAAAGCCCACCATCTCAACTCTTATTTTTCTTTTAAAAAGGGAAAGTAAACAAAAAAAACCCCCACCAAATACGCAACAGAAAAAGAAAAACTTGTTTCAGGAGACAGCAATCCAAGGGCCAATATAAGAAACATTCATCCTACACAGTTACCTATAGATTTCATAACGGAGAAAAAAATTCCCCACAAAAGCTCAGAAAGTTTCCTCAAAATGGAGTAAGGCTTTTGTTGCTTCTAATCCTTTCAGAGCACACAAGATTGGATGTCACAGCCATGACATTGCTGGACTGAAAAGCTATTTAATGTAATTTTGCAGTCTCTAAGAAGCATTGGTTACAATTTTTCTTTCCCTCAGATATCTGCACAGTGCTCATGGTAACTAATGCACCTATCCTTATGAAAGAAAAGATGTAGAACATCATACTCCTTTACATAATGCAACATATAGTTTCCTAAAATAATGCAGACTATTGCACTTACTTGTGAGACCTTAATGCTGGAGTCCATTAAACACACTGACCCACATATCCCTCGCTCTACATCTCCAATCAATGACTGCTGTACTTCTTTCTTTATTTTATTAATGCCACTTTCTAGACTTTACACTCCTGTGTCTTCATTACATTATGGCTTTTTGCATTCGGTGGTTTTCCTCACTGGCATTTCCGGTGGGAGCATTAGCAGAGCTTCACAGTGAAGCCAGAAACAAAACCAACCCACCAGATCACAGATGGGTTTTGCCTTTCTCAGAACCGTGTCACAGCGGGCTGTTAACACAGGACACATCTCCTCTCCAGACATTACAGTAGCATCTGTGTATATATTTATCACAACTGGATTTATTTACAAGGATGTACATGTGTCTGCCCTGGCAAGACCATTGGGTTCTGCAGCCCTATGGAGCAATTAAAGGTCTCACTTAAATGCACTGCTCCCAAACATTTGCTGGTACTACCTGGCAGGAAAAGATCGCAAAACCCTGAGTCCTCTGACAAGTAATGAACGAGATCACAGCCCACCTCTACCTCATTAAGTTGCCTCAGTTATAGGGCAAAACCAATTGAAAGTGATAAAGCTCTGAAACAGACAAAAAATTCACATTACCCTATTTTCTGAAAGGGAAGAGCAGTATGTAGGTTCTGGTCATTAAATAATTAAAAGTGCATGTAATGAAGACTAGCAGGACAGTGCTAGCCTTAAGATATTATAAGGAGATTACAGTCTGTATAGATTTAGCAAATGTTCAGGTTGTTTCTATGCTGTTCTTAAACCTCAGAGTGAAATAATGACACAGAGTACCTAACAGTCCTGTCACTCTGATGGCCTGCCTAGAGGGGGGTCTGACTGCAATGTGTCAGTGGTGTGAAATCAGAGAGGACATTTCTAAGACAGGGCTTCTATCTTTTTATCTGAATACATGTTTTGTTCTATCCAAAGTAAATGTTAAATATTTCAGAGGCTCTTGCAAAAAAGCTCCTCTGTTGCATGCTTCTACCATCCTTTAGCTCTGAAGTAATGCAATCGTAAAGCTCAGGAAGGCGGAGCCTACAGGCACTCTCCAGGTACTGATGTGCCTTGGAGGAGTCAGCACTGAGCGAGCAGCCTTGAGACAGCTTGTCTCAGTTCCACAAAATGATGATAAACAGAACTGGTTCCCAGCAAACTTGCTAAGAGCAATGGAAGGTTCAGGACTGGCACCTTCCCTTGATCCCGGAAAGTCTCAAAGCTACCTGATGCCAGAGGCAAGACTGGAACAGCACAGGATAGGGCTGCCAGTGCAGGAACCCAGACAATTCTCTGCACACCAGCCAGCGGAGTGCCACCGTGACTAGGCTGCCATCGTGATTTATCTTTCATGGTACACAAATGATGTTTGCTCATGGAAAGACTGGTTTGGGGGGAGAGGAGAAGGAAGCCAACAAGAATAACTGAACTGTGTTCATTTATTTTTAGACTTTTATGGAGTCTACTCGAGCGCTGATCTTTACATGGGTAAGACAGCTTACATCTCTCTCTTCTGTACCTTTCCCAGTCAGTTCCATCCTGTCTGATTTCCACCAAAGCGTGTTCTTGTTAGCAGGACAGACATTAACATTTAAACCAAATTGGATTTGTAGGTATTTGTGTGCGTACCTGCCACAGATGTTGTCGATCCTAGAATAAAGTACACTGTTTTTCATTCTTTAAATAATTTTAAAATGTTCCACAGCACATTTTGAAAGACTGGCCAGAAGAAATTCTAGAAAGCAAGAAAATGCTAGAAACCGTAAAATTATTTTCACATACCTTTAAAATTTTCTAAATGGTCAACATGCTACACACGCTTATCTTCTTTTATACAAAACCATCTGTGAGAAATTACCAATCATAAAGGCATTACTTCGGTTACACTGCTCTATTCCAGTACACTGTCTTGCATTTTGGTACCTCATGAGAAAAAAAGAAATATCTGAGAAATGCATTAAGACACTTAGCTTGTTAATGGCCAACCATATATAAGCTCATTTTTCTTGCCCTAGGCTTTTATGATCTCGCAACAGAAAATTTTTCTTCATATTTTTCAGAAATAACAGAAAATTCCAAGAAATGGAAGCTGCTGCTAGTAAAAGAAGAAAAGCTGAGTATCATCAGGGTTAATAGATTGTATTTGAGATCCATGAATGATTACAGAGTTACTTTTCTATATCGAACTTTCAAGTTTCATTAATAATATGCTGCCTCTCCAGGACACAGGTGCACTCACCGTACAAAGGCTATTTGTTCATCACACGGAATAGAAGAGCTAGAGGAACAATGGCTTCAAAGGTCTCATGTTTATACATTTTGACAGTAGTTTGCTGGGCAAGTGCTCTTTGGTACTTAAGTATAACTCGTCCTACTTCTTCCTACACGGGCCACAGACAGGTCAGCAGCATATCCATAGCCAGAAAAAATGTTTCCTTTGGCAACATAAGAACTCGACCCATAAATCCACATTCCTTTGACTTCCTTATCAATGAACCCAACAAATGTGAGAAGAGCGCCCCGTTCTTGGTGATTCTTATCAGTACGACTCACAAAGAGTTTGATGCAAGGCAAGCCATTCGAGAAACATGGGGAGATGAAAACAACTTTAAAGGAATTAAAATCGCCACACTATTTCTTCTTGGAAAAAATGCAGATCCTGTGTTAAATCAAATGGTAGAGCAGGAAAGCCAAATTTTTCATGACATTATTGTGGAAGATTTTATCGACTCTTACCATAACCTCACTCTGAAAACATTGATGGGGATGAGGTGGGTAGCAACATTTTGTTCAAAAGCAAAGTACGTTATGAAGACAGACAGTGATATTTTTGTAAATATGGACAATCTTATTTATAAGCTGCTCAAACCTAACACCAAGCCAAGGAGAAGGTACTTCACTGGTTATGTTATAAATGGAGGACCAATAAGAGATGTTCGCAGTAAGTGGTACATGCCCAGAGATTTGTATCCCGACAGCAATTACCCACCCTTCTGTTCAGGCACTGGCTACATTTTTTCAGCTGATGTAGCAGAACTGATTTACAAAACCTCCCTTCATACCAGACTTCTTCATCTTGAAGATGTGTACGTTGGACTCTGCCTTCGGAAGCTGGGCATTCACCCCTTCCAAAACAGTGGCTTCAATCACTGGAAAATGGCCTACAGCTTGTGCAGGTACCGTAGGGTGATTACAGTGCACCAGATAACACCAGAAGAAATGCACAGAATTTGGAATGACATGTCCAGCAAGAAACATCTCAGATGTTAAGATTTTTACAAGTGTAAATACCTTTTTTTAAATTTTGGTTGAGTTTGGTTATTTTTTGACAAAGTGATCTGCTGATTTACAGGTTAAACTGTGGGATATTAACTGTGAGAGGATTTTTAATGACTGATTTTTCATTCTCGCTTTGACTACTGGTTTACAAACTTCAGGCTCTTTTTCATAAGGACATTATGCCAACTGAAAGGATCTAGAGTCAAATCTCAGATTTTGTATATTATCATCTATTGCACATATCCGTTCTTGCATCTGTGTGTAAAAGGACAGTAATAAACAATTATGAGCTGCTTAACAATTCACACCCCAGCCTCTGAGATAAGACTCAGGCTCTAAAAAACGAAGAATTACAAACATACTTTTATTCTTCTTTTGACACCCTACAACCGTCTCTATTTGGAGTGTGGTTAATAAATTAAGCAGTATACATTTGCACTGAACTTATATACCTACTTTGGCATGTGTATTTTATAGTATGTGTGCAATTCCCAAATAGCTTACTAATGCTGTAATAGCAGAATTTAGACAGGTAAGAACATCAAAGTTTCATTGGCCTTAAAAACAAACCCACACTGAAATATACTTTCATCCACCAAATAGTATTTCTTTAAATTATTTCAGAATAACCCATTTCTTTACACTTCCTAAAATAGCCCATAAAATATGTAACACAATTTAAAAATGAAGTAGAATCTGTAAGTAAAATAAGACAGGGGAGATGTATGAAAAACTACCTTAAAAATATATGAGAAAAGCATGAATATCTTAACTTTTAATTTCAAAGTAAGGCAATGTCTCTCATTAGTATCAATGGATTCTCCATTAAACATCTTGAATAGCAATATATAATTCTATTGAATGCTAAAAATGTCAATAAGCAGCATACTTCTTCAACATCAGTCAGTGCACTATTTACCTAAAAACAAGTAGCACAAAAGCAGCTTTTTAAGGGGAAGCTTGACTTTTTGCTGCAGTACATATAGGAACAAGATTCTAACACATTTTTAACGGTGTAAAAAAGAAGAATTTGGTCCAATAAAGGAATGCAATCAATTTTCTGTTGATTGGACAACAGAGTACATAACAGTTACGTACAAATTTCACAGCAAAACAGAGGGCTTTTAAAGAAAAACCTATTAATTCCCTCCAAAATCTAGCCTTTTTAAAAACCTTTTAAAGTTCTCAGTTTACCATCACAGTCAACACACACTGAGGTCCCACTCAGGAGACCCCCTGGACATGCAACAGAAATCAAGTACACAAGACTTACTCAAGTTTCATAACGTGCTTATATGTATTTGAATATGAATGTTTATGAAGTGTCATGAAAACTCTTCGATAAATTCAGGCCATCTCTATTCAGTACCCCCTTATAACAAAGAGGTGAAATATGATACTGCTCAGCAAGTACCTTGGAACAAAGAACTCACAAGTTACAAAAAACCAAAACTCATCAAATATATTATTAGCTGCAGATTATTCACACCGTCCTCAGCACACACAAAGTCTCATTCATTGCAGCTGGCATTATGTGTAACATATGCAAAACTGTTAAGTCTGTATGTTATTCAGGATGTCTACAGCGTTGTCGGAAATTAACTGAAGAAGAATTTAAAGGGAAACTTTGACCTGATTTTGCCATATATGTACACAGCACTTTACAACAGTAACAGAGGAATGAAGACGCTACCCTAAAAGGTTTGCAGTTTCATGGCAAATTGTTAGTCTTGTTCACAGATACAGCACTATTGTTTCAAAAGAAACTACTTGTAAATAAGGTAAAGTGTACCTGGCCTCTAAGTCACTAGCAGGAGCCATCTCAAGCAAATCTATGTCAGATCTAAAGGTGAAGCTACACAACAGGCAGCCTAGGAGTTACTGTTAACAGGAGCTTGTGTACCCTTCATAAATAAAAATAACTCAAAACAAAAGCCCAGTAACTTTTATAAAAATGCTAAATCTCTTGCAGCATAATTAAGAGTTATCCTTCCCTAGTTGCTCTAGTCCTTGTTAAAGCTGCTATGTCCTATCAAACTCAGAACTCCCAAGGTACAACTAATTGCGTTAAGTGAACATATAACATGCTGATTGAGTGAAGTTCAGATTTCCTTACACAAGTCCCACAGTATTCTTGTTTATGAATGGAAATGAGGATGGAATTCATCCCCAGCCCTCGGGTAAATCAGACAGCACAGATGCCATCCTACCCAGAACACACTTTGTAGTAATTTGAACCCACAGGCTGCAATCACTTCTGCTATCCCTCTGCACTGTGCAGTAATTTGGGGGTTCTGAATCACAAGCAAATGGATTTGGTTGCCTTACTTCTGCTGATGCTTCTGTGGCCTTTGGTTAGTAATCAGGAGGACAGCAGGGCTCCCAATCCAGATACCTCAGGGCTCAAGTAGCATGGTAGCCTTGAATTTCTCCTAGTACAAGTAGACTGCATTAACAATTGCAAGGTACACCTCGAAAATAGTATCTGAAAAAGTGTATTTCCTGCCATTTATAAATAGATAGACCTCCAACAGAAATGTAAATGTTCATCTTGAAACTGATGTACATATTTCTAAGGCATTTTCTTGTGTATTCAGCTGTATATATGTGTAAGTCTGCTTGCTATGTAGCATTCTGTTTTGCATGGAGCTGAGTGAGGCATTATATTTGTCCAGTGTTTCAAGAGCCTTAAGCATGTGTGCCCTAACTTTTGAATGTACAAGATACCTTTTCTTTTGCTGTCAAGTGAATTTAAAACTACACAACAAAAGCCTAATTTTCTACTTCTATTAATTTTCTGATATCAGACTTCACTAGCTCGTTACACTTAGATTGTTTTCTCTTTGCTCAGAAATTTCATTATTGGAACCTGGATGTAGAAAGGTAGCAATACATCTACTCACACAGACAGCTGTCCCTTCCACTCAGTAGTATTTGTGCCATGTGGGATACTGTTAAGAAACAAATGTTTTCAACAGACTTCCTTTACTCAAAAAAATATTTACATTACTTAAAGGTCATTTTGTTTCATTGGGCATGGGACAAATGACAACTTGGTTGAACATGCTGGCTTCTAGTCACTTCAAAAGTGTGACTGTAATCACATTTTGATTCCAAAATGCATACGAACAAAGCACATTAAGCAAAGCAGCTGGGGAGGAAGTGCCTCTCTTTAGGAGGAATTTTTACACAAGATCATTTTCTCTTTTTTATTTTGCTAAAACCATGAGAGTATTTAAACGAAAGTCTCAAGGTTCATTTTCCACATTTCCTAATAACAATGTTAAGTATCCATTTTGATTCTTCGAGATTTTTTTTTGTCTTTATAATGTAGATGGCAATGGCAATTTGTAAATGAAGAGTGTAATTAACTAGAAAAGCTTGTCTACAGTAACCGAACTTTAGGTGTATCATTATATATGACTGGCTGTACTTATGTATTTATTTGTCTAAACTGTATATATTGTTTTATCTATAGTGTCTGTAGGAGTGCATTCTTTTAGATTAATGTATTATTTACAGTTTTGTGGGATTGCCAGCAAAGCTGCTAATCAAGATACTATTTTTTTGTATCAATGTCAAATAATAATAAAAAAAATCAAGTGAAAAATTGAAGGTGTCCTATAAGTCATCTTCTTCATTTTTCCTAGAAATGTAAATTGTATTACCTGAAAACACAGTATCAGTGAATCGGCTCATTTGTCATGAGGAAGAATATTATGCTGTGAAAGCAGATTTTTAAAAAATAATTGAAAAAATACAACAAAATACTACTTTTATTCATTATTTGTGCAACAACATCAAGCTGATGTCCACACAGATCAGGTGTACTACTTCATCTGAAGCCAAAGATGTAATATTAATGCAGCCAGGGAAATGTCTGGCAAAGTAGCAGATGGGTTCATCCTCTGCTCTGCCCTATTCAGCTGCTTTGGCATCCCCAGCCAATGAGACCCAGGACTGGCCATTCTAAGGTGGCAAAGCTTTTTGACACCCTCAGCATGGCTCTTCTGCTACTTGCATGCTGTCTTAACACGTGGGCTTGCAGCCATCAAAAGCTACACACAGGAGAAAAGGAGAAATGCCCCAAACCCCACATCTCATAAAACCACACTAAACTTGTCTGAGGTTGCTGTGTGACCACCAGGGTCACACACACAGAGGGAAGAGGTCCTCCCTGTTCTCTCATAGACCCACATTGACCCTGACAAGGCCTTTTGCTTCCCCCCCACAGCAAAGCACCAGAAAAAAAATTATGAATCACAATCTGAATACACCCAGATTACCCAGTAAGTCTCATGTAGTGTTTGTCTCCCAACAAAAAATATTAAGACACTGGTTTGTCTCTCAGGAAGGTCTGGGCAACTTTAGGGTCCTCATATCAAAATAAAAGCACAAAACAACATAACACAAAAGTAGGAAAAAGTCGCTTTTTTTGTAAGAACTAGTCAGAAAAATTCCTCTCTTCCCATTCTTCCCTGTGCAGTTTCCTATGTAGAACAAAATATCTAAACTCTTTTCCACTGGCTTTAGAGCTCAATACCCAAAACTCATTCATGAAGTAGAGGGGGGAAAAGCCCCTTCCCTGAGAAGAAAGGCAGCTTTTGCATACCAGTGTGTATTTCCTTTGGGTCACCTGTTTCAGAAGTAGTTGAAGCCTGCAACGGAGTCCTCAGGCATCCCAGGAGTGTCTGCAGCAACGCAGCAACCTTACAAACTATAATAAGATGCTTTAAACCAACCAAGAGTTTCACATACAGTAAAAAATGTATTTCACATGCAGTAAAAACCCTCCAATCATCTTCATCTCTCTTGTTTCCACCAAAGCAGCCTGAGTCTAATTGCAACACTTACACGGTGTTTAATTAATAGACAGCTTGGAGAGATACAGATATTAGCACTAGTAGGGTAGATTTCATGTAGCTTGATTATCTTAATTACAAGCATTCTATTTTCTCATTTACTTAATTGATTGTCATAGATTTCCAGAGAAATTTGCACTGCCCTAAGTGAAAATAGTATGTAAAAAAACCTTCTTAAAACTGCTGACACAGGCCTATTAAAGCAGCAACACACCAAAAAAAGGAGATCTGTATGACATGGAACATTGTACTGAATAGCATCTGCTTCCTTTTCTCTTGTTAAAAATATGAATTTATGAAACAGAAAGAGTCATCTGGGGAGAAAAAAAAAGAATGAAAGTACCTTATTTATTCAACTGCACCTGCAATTAAGTTGTGTCAAATATCTCCTCTGATGACTTGCCTAACACAGGAAAAAAATCCATTTTTCTGCTAGGTCTGCATATTAGCTGACTCTACATTATACCTCTGCCTCACCTGAAAGAGCCAAGAGCAAGAGGTATTTATTTGTCATGCAAGATTTATCCTTGAGCACTTATTCTGCAAAGGCAGCATTACATAACAAGCTGGACAGAATTTAGTGCAGTGGTTTTGTAATGGAGACAACTTTTATTTGGGGGAAGCAAATACCCCAAACTTGAGGTGTGCTGGCTAACACCTACCATACCTGCATCTATCAAGCATCCCTTTTTTCTTTAAGAGTTCCTTTCTCTGGCCTATTTTCTAACATGACCTCTTTCTTCAAAGAGAAATGGGACCTTAGGATAGCAGTAAAAGCAAGTGGGGGAAGCAGAGAGCACCCTACAGCATCATTACAAGCCTTTTCCTTGATTTGGAAAAATCACATAGCCTAACTCTGTTCTTCTGTATTTTTAATCCACTTCAATCTCGTACATTTCCCTGTTATTTCCATCACTCTCTCCATTTTCCTTACATGATTTTACATACCTCAGCATTCTCCCATCTAAAAGTAACCATTCCTACCAGCCACAAAAATAGTAACACAGTGTTTTTATGAAGAGACGGCCCTTACCTGAAGAGTTTACAGTCCCACACTGTCTAATACCTGACAAACTGAATTCAGCAAGTTTCAGGGGACAAGTAGCACATGAAGTAGTTCTGTCAAGAATCTTTTCTTTGATATTGCCTCTTTTAGGTATATGGAAAAAAAAAGATCTATGATCTTTCATCTTGCCTCTGCCTACAGAGATCACTGTCACAAATCTAAGGTCGTTTGGCTTTTTTTCCTCATTCCTTTCACCTTTCCTCACATAACCTTGGATAGTTCATCAGAATGCAAAACAGCGTTGTTTCATGTTTCACTTTAATTCCCCCCTAATCAAGTATACTTTATTCCACAATTTCAATGTTTTAACTTTTTTAGCGGCTTCTGCTCTCTCTGTTGCCTCCACTCTCCTCATATCTTCCTAATAGTCAGACATCTGGTATTGAATCTATTACAAGAGTATTTGCACGAAGGCTGAACACAGCAGTACTTTTCTCTGTCGCTCTCTTTGAGGTATCAAAAACTGCCTTGTTGGGTTAGTCCATCACATAGGACAGCTTATCTTACTACTATCACATTTAAAGCAAAAGATGAACTTCTGCTAGCATCTGGAACAGACAGTAAGTCTATAAGGCTACAGTAGTTATAGACATGGGAGGTGTTGTCAAGGAAACTTCCCAGTCTGCCCATTCCTGAGGCTCTGGCAGTCGCACTCCCAAGGCCACACTCCCACAGCTGGGACCGGGGTAACACACAAACAGCTCGAGTGCCTCTGAGGAGCGTCCCTCAACAAAGGAACCCCCGGGCTTTGATCCTCTCACAGCCCCCATTTGGGGAAAGTCCCGGCTCCAGCTGTGTCCCTGTGTCCATTCCCCCACTTTCGTGCCCTCTGTCATGCAGAGCTGCCAGCTCACAGCCTCTTGTCTCCCACCCAGAGCTCAACCTGCAGCTTCAACCCAGCTACCTGCACCAGAGTATTCCTCAACAGCTGTGTACACATTGCCTTAGTCTTTAAAAGTACACAGTTAATGAGTTTTATATAGAACACCATTTCCCCTCACAAAGGCCACAAAAAGGTCCAGATCATTCAGGACAAACTCCTCCAGGTGCACTGAGGCTTTATATTATGTTTACCATCACTTTGGCAGGATGGGTTATGAAATGAAGTATTGCTGCCTCTGGAGAGTGATATCCTGTATGGATGAGGCTCACTGTACTTCCCAAGCACCGTTTTATTCTAAGCATATCTGTACTTCGAATTAGTAAAGCAGCTGATGCTAAGGTTGATGATAGGCTGCTTTAATTGGTCATTAAAAGGCAGTATTATTTACTGCCTTGTTTCTTGGATTCAGCATTTCTACACATGGGGATAAAACTAATGGGCTAGAATAAAGAATATATACAGCATGTAATTAAAATTACATTTTTTAATAGGGGAACATACATGCACACAGTGCAGACACTGTCACAAGTAGAGGTTATGGAAGGATACATTTTAATTTGTATTATACTGCAATTTAACTGTTACTTCAAACAGATGGGTGAGTTGTGCAACATTTTTAAACTGATTTAATTACTTGCAAAGGTATTGGCTTGAGTTAATTGGTGCAATAAATTACACAATGGTTCACAGATTCCATTAAAAAGGACTTTGAATACATAGTACCTATAGGAAAATAAACTGAGCCTTGCAAGTCAGTATTTGACAAAATAGTTACTGGCTGTTTGTTTCATCAATATGTAAACGAGATCAAAAAAGCCCACCATTCAGACAAGACAATGTGCCTAACATGAGAGATATTGATGTGTCATTGTATCTCAGAGACAGGTGAATGTTGGAGACAATATATCCAGCCATACGTCTAGAGGAATGATCTGACTAGGTAAATGTAAATGGGTTACCCTTACTTTCCCCCAAAAAACCCCACTAGTAATGTGAAATTTATCTAGTGTGGGATGATTACTGTTGTCCTTCTTTAGGACAAAGTCATTTCCTGAAACACGAGACACTGGGAAGAAGGTCCACAAGCACATGTAATAGCTTTTGAAATATCTAAGCCTCTACTCTAGTCTATTTAAGGTTTAAGCTCCAGATGTTGCTTCTTGTCTTGAACTCCAGGAATTTCCAAAATCCCCTAAAGACAACAAGTAGAAAAATGTCTAGCCTGTTAAGTACCACAGAAAAATACACCTGTATTAGACAGCCAGACAAAATCTGTAGGGCAAGAATGGTCATGAAACTCTGCAGCAGCAGTATCAGGAAAGCTTCCTAGCACAGCCAG
The DNA here is from genome assembly GCA_013398115.1 of Falcunculus frontatus. Classification (NCBI taxonomy): domain Eukaryota; kingdom Metazoa; phylum Chordata; class Aves; order Passeriformes; genus Falcunculus; species Falcunculus frontatus. The sequence goes on from VZRV01001167.1 coordinate 2,975,693, forward strand.
GCAAAAACCTTGCAGGATCTTTGGTTACACTTTGGCACAAACTGGAGAAAAGATCATGGTGGCTCCAAAGTGTTACATTTTAGGATTTCTAGGAACTAAGGAGACTAAGGAGAGTGAACCTTTAGCAGACAAAGTTACCTCATTTGTGACAAATCATCTATTTCCTGAACATCTAAAATGAAATGCTTTTAATTTTTTTTTCATGGTTTTGAAATTGCTGCGCTGGAAATGTCATTGAAAACAAGCTTGCACTTTTATCTTCCGCTAAACACCAGAGATATACCACTTCGGAGGAGTACATTATGTTTTATTTGAATGCTGGGACAGATGTATCAGTAAGTAAACTAAAAATCATATGAATTGTCAGTGTTAATACTACCACCTATGTTTTCCCTTTCCAGCTCTGATCATCAATAATTTCATTCTTTTCTTTTCTATGCCATTAATTTCAATAGCACCTAACAACTTACTATTTTTTAATGCATCACAATTCCTGTAAAGCTGCATTTTGTTTAGGTGAAAAAAATGCTTAATGTAATGCAAACTTTTCAAAGAAAAAGCAGAAAAAACTGCATCTGGAAAATTGTACTTGCATGCATATGGCTGGCTGGCAACATGAAATACAGAAATAAAATGAGAAACATTTGCTTTTTCCTCAGCAAGTACTGTGAGGGTGGGTGACAGCTCATGAGGAGGGATTAGGGCAAACAGCACTGCCCTTTCCCAGCTATTACTTTTACTAGTTGTGCTGTTGTTTGAGAGCGAGAAAACCTGATCTAATCAAAGACTGAGTGTTGGACTAGAAGACCTTTAAAGGTCCTTTTCAATCCAAACTGGTCTATGGTTCTGTGTTACTGCTCCTTACAGGGGGTTGGACTGGATGACCTTTTAAAGGTCCCTTGCAACCCACACCATTCTATGATAGGAAGAAAAAAGAATATCACATCATCACCACCCACAGGTGAAGAAACCCTGGGCAGGAGAAGGAACAAAGGAGCCTTACATACAAGGACTAGACACAAAAACTTTGAGAACTGCAGAAATTTTAGTGGAAGCGATACACTACAGATGACAAAAATACTCATTTCTTTGAAGCCTATGTCAGATAACAAAGTTTTAGGAAAATAAATATGTTCTGAGATTTCATGTACACCACTGCTTCTAATTTGCATGCTTATTCTCAGTTTGCTGTAATGCCAGGACATGTATTTGCTTTAAGCAATACTTCACAATGGGTGAGGCAACATCATCTGTGGGATTTTCAGCTGCCTAGAACACATCAGACAATTGGCAACAGATTTATCTTAACAGTTCTGAAAGTACGTATTTGTGAAACTGCACTTTTAATCATATCAGGACCCACACCATGATGAAAAGTAGCATTTTCAAGAGGAGCAGTACATACTCTGTCTTCTTCCCATAACTCTTTCTAACACCCTTTCCAGTAAATTCAGTTCACTGCATTCAGGCCAAAATTATGTGTTTGATATATCAAATTTAAATTATAACACAGACCTAATTTAACCATAAACCACATTACATTTCCTCAAGTAATAAGTCACCAATAGGTAAAACTACTAAAGCTTACTTCTTTTTTTTTTTCTAGAAAACCTTCTTCCATGCTAGCTTGAAAGAACATCCACAACAGAAAGAAGTAATAGAAATATAAATGGCATACACCAATAACTTCGCTTCACCTGCCTGATTGTTACAATGGAATTTATATAGGTACCACTTTGTACCTTGCAAAGTGTATTTATATCCTTCTTCCTAGATTTGCCAATATCTCCACATTATATACAAATAATCTTAGTGTTAACTTACCATAAATTCAGACAGTAATACGATTCAGTTCTACAAGAACAAACCATCTCTGAAATCCTCTCCAGAAGGCAATAAGTTTGCATTTAAGTATAAAAAAATTACTTTCAGAATTAAGAGATTTCTTTTGTGACTAAGACAAGGATTGTGATCATTGTTAGATAAGCAGTAGAAGCCCTAATTTTCACAGTTTGTTACCTATTTATATTACCTAATGTTAACATGCAAGCATATTTGTCTCCAACAGAAGCTTTTGAAAGGCTCTCATTGAGATCTGAGCACATATGGGATTTAATTGGTTTTTGTTTGTTATTTCAAATGCCTTTAAAAATAGTAACAAATTGTAAATTGCATAGATTTATTTTGTCAAGCATCAATAATGCTCCATTAGCTTAATTTGTGTTGAGAGACAAACAGAACTCAGGTCTAGTAAGAAAAACGCAAGTTCAGAGGTGACAACCAAAGAAAAACACAGCACAAACATACCAAAAGCTCAATATTGTAAGAGAGAACCAGTCAGGTTTATAGCTACAGAATGGGTTTAGGTTTTTCCACCACATAACTCTTCAGATAGCAAAGCCCTGCTAGATTTTTTCACAGTTACAGTGGTAGCTTTGAAACCCACAAATGACTGCTGGAGTAAGTCAAAGCTGGGGGAGTTTGTTGCACAGAACATTTAGGAATTGTTCCACAGGTAATGCAGCTGCACCTTGGGCTCCAGAGCTGACTATCAAGAACTAAATCATGTAAAGCTGTGAGCAAGCTCTGAAATGGTTTTCTAGAAGGGGCAGTTTCCAAGCAACACTAGTCATAAGTTCTGAAAAGAGTCTGGGCATACACCTCTGCATGAACCACAACACAACATCTGTGGGTCCCGAAGACTTCCTCATTAGGCAGCGAGTTGTCCACGGAAAGGCAATGGCAAGGGAGGGCTAGGGAAACTGAACAAGGGGCCCAATGCCTCACATTTCTCTCACGTCAAGTGCTGTGATGCTGGAACCCAGACAAAAAGATAAATCCACTTGCAGAAAACATTTCAGAACAGAGGAAAAAGAAAACAAAGTATTTTGTGAACTGCAAGGTTCACAACAGTTGTATGTATCTATAAACTGGGACAGAAAAAGAAATACTGTGGAGAACTGAACAATTACTGATGTAATTTTTGGAAAAATCAAATGCCACTAATTAAATTGGTATGTGAATAGTAGAGTTTTGTTTGTTTAGGAAATTGCTGCCATGTACTTTCTAGACAGGAAGCAAGGACAGCATATAAACAAGCAAGAGCAGCGCAAAAAGGTGTACTTCCTCGAGGAAGTATTAAATACTTTATCAGGATCTTCATCCTCACCCTGAGGTTTTTACAGTCGTGTACACCTCCCTAAAAAGTGAGCACTGAATCCACTGAGTGAAAATAAAGAATCGTACAAGTGAAATGTGCTCGTGCAGGGTGAGAGAACCAGAGCCCGGGTACTTGTTCTCGGGCACTTACAGTCTAAATATAAGCTAAAAGGTAACAAAATACCCTGTAAATACTGGCAACGCCGCACTTGCCACCCTGCTCCACAGAATTTTCTCCTCTCCTCTTTGAAAAAATAACGAGCACAGGCTGAGCAGCAAGACTGCATGCAGGCAGTGTTCCGGAGGAATGTTCTGGAGGCCCACCCACGCTCCTCACACCCGCACTCTGTACGCACAGAGCTCCGCGATCCGCAGCAGCCAATGTCCCGTGGCACAGAGAGAGCATCGGCCCTGCCACGTGGCCTCTGAGCCACCTCAGTGCAAGAGCTCAACCACCTCCAGAAATCAGAGCAGACCCAGCTGGAGCAGCTCTGGAGAAGGCTTACAAAAGCCGCAAAAATACAAAGTTATAGTTACAAAATATTATGGTATAAATAATTTCTTCTATGCATTGCCTTGGCAGTAATTAACATAAATACATAAGAAGGTAGACTTGATACGTGTTCCCCCCAACAATACCTCACCTATGCAATAAAACTGGCCTTTTACAATTATTAACCAGTCAAAATTCAGACTTTGGCTAAAGAACACACTTTGCCTCAAATCAATTTGAGAACATATTATCTGCATGTTTCAGTATATCATGACATTTCATGTCAAAGTATATCCCTTGATAAACCAAAATGGTACCAAACATTTTCAAAATGCCAATTTCATGGCAAGTAAAACACTGTCACTTTTCCGTAACACTAAAGACACACATCTAACACACCTGTTTACTCTCCTGAACTGAATGTTTGATTTACTTTGCTGTAATTGTTTGTATACAACAGCTGTATTCAGTTTAAACTGACACCAATTTGGTATGTCACAAGTTCACTGGACTACTCTTCCAAAGGGTATTTTTAGGCCTTCAGCTTATACCAGAAAAGGGAAAGAATATTAAATTTACTTAAGTACTGTTACTTTTAGCATAAACTCTTTATGTTGCATAAACATATTACAGGGCATATGCAAATATAACAGACCCCCCCAACAATCCCTACTTGGATTTAAATACATATATCTTTACTGTAAGTAAAACACCGACAATTCATCTACAATTACTTTATTAAAAATTAAAATCTTTGGCTATGAAAAAGCTCAACTAAGCTGACAACACAATATGAAGATGATAAAAAAGGGGAAAGAGTAACGCTCACTCATTTGCTTAAACACAGCCCTGCTTTGATTTCCACAGATAATCCAAGCTATACTACCTTCAAACAGGACAGACCTCAGAGATCCAGACCTTTGTTTGCCTTATAAATCCACACATATAAACATACAGAAATACATGAGCATGAAGCACTTTAAAATAAGTAATTTATGTAACACTAAATAGTAGCTCAGTAGCTCTCATCCAAGACTCTAGATTCATTTTCGCAAAAATCCTTTTGGAGGAAAAGAAAAAAGAAAGTATCAAGCAATACACAAGTGCAGGAGTTTCCTCAACCTTTCCATCTTCTGTAAAACATCGGGTTTATGGGTGACTTGGCCGTGCCCCATCTGACAGGCAAATTTACAAGGTTAGCACTGAACCTAATCAGAGACAATCAGAAAACTCTCTCTGGTGTCATTTTCTGCTTGGATAGCTCTGCTATGCTATTATAAATAGGAAAAGCTTGCAGCACAAGCAGGGTAGAAGACTTCAGAGAGATTTTAGCAATCACCTTCCATTCAAATCACACCTACACTTTAATCACAACTGGATCCTTTTCCATTTTATAGCCCCAGGAGTAAATTGAGGGGCCCATAATCAACACAGACGGGGAGTGAAATTTTAGTCCCACTGAAGCCGTTGCGAAGTATTATTAATTCATGGGGCTGAGATTTCAATAATGGTCCTTCCCTCTGGATTCTCTGTTCTAATTCAAGGTGGATTTCTCCACCCTCTTCCTATTTCTCATAATATAGAGTAAATGCTCAGTGCTTTGTTTTAATCAGAGGTGATGTAACAAGGAGAGAGAAGAAAGAGTCAGAGAGAAAAAGATCCTGAATGCAACAGGATTCTTAGCTGGTTCTATGAGATGATAGGGATAGTTTCAGGTTTAACAACCTCAACCAGATAACTATTGCACTTTTCCTCAACGTAAACACCTACTTCACAAAAACCTTCCCACAGAGCTGAAAAAAATGGTTAGGAATATTAGTTAATTTCACAAACTGCCCATCTTGCACTGTCAGAAAGCTGCAGCTTCCAGCTTATGCTGTAAGATCTCTGCAACAGAAGCAACCTAGAAAACCGTAAAATACATTTTTGTCTAAGTACAAAGTCCTGCAAAAAAGGCATTGTAAATTTACCTCTAGGAAGGTACTTTTTACATCAGAATGGAGCACTGCTAACTTCTTGCTCGGGCACATTCAGAGCCAAAGGCCTCAGGCCAATTCTCACTGCGAGAGCAACGAGCAGACTCGGCAAGGCTGGGACCTGGCTGCTGCACCATGGCACAAGAGCACATGAGGGGAACAGTGGGAAGCAGGACCAATTAAACCATAGGGAAGCCTGGGAGAAGAGGAAACATTTATACCCATGCCTGCCTTGCTCTGAAAAACTCATGTTTGCTGACCATTTGATTTTACACTTTGTCATTTCTTGGTCAATAACAGAGTACTAGGGCAATGCGGGACATTGGCAAAAGATGCTCATTTGCCAGAACGAAACAACCAAACTTTCAGCAACCTTAATGCAAATACCAGCAGGTTAAGGTAACAGTCTTCAACAGCTCTCCTTGCCCTTGACATTACAAAACATCACAGGTACAGTACAGGTGGGGGTTGGGGCTGGGCACATGATTTCATGTTACTCCACCCTCCCCCCAATACCAAAAGGCTTCATAAAACCAATTCCAAGCTTTCAAAAACAGAGATGCAGGCAGAAATGCAGGCCTCTCCCTTAAAGAGGTGCAACACAGCCTGTCTACCAGAACACAGCAGTTCTACTACTGTGAGGTTAAACCTTTTTGCCTATTGATTTATTTTTATAGGACACGAATAGCACAAAGTCCACCTACTCAAACCCTCTAGACACTCTCTGGCTCTTCTGCTGCATAATTTATAACCGCCTGTTGATGACAGCTACACACACTGCTTTTTATGTGAAAAGACAATTATATTACCAAATAACCACACATTCCTATACATTTTGAGATGTCATAACTCAACTGTCCTCAAAGAAAGCTAGATTGACGGGGTCTACAGAGTAAACATGACACAACTCGAAAAGCCTTTTTGCTCAAAATAAATCTGAAGAACCCCAGAACTCTTTTTCATGAGCAGTATCTTTACTTAATGATTCTGAATTATTATATGGATGAAAAAGAACCAGGTAACAACTTGGTTTCTTTTCCATAAGAATAAATAAATTTTAAAATCTCCCTATTTGAAACATAGCTGGTTTTTATTAATTTTTAAAAGTGTACCTATGGGGAAAAAATTTAGTAAAGGCATGTACTTCCCACCTATTCCAATTCTATTTTGTATAGCTGTTCCTCTACATAAACACATCCACTTGCATAAGTGATTTTCTACACCCTACTGAGAAAATAAACAAGCATAGCCTTTCAAATTCACACTTGAAAATTAGATGGCAAAACATGCATGTCCCAAAAAGGACAAGATTGCCTCCCGACTGGTTTATGCAGCAAAAATTATATTTCTCCTTCTTACCACATACTCTTCCATGTCCCTGTAATTGCTCACTGAGCCACCACTGCCCATATTCTGAATGTTATTAGCAGCAGACAACTTCACAACTACTGAGTTTGATTCAACATCTCAGATGAACATAACTATGAAAGCAACTCGATGAGCATCAATCTAACAATCATAAAGCAGCTAAAAACCCACATTTTTATGTGCACTGCAATGTTACTCTTAGTCACTGAGGGAAAATGAGTAACTAAAATGTCACAATGCTCAACTAACATGCCTGGATATTTCATCAGCTGAGCCACTGTGCAATAAAATGTGAGGAAACCAGACTCTGTTGGAGTTTTTGTGGTTTGAGTAAACCTCTTCATTAGCAGAGCTCATGCACAGAGAACTCAAAGATGTAGGCTCCTGATGCTTTTCCAACTTCTCATTTTAAAATAATTAGCATTCTTTGTACATGCACATGCAGGAGTACATTGAAGAGAGAGGAAAGGCTGCCCACCTGATGCAGCAGAAAAACCAACAACTGACTGAATAAAGTTCTATCACAACTGATTCAGAGAAAAACATAGACTAACTCCTATTTGTTATCAACAAGGTCTCTCTTTTTTTTTGCTTTTTTGCTGCTTTGATAAAATGAGGGAGGAAGAGGTGGAAACAGGCGGCAACCTCCTCTGCTCCCTGCTAAACAGAAATCAGCATTTTCAATGCACTCAATTAGCAGTGTTTTAGGTCTGTGTAGATTCCTCATCAGAGCTAATTGATTTCAGGCACAGGCCAATCTCACCATCCAACATCATTATGCAGAGGTAGGTGGTGAAAAGGAAAACAAATCTCTGATTAAAGAGAAGCATGAGGGGGAGGTACACGATTTACAAGCTGCACACAGCACTCCCTCTCAGAGAAATAACAGTGTTTAAAAACACTCTGAAGGGATGCTTCACAATCAAATTTCATACGACTGCTCTCAAAACCCCAAAATTGGAGATGTGACATTGGACCAAGCTATGTGAAAAGGCACACATCTTTTATCTCAGGAGAAAACATGCGCAAGAGAAAACTCAATTATGTTTCCTGACTTATTTCCCTGCTCCCCCTTCCACTCCCACTCACAAAGTGTGTTCTAGGGCAGTAGAGGAAATTGTGATGGTACATAGGATAATATTTCAGAAAACAAAGATACTTATCTATCTAGCTAGCTGAATTGCAGTTTGAATGTACAACTCTGTACATGTTGATGGGAATATCTGAGGTCAGCACTTGTCAGAAGAAAGAGATGTGCTTCTGTTCTCTTGGCACAAAAAGCATATGTCGCCAGCATGGGAAACAGCTTTCCTGGCCTAAAGCCCACACTGGAGTCCCACAAGATAAAAGGCTGGAAATGTCCCTTCTCTCCCACTCCTTTACACATGCAGTTAGTCTCCAGACCTAGTTTTCTGGTTTTGTGCTGAACTAAATTCTATGTTTATATTCATCCTAACACTTTGAAACTAATAAATGCAGAACTGTGTTTTGACTAACTTTCATCTCAGTCCAGAGAGCTACTTTCAGCAAGCTAAAGCACAGCAAGCTGGCATGGCTGACTCCATGGACACTGGCATTAATCAGCCCACAGGGCCTGCAAGTGCCCAGCTGCAGGCACTGGCATATAATCATCATACAGATGATTATATTTTTAGCACCATCTAATTAAGCCCTATTTTCCTGGCCTTAGCGACAGCTATATGGTAGCTCACCTGTTCCAGCTTCACCTCATTAATTAGAGACCTTTTCTTTCAACCAAGACATGTGCTGCAGCCAGCAACACCAGCACCACAACTATTTTGGATCAAGTCATGTCACACATATAAGAACTTTACCCAGCTCCTAAACACTTTTCATGTAAACATGAACAAATTAATAGCTACTAGATTTCTCTTCTCCCTTATTATTCAAGAGAGGATGTGTATATAATATAAAGAAAGCAAACCGCTATTACATTTGGCATTTACTTCTACTCTATCATAGCTTGCTCACTGCTTTCTATTGCAATGTACTGTATATTTTCACCTTTTTTTTACCTGTATGTACTGAGAGTATAAACTATTTATAAACTTCAGTTTGACACACTACAGCTTTAATTAGCCTTTCTTTCTACCTTTTAAAAAATGCATTTTGGTCACATGGTATTTATTCACAGTATCTTAGCAGTAAGAACAACAAGAAAGAAGTTTTAAAACCCAACACAGCTGTGGAAAGTAACAGTGCCACAAAAATTTGCTGCCTCCCTGAACCACAGAAGCATCACCATGTTTCTGCATCAGACCCCAAGTGAGCAACAACTGTTACCACTTTATCTTGGTACAATACTGCTGACTGCCTTAATTAAAGCATTACATTCTTTATTTAGATACCTCCTGCAGCCCCAACCAGCACAGCAGATGAGCACTTTTGACAGTTGCTACTCGTATCCCAACACTTTTTCCCCAGCTTCTGGGGAGGTGTATAGCGAGTCGAACATGATTTTCATCCAAATATACATTCTATATATATTCCACTTCTTTTTCTAGATCAGTGAAAACAAAACGCTTCCCTGATCGCTCACTTCTTTTCCAGAGAAAGTATCGCCCCAGCTAACTACTTTGCAGGTGGATTACTCAATAACGGTGCAATACTTAAGAGAAATGTACATTAAAACATATAAAAATAATCCAATAGCAAAGCTCAGAATTTAACTCCTCCCGGTCCTGCTCAGCAGCCCCGCGATGGCAGCACTGCAGGTTATCACCTGGGTCACTGGTAGGTGCACGTTTAAGGTACCTTTCTTTCTCCTCACACTCCAACACGAAGGTGAATAACCAGCTGCCAGCTTGCGCTGCCCCGCAGGCGGACGCGGAGCGCTCCGAGCCTGCACAGCCGAGGCTGCCCGGAGCCCCGGCAAGGCCAGCCCCTGCCACCGCCCGGCACCCCCGGCCACGGCCAGCACGGTGCCCAGAGACACGGTGCCCAGGCCCCTGGGGAAAGGCTCACTTACCGTTGTTGTTCGCCAGCCGCACGGCTGCCAAAACCCGGCCCGGGGCCAGGGCTCGCCCACCAAGAGCTCTGCGGGCTCCAATGGCTCCAAGAGGCCTGACCAGCCCCAACGCGCCTCACCTGCGCCGCGGAGCCCAGCCCGGGCCCTCCCGCTCTCCGCCCACACAAACCAGCAGCGCACAGGGCCTGCCGCGGGGAAACCATTCATTTCTTGAAGCAACACCTTGGAAGCCTTAAACATGGTTTCTGCAAAGCCCTAGAGAGCAAGGAGCCAAAGCAACCCTCTGCCTTGAGGGAGTAAACAGCATTTCCTCTCCTCCTCCTCCTCCCCAGCTGCTGCTCCCAAACTAAGCAAGGGCAGCAGCCTTTTGTAATAACAACACTGTAATCCACTCAGAGCATGGAAATTCAAAATACAAATCAGTTTGTGCAATACATCTTTATTTTAATTTTATTTTTTTAACCTTTGCAGTCATCTTGGAGTAATCATCATGTAAACAGTAGGATGGGATGGGATTACATTGAGTTGTATGCAAATAGTTCTAGAACACCTCAATGATTATGACAAGGCATTATAAATAACTTCTCTTAATAATATATATTTGCCATTTTCAGTACATTAAAGAGCTGCCACTTATCTAGGATTAACTAGGAAGTAGTTTAAACTGTAACCTCTGAGAAACACGGCTCCAAACGTGGAAGTCTTTCTAAGGTTCCCTAGCTCCATAACATCTATGTCACAGATTAAGCAGAGGACTACTTGGGTCGAAGTGTTTTCTTTGTAACAGAGTTATACTTGATCATTGCACAAAGCCCTATTATTTTCACTCCACCTTGGTATTTTGCAGAACTTCAAATAAAGCTTCAGTTCCATTCTTCAAGTTTTTATTCACCTGTATGAAACCGGTTTCTATCATTAAGGGTAAGTCAGATCAGAGATGGACACATTAAGCGTTCTACCTTAACAACAACAGTTCACAGTAGCTCTAGCTCATAGACTCCCCAATAAAGCATAGTCAAAATACTCTAACACCTTTGCTACTGTATATCCCCTCCTTGCTCAGATAACTAGATATATTTATATATATTGTACCATATGTATGGTACTTCTAGAAAATGGAGATTATTTATATAAGCAGCCTCAGGCACATTCTTAAAACATTAATATCTGCAAGGCACCTCCCACTCCCTTGACAATCAGTTTGTGGACTGTTTTTTTTTACACACAGCCAACAAAAGCTTGCTAATGCCGAATCAAATAATTTCAAGAAACCCCTAGAAGTTACCAAATACTTCAAAGACATACCTGACACTTTTTTAAATAGTGGGAGATTAACTGCAAATAGCACATAATCAAGTCAAATAATTTTCTTAGTACTAGTATGTGTAATGCATAAATATATGAAAAATAAAATTCACAGTCATTTTTAAAACTAGAATTCAAGTTTGGCTAATAATTCTAAACTTTTATATGTATGTTAATTTCTAAATGTAACAGAACAGAGGCAGTATTATCAACCACAAGTACAGGTAAAATAGTATCACTCAAAGTCTATGAAAGAAGTAAGTTTGATAGAAAATTTCTTTTGTAACCAATAAATACAGCCACCTGAGTGCATTTCCACAGGCTTTTCACTTAGGGGGAATCCAAATCAACTGCTAAGAGACATTTAGGAGCATTTTGAATGTTAACAGCAGCGGTGTAGCTGTGGGCTTTGCTTGTTCTGACTTTGTGAATTGCAAGATAATGAAGCAGAACTCAGTGTGTGGTGCATTAATTTTCCTTTGCATCTAAGCTGGCTTTTTCGCAATCTCACAATTCGGCTTGGGGTCAAGGGACAGACATCAGCTGACACTTAACTGAGCAAAACCAATCAGTTTCACTTCATCGGGAATCTCAGTGCCATCACAGCCAGAGGCCTGCAAGTACAAACAAAAATGTTTAGTATATCACGCTACAAAGCAGCATTTGACAGCCAGGATATAAAGTTTCCCCATACCTCCCCGTCAGCAAACAGCTTGGTTGAAGGAAAGCTTTCAGACTGCTTCATGTAGCCTCTGTCAGCGCCAACCAATTGCATCCTTAATTTTAGCAAACTCTTGTAGTCAATATTAAAAATTACGGAAAAGAATGCTGGAAAATGGACACTGAAATACCCACATTCTTTAAACCAAACTTTCCAGACTGGAGCCAAATTTGCTTTTTCATGGGAGTAAATGGTTTTCACTCATGAAGAGCAACTACTATACATGTATAAAATCCACTTTTTACCACTGTGCTGTACATAGCAAATGTCTCATGAGTCCAGCCAGCAAGTTGGTTTCGAATACCAACCAGCTGAATTTTTAAACAAGAAATTGAGAAGCAGTCTATGAGGAGTAAATACTAATATTTGCAAAAGGACAGCTCCCTCCTGACAGTACAATGTAGTACTTAAAACTGTACAGTTAGGATTCTTCAGTAAAGCCTATCACAGTACAAACTGGCACAAGTGATCAGTTCATTTTTCATACATAACAGTAAGAATATAAAACCACTTTGCTCGGGACTAAACTATTACTTTAGGTCTGTTTTAGAAAAATTATGCTGGAGGCAAAATATTTTTATGTTTTGATTTTCAAACACAAAATCTGCATCTGTAGGACAAAGTGACTACATTTTAAATAAAGGTGTTTATAAATTTTTACCTGTATGCTAGATAAGACAAAATATTAATAGAATTGGATTAGAAGTGTGTAATGCTAACTTACTTATGACAGATGCCTTAAAATTCTTTTGCATATCACAAAATATCCCCAACAGAACAATTGGTTCACCCTAGAAAAATGCTTTTGATCCTTTTTTGCATTAGTAGCAGTTGAGCCCTTTAATGGAACTGGTTCATGGACATGCACTATAAGGTAAAGAGCTTTCAGACTGTGCATACAAAGTGCACCAAGTGACATAATTCACTGAATTTTCATGACCAGAAATAAACTATGTTGACACTTGTGGAAGCTGTACATCAGGCTACTCCTTCAAATTTACTCTGAGCAGACACAGACAACAGAAGTTCTCTCTTCAGACAGTATTTCACAGCTCTTATTCCACAGAAGCAGCAAGTTTAAGGTCTGAGATCATCACTCTTGGTAACTATTCAGATATCTGAATGGTTCTTGGATTGGGAATTTACCAAATAAATGGAGTTTGAATTTTGCACTTAAAATTTAATGCTAAAACGTGCTAATACTACTAACACCATTCTACCCTCTAGCTAGCTATCAATCTCTTCAAAGCCATGCTAAGTAACATATCTAGATGCATATAGATTTTTAAATACCTTCCTTATCAATATTATATTTTATCTATTTAATGCACCTGGAATCTATTAACTTCAATTTTGTGCTTAGCATAAATACAAATACTATAAACAAACTGCAACATAAAAGTATTCAGTAGAGACTAAACACACTCTCATTAATGGGTTTTTTTCCACCATTTTTGATAAGCAAAGTCCTTACACAAAATGCAAATTACGCTGTGCAATAATTTTGTGTTTCCTTGAGTGTTGCCAAGAGTATTTGTGTATTAAAGCAGCCTCCTTCCCAAAGTGTGGCCAGCTAGATCCTACAGGGAAGTTTGCATTCTGTGCTAGCCAAGACAACTAGGGGATATTTAACTCTATATATGTTTCTGCAGAATGACCTCTTTGTAAGATCAAAGATACACTGTTTAAAAAATATGCAAGAGGGGGAATCCAACCCCTGCCATCCAGGCACCTTACCTTAAAAATTTTCTTTAGTATTTCAGTAATAATTAAATACAAAACCAGTTAAGACGTAAACTGCTCTTTTTCCCCCCAAATATGACATTCTTGCTGCGTGAATAGAAATATTATATACCAGCAAAATACCAGCAATAGCAGCCTTTAAGCAGTGAGATACTAACCAGACTCCATGTCCAGAAATACTAGCAACTAATCCTAGACTAAAAAATACTTTTCAATTGAATTTTCTGAATGGATATAGGATTAGCTACATTTAGACCTTTAATCCTCATTAAATGTTTACCAACAAAATGTGTTTCATTCAAGTTGTATGCAAGCGCTGTCCAGTTCAATGAGATCTTGCTAAGAGGTGACAAAGGCCCAGTAGTGCATGCAAAGATATAAGAGAGTTCTCATTCAGCAACTTCACTACTCAATACAGAAATAGGCAGAAGCAGAACATATATTAAATTAATCCAAGGAGAAAAATAAATTAGGATACTTCTTGTTATGGTCTTTCCCCGTAAAATAGGAACTAGTGCAGGAAACCTAGGTCAAAAGCATCAGGAAGAAACTAAGGTTAAAAATTAACCTCCAGAATTACTAGCTATCCAGTGGAACTTACCTACAGCAGGGACATTGATTTTGGATTGTCTACTAATTCTGATTATGGTAAGGAGTGGGATGATAGCAGCATTCACTCACTGGAATCTGAAATACCATGTGACATTGACTGGACCCCAGCAATAAATTCAACTGAATCAACAAAAAATAGAAAAAAATATCCCAACTTAAATTTTCAAGTGGATTTGTTTTTAACATATATAACCTAGATACTATGGGAAATTACATTTCGGAATCACAAGCCTCTATTTTAAGTGTGGGAATGAGAAACCCAGACTTCTGCAGAGCCTCTGGAGTATCTGTTGTCTAAATGCTCTTGGTGAGATGCCATTTACTACATAATAAAGCCAAGTCAGATGTTTAGGCAGCAAGAGCACAGATCAGCTGCAGAAAGAAAAGCATTAGCCTTTAAGCTATATTTATAGCAAAGGCCAAAAGAGAAACAAAAGAATTTGAGTTACATGTCTTTATTCCCCTACCCAAACCCCTTCTCACAAGGAATGTGGAAGTTCTGGGGATTTTACAGGACTGTAGAGGAAAAATGAGTTCAAATGAGTCAGCTAAAACTCCTCAGATCTGTAAAAAGAATGACATAGGAAGAAGAGTCCTGAATTAATACATCATTATCAACTAGGTCTAAAAATGGCTCTCTACAGCCCATCTGAAGCAGCTGCTTTTATAAACAAAGCTGTGATTCTGGAGACCTGCTTATCTCACAGACATTCAGTCTAGTCTCTCATGTGTGCCTGAGTCACTCTCAGCAAAAGGTGCTGAAAGCTAATTGCTATTTACATACCTAATAATTCAACAGCTTCAGGTATATAAATTTTTCAACTTAATTTTAGCAAGAAATAAAAACAAACACGGCACATCAATTCTGACTCAAGTTTTTGCAATGTAAATTTATTAATATTAAATTAAATCTATCATGCTACGATCAAAGTTTACAAAAATTCAGGACCCATGGTCCAGGGCACAAAATGCAGCACAGAAAAGAGTCCCAAGCCCAAACCCAGGGTCTGATGACATACATACAGAAGACAGAAAGAGGTGGGGAGGGAGAAACAGTAATGAAATACAGTGGGAGAAAGATAATCTTGCAGGTGTGGATGGTCAACTGAAAGAAGGTTGAAAAGAAGAACTAAGGAGAAGCAAGCAGTGGAGAAGGTGACCTGCATGAAGAAAAATGGTGGCAGGTGTTGGAAAAAATGGAATTGGAACAATATGTCCATTAGCAGAGGACACTTCAGCCAGGGTAGAGCTAAGGGGGTGGGGGTGAAGGAGTGTTAACCTAGCAATTACAGTTTTCTCTGCTTTACTTGTTTCTACAATTCTTCCCAGGGGTTTTCCTTCTGCAGTTTCTCACCTCAACCTCAGACTGCCTCAGAACTCACGTCACTCAACCTCCGTCCCCATGCAGTTATGGAGCTGTCCTTTCAAAACAGGGTTTAAGCTTTTTCTCTAATACACAGCAATTTCAGTTACCCTGTATTTCAACACGTTTATTCAACAAAATAGCTGTAAATGAGATAGAACCCAGACGCTATGTGAATATTGTGATAATTTATTTGTTTCTTCCATTGATGCTTTTACTTACCAACTTAAAAGTCAATGTTTTCAAGGCCTTTGGATCATCTACTATCTTCTGTAAGTTAGCAGCAACTGTAAAAGAAAGACAAAAAAATATGATTTACAGACAATTGCATTCAACTTGACATCAAGCCTTTTGTTGAATCTTCTACTTAATTCTACACACATACATGTCTGTAAATTATGACTTGAATCATTTAATCACTCTCTAACTTTTGTTTCAGAGGGAAGCTGGGCTGCCATAAACCCTGCTTCCTTCCTTTTGCAGTCACCAGTATTTTGTGACTATGTGAACTGATTCAGGGGCAAAATCTGCCTGAAAACCAAATGGCAGAAAAAAAAAAACCTACTAATTTTCATTTCAGTCTATTCCATAACCAGTTAACAATCACACTAATGCAAGTGCAAGGAAGATGGGAGAATCACACAGCCAAGGATAAGTTGATGGCTGGCATGACTTATATCATGTTACTGCTGCAGCCAGGGTCACTATCTGCACAAGTTTCTAGCAGGAGGCTGAGCTCACTGTCCCCTCTAACTGGCTTTATGCATGCGCTTCTGTCCCTTTTTTGGGCTGGCATTAGCACTAACGCAGACTCTTGGTGAAATGTTACAGCTCACAAGCAGGGAAAAAAAAAAGAGTTAAAACATAAATATGAGAGTGATACAAAAAGAGCTTCAAACTACTCTCTTAGCAAACATTTTGAAGATTTGTGAAGTAACAGCAATAAACACTTGATGAAAAAACTGAATGAACACACCCTGAGCATCCAGAAAAGAAAGCTCTGTGCTGTAACAGAAATAACGGGAAGGAAACAATTTACTCTTTGAAAACAAAGAATGCAGGAAACTAATAAACACTTTTTCTATCAAAACACCTACGTTACATTTTTAATTGGTCTGTTTTAACAGTATTGCTACCATTAATCTTGACCAAAAAAAAAAGTATGGCTGCTTTCAGCTTTGTATGTTTACTGAACTGGCTCCCCAACTTTGCACAGTCGTAGATCCTGAACTAACTCAGACCAAATCATAAAGGGCCTTTGTTCAAGACTGATATATGAGCACAAGATGTCATCAACAGGATATGAGCATGAGATAAATATTTCACACCTGGCAGAGCTGTTTAAACAAGATTATAAAAAGGCAATGAACAGGTATTAAGAAGCAGACATTTCTTAGTACACTGAATAGGTGAGTACCATAAAGCACAGCAGTGAGAAAGGAGATGCTGCCCATGAATAACTCTCTCCACATAGTTCATATGGAGGAAGATACGCACTAAAAATTGGTACGTTCAATGTCCCACTGCTACAAACTTGGGTTTCTACTTCCTCCATCTTCTAACATTGTGATGACATTTTCACTCCCACTGTGCCTGATCATGCATGATCCACTGTGTAATAACAGAAATACACCTCACAGGGGAAGTACTGTATCTAGCAAGGGAAATTAGAGAAGTAAACAACTAGGCCAATCGACCACTGTTAAATGCAAATCAGTTTTCTGTGGGTCTCATTTTCTTTATACAATTAAAATGGCATCAAGGATTTTTTATACACTTGTAATAAACTTAACCAGAGATGAAAGGGTGTTTGAAACTAAAACTGGGACTTTAAAAGCAAACATAAGGTACATTTTGTAGAGAGCACTTTTTGTACAGAAAAATATTAACCTTCACAGTTAAATGAACTCAACTACAGACATTACAATAGAAAGTCTTTCCATTTTTTAAGCTTCATACTCTTTATTCTAGCCATTACAAACAGTTTTTATTTTAATCACACAATTCAATTCCACTATATTTAAGTCAATTTTATTGCAGTACCTCCTACCTGATAAAATACATGCAAATATATATAATGCTTTTCATTACAATTAATATTTAGAACCTCATATGTAGACAAAAAGGAATATTCAGCCTCATAGCTCCTGAAGCCAGGATAGAATAGCTTTGAACTTTTATGTCTTAAAAATCTGTAAAATACAATCATGCACTCAAGAGCAGCTCAGCTCTGGCTTATCCAAATCTCTGTAAAACGTATCTTAAAAAAAAAAACCCAAACAAATTCTCTAGCTAGTGTTAGCTGGCTTCACTGAAATGAAGACAGTGCTACAAAACCAGATAGGCATTGGGTCCTAAATCCAAAGGCTTCTAACTTCATCTAAATAAAATGTTACAAAAATACGAGCTTTAAGTTCATATGTGTCTTCAGGAGGGGCAGCCTTTTTAATTTAATGCTGAACAGCTGTGGAACAACTAAGGCAAGTCAGTGTGCTGCTGGGCTATTGCCCCAGAGAGCAAAACCTTCCAGCAGCCCTTAGGCAGTTACTGGCAAAGGTATTATTACTGCATTTGCAAAGAGCAGCCCATGATCAGCAAGTGTTTTAATGAACAAACATACAGTGGGGTAAGTGGCATCAAGGATGTCATAAGTACTACTGAAGTCTTGAAAAGCCCTAACCCTTCCTGCTGATTAATTCTTTACCAGGGAAGAGATTAAAAATTTCCAAGTAAAAATAGCAAACTTCCAATATATGTAAATATTTAATGCTAATTACTTTGTTGTTGTTACCTAAACACTGTAACAGAAATGAGTGGTATTTTGGATGGTTATCATTCCTCAAGAAAGCTGAGAACAGTGTTCAGTAAAAGGCTACAGGGACACCGTTTTATTTATTCACTTGTCTTTTACTTTTAATACAACCCTATCCAGAATTAGTGGTCAGTTCAGGCAAGTAAAAAAACCCAATTATTTTTAAGTGGAACTATTAGGCTTTATTGATGAAAACCTCCCCCAGCTACTGGATTTAGGCTCTTTTCAATCAGAAAAATTATTAACTAGGCTAAGACTCACTAACCCTCCTAGTACAGTTCATCTGCAAAGTTCTAATTTGGCTTAAATATGACAAATGAGACCAAAGTTTCTAAATACAGGTGAACCCAATTTACACCTGCGAACAACAGGGAGGAAAATAATCATTCCGTTCTCACCACCTTTCCCCACCCTGCAGTCCCAACAATTCTTGTATTGCAAGTAGGTGAACAAAGTCAATTTAATACAGCAACACTCTCCCTAAAGTGAAAAGGAGTTTCACACTAGGACTTTCTAAAGAGGAAGCAATTGTTTTCTCCATAGATACTTAAATTATTTGGAAAAGTGAAGAGCATTGTAAAATATATGTCTCTGAGTCTACTTGACACCATATCTCTAAGTTAAGTATACTGCAGCTCCTATTGACAAAGCCATTTTTCTTTGAAGTACTCTGAAGTCATGCCTTGGATGTTGTACTTGTTAAATTCATAGATTAGCTTGCCTGCAAGAAGCATTAATTGGTAATTAAAATCCTGTTGGGAATTCACTGTTTCTACAAGACCTGGATGTACTATACTCAACTTTATTTTGCAGAATGTTTCTCAGTGTGTTATGGCCATGCACCTATAAAAGTCAGAAGAAGCATGAACAAGAAAAAATTAAGCAGTGATGGAAAAATTTTTGCCAGCAGTAACCTCAGGTAAATACACTTCAAATCATGCCTTGGAGCAAAGCTCTCTTCAAACCTTAGCAGCAGTTAGCATTAGCACAAGAGGCTTTTTGTTGTTTACAACAATAAATGAGGTGCTGTTCCCTTTCTTCAGAAGGCTTCTGAAGGACATATAATCAACCTACACACCACAAATCATTCCAGGCTCTTTTACAGGTTTTGCTCACTGACAAATGGTTGCGCCACTCTGACGAAGTAAGTGTCTGCACTTGCAGAACATGCAATAGGATAAAAGGTCAAACCCAGCATATAAATATACACACCACAGGCTGCTAATTGCAGATGGAATAAATTAAAAAAACTCCACATAACTAGAGGCTTTGGCATGTATATAATACTAATTACTCTTTGCTATATAACAATTTTTGCCAACCACATAAATTACAGTTTTTAAATGAGTGATTGATATGAGGTAACAGAACAAAAAAAGGCCACCTTCAAGATCTTACAAATATAGGAGAGTAACCATACTTCAGGCAGTCTCAAATAGCTGGTTTGCTCCTGTGATGTGACAGAGCTCTCTCTCTGGTTACTTAAAATTCTTAACACGGCATGAAACTTAACCCTAATGGCTTCTGAAGAGAGAAAACTTCTGGAAAAGTTAAAATTAATGAGACAGTAAATAAAGCTATATGAAGTACAGTTAAACTATTTCCAGTACAATGCCCACCCAGCCAACTAAGCCAGAGCCATCTGGCATAAACACAGACACAAGCAGAATCTAAAGCTTGAGATGATATTTCTGGGGTGCTCTCAAAAGAATAATGATTCATCTGCTTTTCCATTTCGCAAAGAATGGATGGGCAACCTCAGAAATAGCTCATGAACTCATGCTTAGGTTCAGTAGTTTGCAAAGCTATTGCATATTGTAATCCTGAAATTCAGGTATGAGGAAAGGAAGGCATTATTCAGGCACAAAATTACTGTCACAAAAAAAGAGAAAAATTATAACCTCTGAGAAAATGAAAAATATTTTTAATAAGTTGAAAGTGAAATATTTTTTATGTAGCCCAAAACTCAGTCTATAAAAAATAGCTACCTTCAACTGCTCCCTACTTCATCAGCAGTATGGCTGTTAGCGACGACAAGCTCAAACCTCCACAGATTTATTGGCTTTCCTGCTGATTGTTTCAAATATTACCTCTTCCCCAACAGTAGGCAGTTATTTTACCATTTTCATCTGATACACGGAGCTCACCATAATTAACTGCCTTGGGAGTCTGCTGGTTTGAGGATTAATGCTGTATTCTCCTGTACGGGTCTTAGGAAGCAGGGTGCCTGACTAGCAGGGAATACTTTTCAGTGGAATTATCACTCCTGAAAATTCAGCTACTGGTAGGGTTTTCCTCCAAAGGGCTGAATTTAGTATGCACGCTTTCGAGGCCATTTCACATATTTCAAGAGGTTCATTGCAATCTATGCATTCATTTATATTTCATGCTACACAGTGTTTTTCATGCATTTGCAAGTTCAGAATGAAGCCAAAACTAAGTTTTAAAACCTAGCTAATACTAGATTATAGTATGTTATGCAAACAATGAAAACAATCAGTGTTTAGAGCTTTTGGCAACAATTCCTCCAGATCTCTCTCTATCTTGTTATTATCTAATTGCTCACAAACTGTCTACCTGAAAGATTAAAAGGCTCTTCAAAGAGAGATCAAAAAGGTCACTTAAGAGTAATGTGACTCCATTAGTTCAACCATTCAGGATGCTAGTAAAAAAATCCCTTCTGTTTATGTTGCTTGAGAACAGTAGCAAGGGAAATATTAAAGCATTTGAAGATCTGTGGCAGCTAACCAGCAAGTGTTTATTGCCAGAGAACTGCAAGGACCTAGACATGATTCTGATACGTAAGAAATAAAAGAAAACAGAAAGATCAACAGCAAACCTGGCTTCTCTTCTGAGGAAGCTATTGGACACTGATATGGCAGAAGCATTAAAAACATTTAGAAATGTATTATTTATGAAGAGGCTGCCATTAGGAATTTATCAAAGGGAGATTAGGGCTCACAAATTTGTCTGAATTCTCAAAGTGTGGTGCTGAATCAGTAGATATAGATAAAAGACCGTGGAAATTATCTCCATTTCAACATTTGATACTATGATAATTTCCAACAGCTCAATTTGCAGCCTCACAATCAGAAAACACAGATTAAAGAGGGCAGGTACAGGACAACAGAAGGCCAAAGCAGTTCTACTTTGAAAGGAACACCGAGAGACTGAAAATGGTCTCCCACAGCATCCTAGTGAACAGGGATTCTAGTGAACAATTTCAACCTGCACTTTCCACAGTCCAAAGTAATTATTAACACCACTTGAGCTCTGTGGTTCATATGAGTTCTGAGCCCCAATACTGTATTAATTCCTTATTCTGTACAGACCACCTAGGTTTAGGCTAGTTCATGTCATTTTAGACACGAAGCACATTAACCACTGTTGGGCACCAGGCTACCTTGTTCCAAAAGAAAAAAAAAAAAAAAAAAAAAAATACTTGGTTNNNNAACAAAAGCAAATTAACCCCCTTTGGGGCCCGGCATTCCTTTTTTCAAAAAAAAAAAAAAAAAAAAAAAAAAAAGATACTTGGTTGGGACCAAAGCTTTAATAACTAACCAATTACCCTAGGTTATTCAAAAGCATGGCAGAGACATCAGAGTCATATATTCCTGATCGACTTCTACCCACAGATAAAGACTTTAAATATTTACCCTTGCTCAAACTGAAAAAAAAAAAAAAGACCCCAACACATTTACAAAATAATAGCAGACCTCAGATGTCTTCACATTATGATCCATTACAAGGAGTATTGATATCCAGGGGTCACAGGCAAAAACTGGAAAACTGAGGACTGATAAAGTGATACACAAGTTGTAATTTTCCTCTCGTAACTGATGGAAAAATTTGCACCCAACAGAAACAGTGTATTTTATGAAACAGGAGTACTGTATCCAAATAGAAAGTGAAATAAGTTAGTACTAGAAATCTACCTTTTTCAATTCCAAAACCACATTATTAAGCTCCTGAATTCTCAGTTACTTAGTATGGAGATCTGATCCCAAGGTAACATTTTACATTCTACAGTCTGTGAGAAGAGGGGAAAAAAAAAAGAAAAAGACCAAAGCTGTGATAATTGGTTTTATCGACAAATTAAAATATTAACACAACTGGAAAACTGTACCTTTTCCCAGAAACTTATGAGAAAAAAGGTGCTTGAAATTTCAAATTGATTTTTTCTTCCCCCAGAGGATGTGAAAAATGCTTAGGCAAACCACTGCATGTTTAAAACAAACTAAAAGGATAAGTAAACAAAGTAAAAGGATATTCTACGTATCCTTTATAAAAGGATAAATAGAATATATTTGGATAATTAAATATTTATCTATTTTAGACCTTGATTCTTCATGTGCCTAAGGAAGTAGATTATTTAGGAAGGTGAGGGATGAGATATACATATTTCATAATTTCCCCTTCATTTTGATGATCCTGAGCATTCTAAACCTCAGTCTATTCTCAAATGAACATTTAAAATAAAAATTTAGACCTGCTGCCCAACACTGCTAGTAGGGCTATTTAACAAGCCTGAGATATTACAGTAAATTGTGCTCTTAAATTCTCTAAACAAAAGAATGAGTATTTCATTTACAAAAATGAAAAAAATCATTTCCCTGTGACTGAATGTAGAAATCAAGTACTGGTTTTCAGACACAGGTTTTGACAACAGTTTGATAATCATCAAGATACTGAAGACAGCTCTAACAAGTATCTTCATCACACTGGATTAGATCTGAAAAATAAGTCTATGCAGAAATAAGGCAGGTCATACTCTGCTATGCATGTTATTACTTTGTAGTTTCCTCTCCCTATCACATCTTCACAAGCCCTCCTGTCCCAAGTTCAGCTATGAATTATAGATAATGTTCTGACAAAACTATTAAGAAGATGAAATAGCAGCCAGGCTACTTCAATACCTTGTATCTAAAACTTGAAACAAGGAGAATATATTTAGAAAAGACTCCCTGATGTGCTGGAGTTAGGTTCTGAAATAGAATACATCTAGTTTGAAGAACCTCAATAAATCCTTATTTTGACATACTAACCACTGGCAGAGAAGTGACTGCCAAGGAAATAAAGAACAGCAAGTAAATTACTACTGAAAACCGGAACATCACATACATTGCTGCTTTTGCTATTTCTGATTCAAAATCACAGTTGGGGTTTTTTTGTTTTCTTCTTAGCTAGAAAGGAAAGTCCTTGAAACTTGGATTCAGATCTATGAGGGGCAGAGGACACACTTAAAGCCAAAGAGTTTATCACTTATTGTATCAGGCAAAACGCAAACTAATCTCACTAATAACCATACGGATTTATTCCTCATTTACACAGTTAAGTAGGAACCAGTGGACTGTATGTCGCAAAAAGGAACTTTCTTTGAAGGCAGTTGCCAATTCTACCTTTATTATTATTTCTTTAAAATAACTGAAAATTATTACTTGCTTTATCATGGCTGTAACACAGGCACATTCACTATGACACATGAACATACATATATGTATGTGTGAAGAATAATTTGCATACTTGGAGATTTTCTTATATCACATATTTATAGTTCTGCCATAACCACAGCAACAGTGATTATTCACCTAACACGATTCTTTTTTTCACCTTGAACCTTTAAGTTTCCACTACACTGAAAATTCATCACGGTGGGAACTTCCGTGAAACCTGCCAGCTTCACACAATACACTTCCTCAAGTGCACCCAACACATAAAGTCTAAAATAACTTAGGTGCAATTAGACACAAAACTTCATTAGCTGCAGGTGCACCTCAAGCTTCCAGAGCTCCCAGCAGTCTCATCATTATGAGTCACCCTTCAGTGCTTTAGCTCTAAATGAGCCAGATGTGTTGAAATATTGAAGTCCTTATTTAAACCCCGGCGATTTCAGAGATATTCTTCCACTTGTAATGCATTTGCAAGTCTTGCTAAAGAGATACCGAGTTACCTACACATGTTGAAGACACGTAAGTTTCTACAAAATGCCTTAAAATACAGTCAGGTTTTCATTAAATCTGTATGTTTTCTTTCTGGATAATATATTAAAAGTAAACACAAAGTATTTTGTCTATCTAATTTAGTTGAAATTAATGGGTAAGAATCTACAAAGGCATTTTCTCATTAGAAAGTTTATGGGTACATTCAGCTTTGGAATAAATAAAAATGTGATGCATTTAACTAAAAATTCCATTATTTCACTCAGTTTGAACCACAAGAAAAAAAAATCTAAAAAATTTCCTAAACATTACAAAAATCAGTGCACCTCTAAATATTACTGATATTAAATTACAAACCTAAGGTGCCTTCAAATAGTAGTGCTATTCCTGTTACCCACCCATACTGCTCTTTGAGCACATAAATATATGCAGTGTTTTCTACTCGTGCAGCTATCCCATTTTCTAATTACAGTAAGATGAGTTGGAATTAGTTGAACCAAAGCCATCACTTCATTCACTTTCAAAGATGACTAATTTAACAAGACAAAGTAAAATTAAGTATGAGCAAATGCAGAGCAAAACCTAGGAAAGCAAAGGATATTTACTGTGTAAGTCCATGGCTTTTCTAGGAATGTGGATTATCAGTGCCACTGTAAGCTAACTGTACTAACAAACTGGGCTTGTGCTTTTTCACTGTTCCATTTTAGTATGAAAGTACCTTCAGCATCAGCAGACATCACACTGTAAGACAGGTAGCTGTTTCAATTTCAAATGCTTTAATACTGTGATTAATTGGTAACTACATATTACTGCTAAATTATGTTTTATATTACTTACTGTTTAACAACCCTTGAAATACTGCTATTCTGGATTTGGTCAGATGCATGTTCTCTGAACTTGTGGGCAATTATCTAGCCACATCCATGCTGGCCTTTCTTTGTAATTCTAGATGCCAATTTAAGTTCTGTTTACTTACCAAAGTAAACTGTTATCAAACTGTTAGGACATCTACTGTATTCACACTTCTAAGAAAATATTCAAGATGTTGATGAAAAAGCTTGATACTTCTAAAATATGACCTCATTACAAAATACAATCTATTGGGTTTTCAGCTGGTTCTTCTAAACACATTAGGCCTTTCAGCAGGAAGTTTTTCCTCTGGTTACTAAGTGGATATCTCCAACATCAAAGACTTTTAGCAGTAGGTAACATCAGGTGTATTTAAAAGTGAAGGTACATCTTCCATGATGCTCAACATATTCAGAGATACTTCCTTGACAAAAAGATCTTTAAAAAGGTACATTAATATAGTAGAGGGCAACTGCACATTTCTTGATTTGCAGGGGTATCAAGGCTTTTATTTAAGCAGTATTCAGGAAGGGAAGGGGGTGGTTATGTATATACTGCAATTTAATAATTGTAAATACACCTTCAGGTTCGGAAATTTAAGCAAGGACTCCAGAAAATTAACTGTAGTCTAAGGCTTCATGGTAATTATATGCACATTGTATATACCAGAGGAGTAGGACTGCAACTACGTGATTTTCAACGGAATTGACTGTTGATATGATTTGAGTTTTCCTTATGGTATCAAAAATTTAATGAATCATACCTGATGAATGTTTACCAGATAATATACACATATTGCATACACACAGAGACACATTATCTCAAAATGAATCTTGAAAATATTCCAGATCTGATTTAACATAGATATTTCAGTACTGCATAAAAATACCTCATCAGCAAGATACCACTGGCTCCAAGGCTCATTCCCCTCTGCAAACACAAACTCTAGTCTGCTTTTAAACAAATTCTCTGTGCTGCTTCCCTTGATCTGGGGACCTTTGGTGAAACAATGCTAAAGGAAAAGAAACCAGCCAATCAGACCAAAACTGAACATGCAAGCTGGGATTTTTCCTTCTCTGCAGAACAGGTAGCTGAACTTAATGTACAGTAGAAAGGAAATGTTCCTGGGACGCCTGTGTTAAGTGAAGCAAATCCAGAAAGACTCAAAAGGTGAAGCGTATTGATGCTTAGCAGTGAATTCTATAGAACTTAACATGTCAGCTGTTCAATTCTATACACTAACAACTACAGCTCACATATGCCACAGCCGTACTTTCCACAACAGCTTTTGCTGACCCCTGTTTAAGTATCCTTTCAGAAGATCAGCAATTATGCCAACAAGTTGTTGACTTCAACATAAAAACAGGTATTTTCACCTTCCTCTATGTGGTTCAACATCCATGAAAAGAATCTAGAGGAACAACTTTTATGAGACAGTCTCAGAACTTTGTTTTCCTTCAGGTTACAGAGGCTGAATTTCTGCCTGAATCAGCTGAAAAATGAAAGGTAATTTATCACCTGCTTTCAATCTGGAAACTAATGGAATCAGTTCTTCTGGTGAAGAAGGTTAACCAAGTTCTTCTATACTATTCCCTTCTTCCTATATAGGAAGATTTTAAACCTTTTAATTTTGAGTGAACAAGGTGGTAACATAATTTTACACAGAAAATTAGTTTTGTAAGCAGATTTACATTTTAAGCACCATCTGCTCTCTTATATGACCTCTGGCTTTAAACTGAAACACTTCTTAAGACTGCAGTGTTACAGTGAAATATTCTAACACAGTGCAATTTTTATTTTTTACTTAATTAAAAGCAAAATCACATTTTGAAGAACTCTTCTTTCAGTAAAATATGAAATCTGAAGTAATTTTCTAAGAAGGTAACAATGTCCAAACATATTTGAAAACTTCACAGGTGAAGCAGACACAAGATTATAATACAAACTCAGTACAGAAGGAACCATCATAATCCTAAAAATCAAAGTCTGATGCAATTCAAAACAGGGACTAAGCAAGGAAGTAAACTTTTATCACTAACTGGACAGTGTCTCTAACCAAACCTGCTAGGGAAAATCTTGTTTAAATATTTGCGCTTCTTTAAGGGCCAAAGTCCTATCACAATGGGATGGGAGAAAAGCAAATGAAAATAGATGTCCCTCATGTGACATTCTCCCATCATACACCCTGCAAGATGGTAAGAAATCCCAGTCATGCTGCCATTTCCACAGAAGTAGTGGCACTTGGCATTGAAAGAGAACTTTGCAGCAAAAGGAAAATGAAGAAGGGAAAAGATTTCTCACTGGGTCCCAGCAGGACTTGCACTGTAGCATCACCAGCTGTGACTCAAGAGTGCCACGTGACTGCCCAGGCAGGTGGGACAACCAACAAATAAAAATTCTTTTTTTTTTTTTTTTCTAAATGAAAATTCTACCAAAAATACTATCAGCAGTGTGGTAATGACATTTTTCATACTGGATGTTTAAAGAACAAACTAAGGCCAAGCAACTGCTCTTCCTGAACCCTTAAAATAACAGTGCAGCAGATGTGACTTTGAGAGTGCCTACACCTGTATTATCTGCAAGCCTCCCTAAAATGCTTTTTCTTTAGAAATAAAGGTAAAAGATTAGATAGGAATTTTATTTCTTCGATCAGCTAGAATCAATCTGTATTCTGATCATCCAAAAGCAAAAATACTGGCTTCTCTCAGGAGGAGTTTAACTACAAATGCAGCAAGAGTTTACTTTAGATAATCTTCCAGGCAAGTCATGATGAACTTCCGGAGTTGTAAAACTCTCTCCATCCCACTGAGGAGTTTGGTAAGGAAATCTTAACCTACTGATAAGAATTTTTTTGACCACAACACAAAAACTGACTTGCTTGTATTTCTCAATTCAGTTCTCCCTAATCTAGCACGTATTATCCCCCTCTGATTTTGGTGACTATACACCTAATGGTCTTGAGCATCCAGAAGAAAGGAAGAAGGTGCAGAGAAATAAGCACTTCCAAATTAATCATCTTTATGAGGCACTGAATTTCAAGTAAAAGGAAAAAAAATTAAAACATTACTAAGCATGGAATAGAAAAGTGAAGAAGTATCTTTCAGGTACCAGAAAACATTTCTGATTACCTTTTTAATTGTTTAACCACAGAAATAACAGCACTAGCTGCTATTTCCATAGGTCCTGAACACTGTCTTGCTCTGCCTTCTATGAACCCAAACAGAAGACTTACTAACTTCAGAGCTGCCAAAGCACACTATGCAAAATCCTACTGACCAATAATTTTATTATTAAACAAAAAAATGAAGTTATCACAAAAATGATCAATCATAGAATTGTCAATAATCCTTCAGGAGAACTATATTATATCACCCCTCTCAAACCACTGAAGAGATCTGACTTCCTAAAGCAATCCTTGGACTGGTATCAAAATTGCTTTGTTGATTGAACTATGCATACATGAAAGTAAAATTAGGACAAAAAAGATTTTCTGAAAACCAGCATCAGAGAAAACTTTTTTTTTTACATCCATTTAACACAAAATTGTCACAAGAGCGTAATTGCAAACAAAAATGTAATTTACCTATAACTACATCGTGGCCATCAACCAGGCCTGCAGAGAACAGCTCCTGAGAAACACCATCTGCTGTGTCTGTCCAAAAGGTGAAAGGAATAAGCGTAAGAGCCCACAAAAACAACAAAAAGTATCAGTCATCCAATGCAATTTAACAAAAAATATATTTTCATTCCATCCAAAACACCCATGGAGGCAGGATTGAATTCAAAATTATCCTTAATTAGGAGGAAAAAAGATAATTATCTTATCAGCGTCTGCACAGCAAATCGCACAAGGTAATGACTTGATTCATTGCAAACCCCCTACAGACCTCTCCTGGCCACCAGCATTTCTCCTCTGTTATCTAACTGCATACTTGTACACATTTTACAAGTTCAGTATCTTCACAACCAAGAAAATAAACAAAGCTTTAGTGTGGTTTTCATTAAATTTTCTTTATGCCCTCCATTGTTCTGCATATCTAGACAGAGACATGCTGAATATGCTTTCTTGCTTGTTACAAGTGGGGCAAAGGAGTTACATGAACAGTCATTATTTTGAGATCTAGGTTTTAAATAGCTTTTAAGTATTATGACTCAGGGAATTCAAAGCTTTGGATTGATTTTCTATTAACTGCTGTACCTGAGTGGGTTAATTCCTAAGTCGCTGTGACGATTACTTTCCCTGGATAAAGAGCTTAGAAGGCTTTGATGTAAGTAGGCAGGAACAAGCCTAAATTCTAGCTAGGTCTCAGCTGTAATGTGGCCCCAACACCAAATATCCTAATGGAGCTCGTGCTTTGAGGCAGTCACATAAAGCTGCATCATTTCCTCGAGAAACACACAGGTGAAACACAAGGCAGCTGAGCCAGCTGTGCTTTCTGCAGATGAGAAGCACAGCTGCCTTCTGGCTGCCTCACTGACTGACTGCAGGAACAGCCCTCATATATCCTCTTACTGTTTGACCAAGTAAGAATTCTCAAATGGCTTGTAACTGCTTCCCACCCAGTTCTTTTGGCACACCAAGATGTTCTGTGCCCAATTAACTAACAGGCCTCTTTTGTTATTACTCACTGCCAAAATCAGTGAGAAGGGCAGGTAGACAGCACAGAATATCCATGCACAGAACTACTGCACATGAAAGATACTATGATTTACTGTGAAAGAGACACCTCTTCCAATCTGGATTTATTTTTAGGTGAAAGCTCTTTGAAGGCTATTCTAAATAAAGTGAACACTGACTTCTAAGGAATATGAAATAGGTTCATAGTTCAAAGGGTTTCAATTTACCAAGGATGATAGCTTCTTACTCAAAATATTAGCCTTCTGTGCGTTTTATCCCAGTAATACTTGGTTTTCTTCAAACAAAGGCAACTGTACAAGTTCTTAGAACTCTTAGCACTGGAAAGCCTACATTTCTACAAGCATGCAGTAGAGTTTAAAGTTTCAATACCAGAATTTCTTTCTGGTGATGATACCAAAGCTAGAGATACAGCTCAACTTTCAGTTGAAGACAGCATTTGAAAAATGCTGTGCACTTTATACTCGTTAATAGACCTTCTTTTATTATAAAAGGGAAAGAAATATTACCACCATCACCACATATACTTTTATAGCTACTATATTCTATTTCCTACAATGTTTTCCAAATGTGAAAATGGAAATATTGCTAGGTAAGATCTTGTATACCATACAGATCATTTCAATAAGACAGGAAATTGATAAAAGTATACTGTGAATATAGTCTTCTAATATATATATTATGCAACCTTGCCACTAGAATTTACATGCATTTGCAATTCTTACTCCACTGAGGTTCAATATAAAGCTCTGCACAGTAGGAAACATTCCAGAGAGGCAGTCTGCATTAACCATAAGCAGTAATCCATTTCTGAAATACCTTTTTAAGCAGTAAGAGAATAATTCAGTTGCAGGAGCCTTACCTCTGCCTGGAGTAAACTCAAACCGTATGTCATTAAGTTCTTTCCTGGAGTTCCTGAAAAACAGTCAGTGCATACATTAAAATGTAATGAAGAACAGAACAACTATTCAGTTCCTACACCCAAAGAATACCTCTGGCATGGAAAACCACATTTTTGTAGTGTGTATTTCCTTGAAAATACTGCTCTCCCAAAGCACCCAGACTGGAAAGACTCCATTGCATTTTCATGGCAGTATTTTGGGAAAACTAGCAGAAAAATATGCTTGAGTTGAAAATGCGTTCAGTAACATAAAGGAAAAAATGAAGTCCTCTGAAGGACACTCTGCCATAGCGACTCTAATAGTTCAACACAGTTTGAGTCGTGTGTACCTTTTCCTTCAAGAGCAACAGAAGATTCACTTGGACTTAAAGCTCCCTATCTGAGGTCACATTTATAGAGAGATGTTTAAGAAACAAAGTATCTAGCAAATGTTATCTGCTGAAAAGTAGTGGTGTTTATAAAAACCATTTATACAGTGTTTATAAAACCATTTCAAAATGAGTACATTCTTTCACTGACCAAGCTTGTCTCATCAGTGAGGTTCTACCAACACATAAAATGAGCAGTAAAATGTCAAATCCCAAGGTTTCCTGTCTTCCTGGTTGCCACTAGTTTAGTGTGTGACACAGTCATAAGGGAGTTAATACCAGTGTTAAAGAACTCCTTTACAGCCTCATACTGTGCCCCAAACCTCCATTCTTTGCATGTTTACAGCTTCAGGTTTAGTTAATAATTTCTACCATCAACAAAACATTAGCCTCTACAAAACAGACATCCATCTCATTTTTGGAAATGGCAAGTCAGCTGAGCGCAGGGAGGAACCTAATTGCTGTAGCCCACTTTTTTCTAATGAATAGCTCAATCCACTTGAAATGCTAATAGCAACAGAATGTGTTTTGCAGTTCATTATTCTTCTCCTCAGCAAGGAAACTATATGCAAGCTCATATTTCAGCATACCAGCCCATGAAGTCTCACTGTGGGAAAACTAAATCCAATAGGCAGGCATATTCAGCTGTGACTTACAGCTGTTATTGCTTGCTAAATACTTCTAAGAATATTACAGAGCCAAAACCAGCAACATGCAGAAACACAAAACCCAAAATGATTGGCAACACAGACAACAGCAAGATAGCAAACTGAAAAATGAGTATGCCACATGCAGTGCTTAAAATGAAAAGTACTCACTTACTGAATCTACTAAATGCTTCAAAGCTGAAGGAGTTTGGGGTTCCCAAAATTCTACTCTAAATAAAGGACTACAGGAGTATAAGATCACTAAAACAAAACTGCAGATAATGAAGCTAGCCTGGTGCAGATTTAGAAGCCTCATTTACATCAGCTGTAGAAGTCTGCTGCCATTATATACAATATTGCACTGTCTATTTTTGTTCAACAGAGAATTAGTGTGAACCTAAGTTTTTCCCCCTTTCTCTCTCTCCTAGAAAGACGTGGATTGCTGTCTGTTAAAACAAGCAACAACAAAAAAATAATATAAAAAAAGCCAACTTAAGACCCATCTCCAAGTTCCCTTTAGAAAAAAACTGCTGTCCAAAACAAGGGAAAATGCACAGAAATTTAGCATTATTCTTAAATAAGAAATGTTCTGACTGAATATGTGATGTAACTCAAATATTCATTTCCTGCACATACTTTGGAAGAAACAAATCAAGCGAATAAAAACTTTCACACCTTTGCAGAGGTAAACAGGGAGGTAGGAACTAGATGATCTTTAAGGTCTGTTCCAACCCAAACCATTCTGATTCTATGACCCAGAAAACTAATACATTAGGCTCTCCAATTATATCTTCCCACAGACCTCCCATAAGTAGAACATCTACCATATAAAAAGGCACTAAGTAATTACGATCTCTTATGAAAACTACCAGCTTTCACAGCTATGTGAAAGACGAGCTGCTCTTGATACAGACTCTTTCCTCCAGCAGGATGCACATGGGGTGTAGCTTACTTTGTCTCCAAATTCCAAAATATCCCAATAAAAAGTTAAGGAGTCAAATCAGTTTATTGTAGTCAAGGTTAAAATTCAAGGAAGGCTGATATGTATTCAGCAATCCAACTTTGCTATTGAGAATTGTTACTCTCTGAACTATTTTGAACTAAGGACACTGCTGCTTGCTCTATAATGGTATACAACTATTCAGGAAAGCAAAACAATGGCAGTTTGGCAAGATTAATTTGCTAGAAGCCTGTAAGTGCTTTTGCTTATTGTTCCATTACCTTCCAGACATTTATTGATTTCCATAAATTATGTATTCCATTATATAATCCACCAAATAGAAGATGCACTTGAGTTCTCCCCTAAAAGCTCCTCATGCTCTTTTCCAGCCTTTAGACACTTCTCTGGTTCTAGTTAATGTCACTGTAACTGCAAATTAGTTTGCTAGTTCCCTTGGTGACATCCGTTTGGATTTGTTGATTTATTTGTAGGCAGTTTCCAAGCAGCGTTTCATTTGTTCCTTTTTTTTTATTTACATCCATTACACCCTCATCATGCAGCAGCACACAGACTTTATTTCTGTTATATAGAAATAGGATTGGAAGAAAGGCACTTAGTATCTTTGTGATTAATAATTTTATCTTCTTCATCATTTCTTAATGGTTCCTATTTTCTCAAATGCATTTGTGAAGAAGTTATTTCTATTTTAAAATGCCAACTCAGACCTCTTCACCATCTCTTATAATACCTCTTATGTGCTTCTAGCTCTGCGCCATTACAGACTAATATACCTTGATTATCATGGATAAAACCAGCCCATCCCTCATCTCTTTTTAAAAGTAGTAAATTTTAAGTACTTTTGTGCATTTTATTACACTGCAAGTTGCTTTTCATTATGCACTCACCTCCACTGGGAAGAATTCCAAGTGTTTTGAATAAGGATGACACCAAAGCACGCCATGCTAAGACATTCTGGCAGCCATCTTTCTGGCAAAGTAGTTTCAGAATCTAGAACTTCCCACTTTGTGAAAGCATGTTCTGCAACTCTTCATTATTATTTTGTTTTCATCAGGACCACTTGATGTGCACACCAAGACTGCTAGATCTGATTTTCAAGGGAATAATGCTTCCTCAAGGAACTAGAAAAAGCACGAGGGCCACCCTCTCAGCCCCCCACCTATAAACTTTGGCAATCCTGCCATTAGGATAGAAGAGAAAGGTATTCTGTTTTGAAGGAAATTATTTGCAAAACAATGGTAATATTTACCAAAATCAGGATTAGAGAACAAACAAATTATGCAGCTGTTCAGATTGACATGGTTCTACTGACAAAATCATAAGACATGAAAGAGATTTCAGACATTAACACTTAAAAACAAAGCCTTCAAATAATTACCTAATGATAGCATAATTCCTGCTACAGTCAATTATCTATGTTCCACATGATTGACAAAAGATCTATGTTGTTGAATTAAAATAGAAAATTGTTTGTGTAATGATACAACTGTAAATTAGAGACATTAAATGTCATTATTTCTTTTGTCCTTAAAAGCAGAATGTCTGTCATGTAAGTGCAATTCAAGAAAATGAGATATCTTGGAATTAAACTTTAGGACTAAATCATGCTGGCATACTTTGATTATGTATCAAGCAGCAGCAGACTTTCATTCTTTTTTACTACCTTTTTTACCCTCACAAATTTATCCACCATTTCTTATGCAGAGTTATCTAAAACATCAGCTTCTATTTCACACAAGCTTCAGCATCTTCCACACAGCCCTCAGGGAGAGTCTGTATTCCTGGATGAGATGCATCCTACCATAGCTAAGTAACTGTATATTCTTCCTTCCCAATGTAAGAAAAAAAATTCTCAGACAAGGTAAACCAAATGAAGTGTGTGTGCATGTGTGTAAGAACACCCGCTTTTTGTCTCTGCATTTCTTGCCTCATCTTCAGACTTCAGCTACTCAATCATCACATGTGGTTTCCAAAGACTGATGTACGGAATGCAGGTACTGACAGAATGTTAACCACCACAGCTGACTCATGAGTGGAACAGACAACAGCAGAATGCAGAATATGTATTCTTTTCTAGAACCAGAAATAAGCTCATCTTTAGCCAAAACTGTAGGAACTTTATTATGAAAAGCACCATAACAATGGTGCCACACGGCACCCTTTATCAGTCAGCCTTTCCCCTCCTCATACTCCTAATAAGCCCTCTTCCCACCAGGACAGAATTTCCCCCACCATCAGGGACTAATGACACTGGCCAAGTCTAAGTCAGTGTGCTTTAACAAAACATATACACACATTGTAATTCTCTCACTTATACAAAATTTCAGCCCCAGAGATGCTCCTACCATCTAAAATTTGAACTGCATTGAAACTACCACGGAAGCAAACTAAGTTAGAATGGAAAAAACAGGACAGCATAGCCTAAGAAGCAAGGGCAAGCACTCTGGCATTTGCACTACCTCACTGCAGTTGTTGGTCTAATTAAAACCACAGAAGAATTCAAATTACTTGCTCATTTAGACTGCAGAGAAAGCAGAAGTTCACATCAAAATGAAGTGGATTAACCAGAGGGATAGGTAGGTTGTATATGCTAGAGCTGTACTCATCCAATTTTCATCTACATCTCTGGGGCAAGATCTTAGTGCATACAATGAAAGAAATATAAATGAGGGGGGGAAAGTACAGAAGACTGGGGTTTGCAGGTTTGTTTAAAAGAAATTTTACTCACATTCTTTTTTTCTTGCTGGAAAAAATGCTGGAGAGACAAATGTTATTTGGCCTCACCAAATGTCACTCAAATTCAAAAGGTCATCTGCCTTCTCTCAATAACATGTCATCCATTTTTCCCTTTCACATGCTTAAGGCAGAAAGCACAAGATAAACATAGTCCCCCATGTAGCCTTGTTTTCAGTGTTAGCTTATTTCACAAGTGTTGTATTTTTTATTAACAGCAGAATTTTAAGTATTAAATACCAGTACTGATCATCGGCAGTATCTGTTTCTTATCCTAGTTTTGATTAATTAAAATTTTGTTTCAACTTAATTTACAGAACATTGTTAATAGACTCACAATAGTGAAATACAAACTGGCACTTCACTTTCAATATTACAAAGAGGATGAGGGAATAAAATTTTGGAAAGTAAACATATCCATTCATCCCATATTCGAGGTTTAGCCAGGTCTCATTTTTCTATACATTTTTGTTCCCTGCCTTACAATTTTCTTATGCTTCAGCTGTGGGAATTTAGCTATTAATCTAGGGCAAAGCAAGTGAGAATCCTCTCCTACCTCAACAGAAATCACAGCTCACTTCTTTCCTGCCCCCTTTTTTTTTCTTGACTTCTGAAGTCATGGTACTATGCACACAGATGAACCAAAGTGGGAATAAGAGGAAGTCTGTTTACTAATGTAATTTTGTGAATCAGAACTTGAAAGCTCCTGTGGGATCATATAAACACAACAGAATAGAGCATTTGTAAAGAAGCATTAGCCTCCTGAGGATTCGCCACACGCTTATGTAAACCCCTTTCTTTCAGACACTTTCATGCTCGCTTGTCATTTATGAATCAATATCCAGGCTCCTCCACTACACATTACCATACTATCAGATCATTCCTGTCCAGCACTGTGGAGATGGTTCTTCTCAACTTACTTTTAATTACTTCAGGTCAATTCTAAATTAAATGAAAAGGCATTGCTGCTAACTTTTGGTAAGAGCAAAAGAGATGTTTGAATTCTCTTGTACTTCCAGATTGCCACCAAGAAGAATGGGACTAAAATCTCTCTGTATTAATAAAATGTGGTCCCAAAATAAAGTTATATGAAGTCCATTAAAACCTTACCATTTACTTTAGTGGTAAATGAAAAACTTTCTGGAAAAAGTCCATGAGTTTACAACTTAGCCCCCTCTATATGTATTACTGGAAGAAGGGAATATGTTTAGTATATGATGTATCGAGATCAAGGTATAGGACTCAACAGTTAGATACACAAAAAAATGCCGCTGCTATTTAATCATCACATGATCTTGGGTAAAGAGCAGATCCCTGAGATGATGCAAACACTTGTTAATCAGTACACATCAAGAGGGAGCAGCAACACTAACAGCAAAGCACAGCCAAATGATGCTTCCAGGAGTGGAAAAGAGCCGAAGTCAAAATGTAACACTGTCCTTTGGCTGTTAAGCTGCTGGAATGAGACAGCAGTTACCGGTAAAGATTTACTGTCTGTATGGCACTTAACATACAGAAAAGGCAAGTGTACATTAAAAAATCAGCCATCACGTGAATTGTTATGGTCACAATCAGATCAGCTAGGAACACTGTCCAAGGCACCAGGGCAGCTGACAGCTCCCCCCTCAGGAAAGGTCTTTACAAGACTTCTATCCATAGCTGATAGGTCCAAATTGCTTAAGGCTCAAAAGAAACTAGACTGCTTTCAGTCTAGTAGAAATGGATGGGATACGATGGTAAAACTAAGAAAATGTGTGACAGAAGTAACACAAGAAAACTGATACACACAAATCTGCAAAACTATGTTTAACATTTCAGAAGTGACATATATACTTAAGTCCTTTCTCTCAATCCACTGGTTTACAGCCCCAAGTCTACATATCATGACAAAGAAGTGTTAGAACTAGAGACATTTTAGATATATCTATATCCAAATATGCTTCTTCTCTCTTTCTGCAGCCACTGATGCCAGAAGCTAAATCAGAACATTAAAAGCCCTTCAATTTTTTGACTTGCTATGTTCATTCCCAGCTACGTCAAGCAGCAAATTCTGAAACAATATTTTTTGCCTCAGTTATCAGTGACTCATTGCACTGCACAGGCAGTGAAAAGCAGTATTCACTTGCATCATCTTTTTTGAGGTTCACACTTCCTACCTGCTCTCATATATCAGCAGGTGGGAATAACTTTGGCAAAGAGCTATCAGGATTTTTTGCAGCAGAGATGGCATTATTGATCATAAGTTTTTCCTCTGAAATTATTCCTAAAGCAGCATAGAAGTTTCTTTAAGAGCAGTGGTAAAGATTTAACTTCTGAAAAGTATCCGTTTTTAACAAATACTTGAAATACAAGGAACGGCAGTACACAGTTATACTTAGAATTTATTAATGTGGTAAAATCTCCATGCTTGGTAGAAACCAGAAGTGATCTAAAACAGACTTTTTCATAGAAAGAACTGGAATTAAGCACAGATAATATCGGTAATGTTAAAGAAGAATCACCTGGAAGTATTCAGAGAGAGCATTTCAATAACAGAGAGGACAATGTGCACATGATTTGATCACTTTGTTCAACATTACAGCACACTGTGGTTATAGTTGCCTTTCTGGATTTGCCTATAATTTAACTTATCCACTCTGAGTGTATCTCTGAAAGATCTCTGTATGTCTTGGTACCAAATATTATTGATCAGTGCACACTTCAAGGAAGTCAAACCTGTATTAGCTGCATGACTGAAGTGATACACCATCTGCCTGACTGATAAGAAATACCAGAGCAACTCAAAGATCAAGCACGCAAAGCCTTGCTTTGTATGCTTCTGCATGCCTGCTGCACAAGAAGAGGGATTATAACCTGTTATTCCAGTGACAAATTCTTCAAGTAAAGCATTGAAAAATAGCCACAATGCTTGAAGCGAAATTTCAGTTCCTTAAATCAGAAAGCGTGAAAGGCCAATCATTGCCAGGAGGCTCTGAGGGTGTTTCAGAATAGAGCCCTAGAAAACTGATTTTATTTGTGAAAACAAGACAAAAGACTTACAATGAGTTCTACACGTATATGGAGTTTTTAAATAGAACCTTGTAAATCCCCAGTGCACAAAACAGGCTTTGAGGGGAAGGCACAGAGAAAGTTTTTACTTTATCCAAATCAAAGAAATTTTTATACACGTTGAATCAAAAATTTCCAGGATGTGTGCATCCTTTTAATGCCACTGGCTCAGAGTTCTACAGTCCTGATGACCTATCAGTATATTACTGTCAGAACCAAAGGAGACTTGTAGGTAAACCAGAAGGACATCTGAGCTGCCATAAAAATTACAACAACCTGCATATCACCCATCTAAAAGTCATGGATCCTGACAAGCTTATCAAAAAGAGTGGGAGGCATGGAAAGACATCTAAGCTTTGTTTTAAAATCTTCAAAGGTTTCATCTGGTTATCCTGCCAAACTTTATCTTTAGAGCAAATCAGCTTCACCAGCAAAGTCTGCTCCTATGTTAAATTCTTGTCGCGGCTGTGTCCCAGAGCACCTCTTGTGCCCGTCCACTGGCCACACTAGAGGAGCAATGAAAAATGCCTTGTGGGGCAAAACAGAATAAATAAAATGAGTTCAGCTAAAATTTTGCCTTCCCCTCAAAAATATCAGAAGTCACAAACCAACCAACCAAAACCTGGCTGCTTTACAGCGACCCAATACAGTCCCAGAACACCCCTACCAGTGGAAAGACAGAGAACCACACCAGTAAGTGGGAACAGACAAAACTATTTCAAATGGTTTCAGCCCTGCCCAGTGTACTACATTGCCACATTCACAGGCATCTCTGAAGCAGATGGATGAAGATGGAAGAGTGTGGTCTCTCAAGGTAAAAGAAATGTTTTTAAAAGTATTAGAAAAATATCTAATTAGAATTGAATTTTGAACTATCAAAATGCAAACCCTATTACAGTTGGCAAGTAATGTAGTACATGCCATTAATAATACAAATAAAATTACTTTTAACACTGAGGTCAATTCAAGCTTCAAATTGTTTCCTTTAACATAAAGAACGTTGGGGGTGGTACTTAGGCTTCATTTTTATTTTTTGCTTCTCCTCTTTTTTTTAAATTTTGTAAATAGTACAACAAAATTTCAGAATGGAATAAAAAAGCTTTAGTGATTTTAAAATTCTAGTATCAGCAATATCCCCAAATGAAATTGCCTGCATAATTCACAACCACAGCTGTGCAGGTTAAAAGCCTAATTCCTTTTCATCTAAATATTTAGACATGCAAATTTTCTTGATAACCTAAATTTAATAAGCAAAAAAAATATATTGATTCCTTGGCTCAATAATTATAAATTTTACATGCAAGAATTGTTTTGATAAACAACTATACAATTTCTCTATTAAAGAAGTGATGGTATAGCAATTGCATACAGGATTATCTAGGTCATAATTAAAATAAATGTCTCAATTTTTAATTTATTTTCAATAAAAATACAGCAAGACATAAAAACATCCTTAATTAGTGAATAATAAATACATAATTTACCATTTTTAAAGAGCAAGTTTTGAAGGAAATAATAGATGGAAAAAGAAAAGGCAGGATTAGAATCAGTAGTTTAATCAAGGGTTCCGGCATATTGATTTCAGTCATGATTTAATCATGGTTATACAGGCTATTTAAATGAAATCTCCATGCTGTGAAAATAAAATTCAGTTCAGTAACCACATCCCCACACCTCCCTGATTCCCATGACAAACCCTTAGAGGTGGTGGCAAAATAAAGCTCAATACTGTAATCACAGATACATTTATTTCAAGAATCCTACAAATGGTTTTGTTCATGATGTTTGTTACTGGATTAATTCCCAGACTATAGAGAAGTTCTGTTACTTTACAGCTGTAAATCTACTCCACAGCTGGGAGTTTGTTTGTAGATTTTGTCATCATTAAATATACCTGACAACAGAAGCCATTCCAATAGCAAAAATGTTGAGAAATACCTATTCTTGGTGAAAGATACACACCAGCCCCACTTCTTACAAAAGAGACTGAAATGATACAAGTTTTGCTTTAGATACCAAAACAAAACTAGAAGGATTAAAAAAAAAAATTCTTAAAAAATCTTTGAGAACTTTGACTTAGTGACTAAGCCAATTATCAAACTCATTCTGCCCCTAGACAGAACAGATTTTAGGGTTTGCTTGTTTATAGTTTATGGGGGTTTATTCCTATAAATGTAAGCCTCAAACTTATGTATTAACCGACACAGGAGTAGCTCTACTAGGTACCTCCAGCCAAGTACATTTTTCCTATGATTTACATGTAATTAATTTTGTAAGAAAGAGGTCAAAAAATAGGCCAACATAAAAGCAGGAAGATCAGCACTTGAGCTCCTGCTCCGACTAGTGAGCGATATCTCACCATCTGTGTTCTGGTACACACAGGAAATCACATTTGACTCAAGTCCTAAGAACTCTCCTGCTGCAGCACTGAAAGGCAACCGCCTGCTACCAGCTACTACTTGGGACTTGTGTCTGTCCAGATCCTCAGAAGGTATATTTCTCAGAACACATCAAATGCCACACAGTTTCCAGCTTCAGTAGCAGAAGAAATGTTTTTCTATGAAATACACACACAAACATATTTACGTAAATAATAGAGTGACATTACAGGCAATTCTGCCTTAGCATTTTCTCCACACTTTATTTAAAATAAGATAAGCAAAACCAGAAATATCCCATTTGCCAGTAAAACATTTCCATTTGCCCTTTTTACTCTTCCATAGGCTTAATTCATCCAGTGTGCAGAAACTGTATTAAATTAGGTCCTGGGACATTCCAAATTACTGTCAATAAATAATCCTCCTGTCATAGGAGCTAATTTAACCATCTTAGATTGCTTCAGATAATTTGCAGTTCTTAACTATTAACCATTAACAAGTCTCCTACTTTAACATGAAATATCTCTGTTATTAACCCAAGTAGTCAAATCCTCTAATAGTGACCTTCCTAAATCTGTAACTGCAGTAGTTTGGTGGTTAGATTGGAAACTTCAAATCAAGGATGGTAATTCCCCCCCACTTCCTTTCCCTGGTGCTGTGAACAGTCTTGCTGGAGGGCTAAATCACAGCCAGTTGCCTTCGGCCCCTCTTTGCGGAGCTCCTGCCAGGGTCTGCTGCCAAGACACGCAGTGTGCACAGCCCTTACCGGAAAAAATTTGGATTACAGATTTCATTCCTCCCTACTCTCAAATACCACTTCCTCCTGAGGCTGAGGATACAGAAGCATCAGCATTTCAATGTAACAACCACTCGGTCTGGGTCAGAGTTATGCACTGTGGCACCAGATCAAGCCAGTGAGAAATAGTATTTTCAGTTCACTGCAAAATTCAAGCACAGTCTCTTAACTACACTTGAGCTTTAAAACACTAATGGCCCGTATTAAGCATTTAATACTAGAGACTTTCAAGAGCTTTGCATGGAATTACCTAAAACAGACTGCTGATAATTTCCCTTCTGGGGCAATGTACTCCAAGACACAACAGTGCAAAAGATAGAAAATAAATTGGAAATTGCTGTCTCCAGCCAATGAAGCAACCCTAACAGTAGAGAATTTTTTGACAAGTTAGTTCTCACTGAGAAAACTATGAAAACAGAAAGGTATTAAATACAAGTTAAGGACAGATGAATCAGTTAGTCTGGATGGTTTTCAACTTGAGTAAGGGAGTTAAACACCACCACTTGTATAAAGAGTACCATGGGATTCTTTAAAGATTATTTCAGACTGTGAGTTGTGCTTCTGATCCACAACAAGGCATTTGCAGTAAATAGAGGATGGTGTTAATTTAGCACACCCTACTGAATTACTGAATGAGTCCAAGCCTTCTCTGATTGGGAAAAAAATAACAGTACCTGACCATCCCAGTAAAGAATTACTTAAATGTAATTGTTTCTTCTGCCAGAATCCCTCCTTTGTGAAAGTAATTTTTAATTTTTATGGGTACTATTAAGCTTGTTTTGGCACATACTGCTAGGAAAAAAAATGCAAACGATCATCTAAAATGTGATGGGCTATCATAGTGTAGCCTCACTGTAGAAGAGGAAAAAAGAACAAAGCAGAGGAGCACTTTCTTCCTGCCCACCCCCCCCACCACCTCTTGCTCCTTTTTAAGGTTGCCCATCTCCCTACCCTCTGCCATGCCCCAAATTCCCAGGAACTATTCTTTAAACCTTATGGTCCCTACTCATGAGCCTCATATTAAGTTGTTTCTGCCCAAAAAGCTCTAAATGTGTGCATCAACTTCCAAGACAAAGTCTCAACAGTGAAGAGGGTCAACGGTGAAGAGGAAGCACAACTCCAGTGCTATCCAAGGTACCTTGCTAAAGACAATGTATATAGTCAGACAGTGGCTGCCCTGAGCTTTGGTCAATGTTCCACAAGCAAAGTAACTCTTGCCTTTAAATTTAAATACAAAGAAATTCTAAATACTAACTCTGAATCTACATTGCTGGGCAGAGATATAGGGAGCTTGTAGCCCTCATGGTCAAATAAGCCCTTTGCAAAGTGCCAACCAAATGAGAAGTGCGGTCCTTAGCGCAGCCCACAGCCCCACCCTCCCCCCAAACACACACACACGTACAGCTCGTGTGCCAGCTCTGACCCTACTCACATGCTCAGGCTGCCATCAGAAGCAAAGCCTGTGCCAAGATTTCTACCCCTGCCCACCTCCCACTATTGAGACAGGACACAGCCAGAGCTTACATGGGACAGAGGCTGGAACCAGAGAGCATTCTTCCCTCAAAAGCAGGACAGTTAAATTAACAAAACTCTGCAAAATTACACATCAGATTTTGTTTTTTTTCAAGACACTGCCAAGAGTGTTCCCAGGCTCCAGAGCGTATCTGCTTTTCAAGACTATTTTTTTCTGTTTAAAGGAAAGTTTCTGATTCCTAAAACTGAAATTCTTTTTTCTTCCCTCTCTGCCAATAACCACCTAAACGTTCATCAATATAAGAAATTAATCCAGTTACTACAGACTTGCTTTTAGGGAGGGGGAATCTTTTCTACCCGTAAATTAAAGAAGATCCTTAAAAAGAACAGAAGTTCATTGTGCAAATAAGAGTTTGGAAACTCAAGTCTCCCAGGATCAGTCCTCCACTTCTGGCTTAAAAGCTGCAGAAAACTGAAAGCACAATCCCTGAAGTTTCACTATACTTGCAGGTCTAAAATGTTTGCCTTTTGAATATGCCAACACTGCAAATAACTGGGTTCTCGCTGGGTTATCAGAAGCTAATCACTCTCTGGGTTTCATGATAATTTATAAATACCCAAAGCACCTCACTGGTACATCCACATAGCAGTACAAATTGGTCTGTTTGTAAACGGTTTCATCTACCTGCCAGCAGAGAGATGAAAAAGAATATTGATAGCAGAACTGGGCAGTTATGTAAATTAGACAACTAAAATGATCCCAAATAATCTCCAAGTCTTTCCTATCCCCACAATAAAATTCATTAATCCTCCCTTTTGTAAATAACCTTTGGCAGCCACGCAGTTTTTTTGCAGCTGTCACTAGAAAAGTAGTCAAAGAAAAGGGAAGAAAATAGATTTTGAAAGTTGGCACTCATTCTGTGTAATTGGTTTTTTTTCTGATTTCTAACAGTTGAAACCAGGACACTAACAATTTTTGATGTTACTGTTTTAAAGCTATTTGTTATGCATAAATCTGCTATTTGTTTCTAACATACTAGTTGTAATTTTCTAATAATTTCTGACTTCTTAGCTTTTTATTAGCATAAAAAAATGTAATGTTTAACTTTTCTCCAT
This sequence comes from Falcunculus frontatus, assembly GCA_013398115.1. NCBI lineage: Eukaryota > Metazoa > Chordata > Aves > Passeriformes > Falcunculus > Falcunculus frontatus. Next base: position 3,020,076 of record VZRV01001167.1, read on the forward strand.
AGCAATAATTAGGAATTTATAACCCATCATAAATATCTTGTCAACACAAACTGTGTGTAAGCAAGTTTTAAAGCGAGTGGCAGTAAGGTTTTTTAATAAAAAACATAAAAAGCTGTCATACACATAAAAAACTATCAAAGTTTCATATGAAAAAATAGTTTTATCCAAGAACTAAACTGCATAATTAAGCAATTCAAATCTTAGTTACAAACTGATTTTAATTAAAGGTAATCTGACTCATTTTAACTAAGTAAAAACTTAAGTCCAACAACATATTTGTACCCATTTTCTAAAATACTCATCACTTCTCCACAGTGGCTGATCAAACTTGCCAATGAAAAACATTTTAAGTAGGCAACTTGTAATACGGCTATGGTTTATTTCTGTCAGAGGCTGACTGCTGAAGTGTGAAAGAAACTCATTAAAAACTTCTCACTGTGATTCTGCATTATAAGGAAAAAAAAGAAAATACTTAATGAAGGGTACACGTAGCCTGAAGACATTCATATTCTGCTTTTCATTTTACACTATTTCAGTAAGCAATTAAAAGACAGCAATTAGTCACAGAAACACTATTCATACTGGTCATACTGGGAGATTATACACTTCAACACTGATTTTATCTTAATATTATGAAAGTAATGAGAGACATCAAGATAATAAAGCTAAATAAACAGAAGGATCTCTTACCTTAATCTTAAGACAAGATTCACCGCACATGGAACTTCACTATATTCCTCACTAACAGCAGGCTGAGACTATTAGAGAAAAAAGCAAAAAGTCTTGTAAAGGATGCCAAAGGAAAAAAAAAAATCACTAAAAACTTTCCATGCTAACAGTTTGAAGTTAGCACAGAATATTTAACACATTCTCTAACTCTCAGAAACCCTTTAAACACTTTCAGTACACAGTCTAAAATATAGCTGATACCAGTAAAACTCCTTTATTTCAATTACAGAGAAACAAGTAATAAATAAGGCCTGCATTAGAGCACTGAATGTAGGAGCTTATAACCCACCTTGCATCAAAGCAACAATTACCTATTAAATAATATGTACACAGTGAGAATTCCAAACTGCTGCTCACATTATTTTTGTCTAACAGTTTTGGTTGTTAAGGAAGTCTTACATCTACCCATATGCAAAGAACTAGCAGCATATCAAAGCAGGTATCACAGCTCAGAGGATGTCTTTCACAGAGAAAAATCAGGAACACTGATATCTTTCACATTATCACTCCTCCCTCACACTGTGATATCCTCCCCAGCTCTCAAGTAAAATTTGTATGAAGCCTCAAGTAAAAGTGTATCCTACATATAGAATGCACCAGGCTCCTTTACCCTACTATGATTTCATACCCAACTTGGCATATTGTCACCACTCACAGAACAGCCTGTTCAAAGGTTACAAAGGGTTCAAAAGCCCTCCCAAAATAAAGACTTGCATCACAAATTTCATTTGACAGTTTTTTCAACAGTTTTCTGTATCAAAGCTATTAAAAAGTTACACAAGATCCGTATTTTATTATCTACTTCCAGCAAACATTAATAAATATTTGGAAAATTATTTTTCACAGTCACTAAAATGAGAGCAGGGTTTTTTCTGCTTCAATAAAATTCCTTCCGTTCATATAAGCTACTGCTATTATTTCTGAATCTCCAACAGACATGTTATATCAATGTATAGGAATATGCATCCCAAAGACCCAAGAGGCACACACCAACAGTGACAAGATGCACTAGGCTTAGTTCCAAGTCATCTTCTAGAGCATTTCAGGAAACAAAAATCAACAGAAGACTTCAAGCAGAGGCTTCTTTCTCCTTCATAAACTAAGCAACTTTTTTTATTAAGAGCTACCTGTACAAACCAAAGCACAAGCAGTAGAACTCTCAACATCTAAGACAGAAAGACTGTGTGGTGAAAGTCCTTTTTTTGTACCCAGCTTACATAAGGTAGCTCAGATGCTGAAGAGCTGTGTAAATTAGGTCTGCAATGGAGAGACTGGGGTCATCACAGGAGCTAAAAAGACTAAATCTGGCAGGAAGCTGCTAGGCTTTTCGAAGATTTCTCTGCCACCAATGAAAATCAGAGAATCTAAAATTGCAGGTGAAGTGGCAAGGGTCACACACCCAAGGAACAGACATTTTTAAAGACCATTTAGCCTGTAAGCCATAATCCTATTAAACAATTGTTTATAGCAGCAATGTTTCCCACACTCAGCACAGGGCCATGAAATTCTATACAGTATTTTATTCTTCTGAATTAATCTAATATGCTTCAGTACTGGACTATTTTACTGGGTATGGAAGGAAATATTTTAATTATAAGCTACATGTCGTGATATAGATCCTAAGAAGAAAAAATTATTTGGAGATGTTCTGGCTACTCCAACACAGCCTTCATTACCCTGACAGACAGCAATTAGTGTGATGCAGCTACAAAGATTCATTTAAAACAGCCAAATTACCTATCCTCATGAATTCTCCTGGGCACAAACGTAACATGACTTTTAAATTCCTATCCATCTTATCCACTGTGTGCTGAAATTCATTGTTACAGGCACAATGGCATACAGCTCTATCCTCACAAGCACTTGCCATACAACGCTGCAGAACAACACTCACACCTCAATTCACACTTTTAACAGCAGACATGAAAAAGAAATCCCTTCACTCAAATGCTTGGAAGAAAAAAAAAATTGATAAAGACATTTTTACCTCTGTGTTCTCCTCCTCTTTCAGTCTTCGTGACTGGAAAACAAATGCAGTGAGATATGAGCTATGCAGCTTTATGCAACAAAGATCCAGAAATACTAACAACATAAAGACAGAATATCTTAGACTATAAATGTCTTGGCGCAAACAGAAGGTACCTTTTCCTGAGAAATAGCAGCTTTGCCTTCCTCACTCTTCTCATCCATTTCATCATCACTCCATTCCCAGTCCCCATCTTCTGTTTTATGGAGGTGCCCACTGGAACCTGGCACTCGTCTGACCTACCAAAATATAGTTTATCATTACACAGACATCTTTAGTCTTTATTGGTGTTCTGGTTAATCAGCAATTATTTGCTATTTCTATTCTATGTGCTTTCATTAATTTGCTGCTGAGCCACTAACATATTCTAATAATATCTGACATCCTTAAGCCAGTGGGAATAGCTAAGCTATACAGAATTCATACAGGGCAACAGGGCTTGGAAATATTTTACTACCACTTAGGAACAAGTTCAAGTAGATAACAACTGCTTGCTGCTTGAAAGGAAAGGAAGCTATTCAAGGAAGCAGAAGTTACACAGACAAGGTTTTTCTTGGGACACAAGTCTCAAAAATTTGATTGCTCTGCTAAGAAGCTTTAAAATGCATAGAGGGGTTAAGAATACCTTAACAGTGAAGTTATCCTTATGAAAAAAAAATAAAGCAGCAGCTGTATGCAGCCTGAGGAGATAGGCAGGCATGCATCACACAAGACTAGGTGGGCCAATTCCTGCAGATAAACAAACCAGTGAGGCATAATAGGACTATCCTGAAAATCAAATACACTTATGGTGCCATATTGCTCTTTTTCAGAGCCGGTCAACGTGCTTGTTTTTCCCCAGATCATATTTAGCCCACAACCATTCATCCAACAATTCTTCCCACATCTGTGCAATTTGAGACCCACGAGAGGGCTGGAAGCACAGCACAATAACCAGCAGCCCTGACAGTGTTCAGATTAGAATCAGTTTCTCTAATTATTTCACATCACTGAACCAACATACAGTTCCCACTGCAGAACTTCAAATGCTTGTACGGGTAAGCTCCACAGTGCTATAAATTAGTAAAGCTTAAAGGATTTCCTCCTGCTTTTCAATTTTAAGAAAGGAAAAAAGTTATCTCAGAAAACTGCCTGTACACTGGTAACAGAATAAAAGGAACAAAACATTCACAGCACATGAAAGAAAGAGCTAATTTGGCAGAAAAGCTGTTTCAGGCCAAAAACAACTGCTGGAGAAGATATCAGTAAAAATAACTTTAAAAAATAACTAACTAGATGGTCCTAGCACAAAATTGCATATCCTGTTTACCAGGACCCACAGCATTATATAACTGCCTGGTTCAGCTTTGGTTTTGCAGATTCCCATCGGTGGTGTTTTGATGTCTTGCATTGTATGAGCACTGATCAGCTTGGTTCTACATTCTGTTGGCCGGTGACAGTGATGGAAAACACAAAAGAGGGGAAAAAAACTATAAAAATCTAATTTCTGACTAGAAAAACTACAGTGTTTTTCAATATAATGAAACTTAAAAGAAAGACTGAACTGGTATTAGCCCTGCTCTAAACCCCTGTGGTTTGCTGCAAAGCATAATTTGCAGAGAGATGCAGCATGTGACATGTTCCAGTTGCTTCTAAATCGCTTCAGGTACCATATCAGCAAGATGCATGGCATGAAAACATAGAACACTTCAAGTCTGAGGCCATGAGCTTCCAAGGAAACTGTAATGCAGGCATTAACACCATTTTTCCAAAGCAGATTTTCATAGAGGGCTGGGCACTTAGCTATTTCTGTACTGGGTTTGGGCCAAGCACACCTTGGAGCTGGCTGGCCTGACACCACAAAAGCATCAGTGATAGGAGCCTTTCAAAACCTTGTCCATACACAAACAGGTATCTTGATGTCTGTCTGGACTCCTTTCCACTCTTCTTTCCTTCACTTCCCAAACACCCACCTGCTCCTCTCCCTTCCCTTCTGCACATGTAAGACTAAACCAGAGAAAAGGGGGATGTTTTCAGAGCCTCACCGCACTTCTGTATTTCCTTCAGTCCTTATGATATTCCTCCCTTACATTTCTTCCCTGTACAACCGAATTAGAGTGCCCTACTCAGTTTCTCCATATTTTGTTCTCATTTGTAACTGAGAAGAAGGGAAACCTATGCAGGACACTGGGGGAATACTCTACTCCATCTCTTGATGGACAAATTCTGCACCATTTCCCCTGTTTCCCGTGCCAAGCTCCTATTGCACCACTTTTAGCCTAGCTGCCTCCAAGCTTTGCAGAAGCAGCTTGTTTGTGTTTGGGAGGGAGGACCAGGCAGACATCAAAGGAAGCAGTAGCACAGCAATTCTTTACTCAGCTGCAATCAGCCCAGGCACAATCAGCGGGCTCTTACTGTCTACATCATCAGGGCTCAGCACAGACACAGGTAATCTAGCAGGCAATTTGCCTGCTGCTTGCGGATGTAATTTATTATCCTTCAAGTACTGAGGTAGGCTTTTGTTTAACACCACAGGCATCTCCCAAATGGCTCTACACAAACCTAGGAGAGGACATCATCCACAACTAAAACCATGCTTCTCCAGCACAATAGGATATATTGGTTTACAGACACATTCAAACACTTCATTGTGCACTAATCAATATCTCTTCTGCTTCCATCTTCATTTGTTTTGAACACTTATTCTAAACAAAATTATTTTAATGGGGCTTAATGATGCTTGCATCATTTGCAGAGAGTTCTGGGAGAAAACTTTACTGATGAAGATGGAGAGCATTTCAAGTTTTTAAATAGACTGCCTTCTAATAAACAATAAGCAAATGGCTCAAGGACAAGAAACTTAGTACAAAGCAAAATACCGTGTTAAATTAAAGTATTTTATTGAGAGGCTTCTGAAAGCAGAAAAACAATTGTATTGGTACTCTGTTTCAATCAGACTGATTCCCACCAGCACACATGTTCACAGGAAAGAAATTTTAATTTCAGCTAGAACAAAGTACCCAAGCTATTCAACTTTCAAAAATGTGAAGTTGCTGTCTATAACATTTTTTAATTGGTGTGTGTGCTTAACATTTGCAATGCTTGGTGAACTAATTTGCACAATTTGCTCATTCAGTTCTGGTTAAAGCCACAAAGAATCAGTCACATATGGAGGGCACGTACCCTGCCCTAGGTGAAGGAAAGAGCACGAGTGGCACACCACGCCTGCAAATAAATTGTCTCTTTGTTCATCGTAAACATCTAACTCTAGTATCAGATACTGGATGGAAACATATATAATTTATATAACATACTAAATTTGTGTTCTGGCTATCATTTGAGATACTACTAGCAGACTGATACCACATGCAGCATGCTTGTGTTTCACTCCAATAATTACAGCATTAAGGCAATTGAGAATATTCTATATATTTCTCCTGATACCCTGCTACAGGTCTTCCATTTTACAGACAGAAATAAAGCAGCAAACAAATGAAGCTATTTCTACAAGGGCACAAAGCAAATCCAGGACAGAGCATGGAACCAAGACAAACTTCTTGTGCATCTACAAAAATAAGAAGCAAATTGGTCTATATTTTATATTGCATGCAGTAGCCATACAAATGCAATTTCCCCATCAGTTTCAGTCAAAACACACAACATCAGTAATTCCTTATGCTAAAATTGCATATCTCTCAGGAAGTATTTCCGAGGGAAAGGAAAACAAATTAAAACATGCTCAATTCTAATTTGGATTATACTGATTAAAAATCTAAATGATCGTTCCAAAATACGAACTAAACTGAATCATAACTTTAGCTAATAAAAAAAAAAAGAAAGTTCAGTTTTGCAAGACAAATTAACACATATTAGAAAACATATTTTTCATAAGTCAGAAGACACCAGAGAATAAAAAATTAATTTGAATGACTGGCATTTAAACTACAGCCAACACAAAAGCTGGTTGTAATGTACAACCAAAAGCAGGAGGAAAAGCTTAATAAGCCACTGTCAGCATTACCCCAGCTGTGGAAGAAAGACATTATGAACATCAGTTAAAACAGAGAATGCTTGGACAAATCAGTGAGTGAAAAAACCACAACCATCACAGAATATTAAGAATTATATTAGAAGCAGTAGTATTGTTGTATATGTTGTTCCTGGTTAAAGCTTATTGCACAATACAATACAGTCACAAATATTTAAGTATAAACTAAGGTGCTGACAGAACTATTTGTCCCCACTCTTTTAAAGTAGGACGCAGATAATTTAACATTCCCTGCCCATAACAACATGCACTAGCTTTCCAGGAGAATGTGAGTTTACAGATGAACAGGGCAACTGTAAATCCCACCCAATGAAGGTCAGCCCCAATCAGCCTAACAGAGAGAGAACTCCATCAGCAGAATGCAGAAGCTGCCCACATTTCTCAAGGCTTGAGGGAAAGAAGGCTACAACATAGGGAAGCAAAACATAAATTGTTGTCTTCCAGGCACTGATGTGCTCGCTATATGTAGATGTTAGAGACTGGGGAAAGAAGAATCTATTATTCATTACTGATTCTTTAACTGCTGCAATCTCTTTACAAGTTTATTTTTGTTAAGTGACAGTGAAGGGAGTGAACACTTTCTGAACACTAAGAATTTTCTACTTCCTTATTCACAACTGCTCAAAACAGCAAAAAACTGGGCCCACTTACAGATTATTTTATTTCAGTGTCTCAATTTAATAAATAAATAAAAAGGATACACTGTGGGATATCAATGCATACACATAAAGCATTACTGCATTTCATACATGGTACAGCACATGATCTTAGACTACATTACAAATCCATTCTGTCAGTAAAAGCAATATTATGCATCTACTGTATTTTTCCTCATTCTGCAGGAAGATGACTGAACCAGTAACACTGACTTTCCCACTATCTGAATTATTTAAGGCATTCCTACTGTAGCTCTGGCAACTGAATATTTGCAATGGAGTCCTGGAGAGATTTAAAGCAGCATTTTTAAACTTTGTTCCACCGAAAGAGTATGGTGACCTGAAAGCATGGGAAGTAAGATACATTTGCATAAGCAAAACTGATGGCACTAATAAGCATTAGTGTTGAGTATCATGGAAGGTGCCTTGCCACCCTCCATATACAGGTAACATAGAGCCCAAATTTAATTTGTTCCTGAACTCCTGGAGAGCAGCAAATGTGTAGATTCCACACATTTAAAGTGCATCTGCAAAAGTCTTTGTGGAACCCTGACACTGCTTCCTATCAATTTCTAACTAATCAGTCCTGTTGTTTGTTTTTTGCATTTGTGTATCTCTACAGAGGACAATCCGTATTTTTTTATTTTTTAAACACATATCCTTCTGGAAATACTGCAGCTTAGCTTTATCTGGAGATAAAGTTGTCTTTTATTTTACCACTGATGCCCTTCTGCTACATATGCTAGTACAGTAGCAAAGATACATCCAATCCCACATGCCCCAGAGAGCAGTAATGACAAGGTGGTTGTTTAAAAACCTCACCTTTCTCATTTTCTGCAGTCTGTCCTCATAAAAGCTTAAATTTGACTTTCAGGCAGAAAAAAAAGAAGGACCAGTCAACTGATGCTGTATACCTTCACCTCACACTGGTTCTTCTAGGAGACTAGGCTCCCACTGTTACACAGATCCCAGAAGATCTTATAGAACAAATATACTCTTTAAAGTATGAATATTTACTTGGTAATTGATAAGGTGAGGGGTTTTGCATAGCTCCCCTCTTTATTTTTTTTTTTTTTAAATTGCAAGTTTCAGGAGCTTCACTTCTCATACAACTTCATGAGAAGTATTTATAAAACTAGTTCCCATGCCAGTTCCATGCTAATTATCTTATGGAAAGAACAATGATGAGGAATAGGACATTACTGAACAGTTTGGGGTTTAGCACCACACTTTGCTCTGTGGATTTTTCTCTCAAAAACATCCCTAGACCAGTTCCTTCCATACACAGCTTAAGCCTACAGACCAAACAGATTTTATAATTTTTACCTTTCACCATCTTGCAAACCTTACCTGCATGTTTTCTAAGACAAAAAAGCAAATTTCGATCTCCAACCCTATGCATTTATTTTTATTCAAATGCAACAAAATCAGCCTATCATTGTGTATCCAATCATGGCACAAGCGTTTTGGTTAAAACAGTGACATCTTTAATCACAGCTTAGCACCTGAAGTTAAAGGCATGAAGTCACTTTATAGAATATATATCAAAGCAAAAGAACACTGTTGTTTTTGCATAAGAACACCTGCAAAGTAATCACATTTTTGAAAAAAAAAAAAAAACCAAAAAACCCAGACCAACAAAAAAACTCTGAGGTCCAAGACAGCACATGAATTCCGACACGTTTACATCATCCTTTGTTGAAGAGTTGAAGCACTACCTCAGGAGAAGGCTGGTCCCCATCTAACCCAGTCTCACAGGTCAGGTGAACATCCTCACCCCTTCACTGCTGACTATTCTTAAACTCCTCTGAATTCATTATATTGTGAAGTCTTATTTTCATTCTGATGGAAGCCACAAAACTTCCGCAAACCTGAATGTGCTTTATGTAATTCAAAACCTTGTTTTTTCTCACCACAATTCATGCAGGCTATCATTATTCACGGGATGTACCACTACCTTTGTAGTGGTACACTCTGGCATTTCTGCTTTGTAGAACTCAAAAGGTGTTAAGATATCACAGTAATTTCGTGTTAGTGTCCCCTCCTCTTAAACCATTCTGCATGCTGCAAACATCATCACGGAAAAAAACCTTGGCCTTTCTTTATTCTTCCTCCTACTCGGAAAAAAAAGATAAACAGAACTTGCAGTTTTTACTCAGAAGCAGAAACTACTGGAATACTCCCTAGAGGAATCAATTAAACTGTCAGCTTAAAGTCAAGAAATGTAAGATCATTATATCTTTCTTCATGAAAGAATACTGAATACAGGAGACTGATAATTCTGCATTGAACAGGACTTCTTCAGCTTTCTACTGGTTCTGGAAGAGCACCCTTTTTAAGGGATAACAAAGCAGAAGTCAACAAAAAACAGATCTCTGTTAAAATAAAAAGCCCATTTGCTTTTGTTTTTATATGCCAAACAGTATCATGTTTACATGATGACAAGTGTGACACCCAAGGGCATTGCCATCAATTGAGAAGACTACCATGAAATCTTACCTAAGCTCCCAAGTTAGAAATGGAATTCAGTGGAGCTATCAGTGAGAGGAAAACAAAGCCATTATTAGCTGAAGAGACAGGGGATGAGGGAGCACATTCCTGCACCCCTAGAGGAAATGATGAGAAAAGCACCAGTGAATATATCAGTGTACCAAGTCTTCACCCACTCTGGGGGATTCCTTGTCCAACGCCCTCCCCCTTTCCACTCTTCACCAGTTCTTCTACTGCTGGGATAATGCTGCTTAGAGACAGCAAGATGTAGTGGCTCAAAGTAAGATGCTATTTTGTTACCAAAAAATCTTGTTTAAAAGTGCAGGTATTCCCTGAACTCCTAATTCTGCTTTCCTTAAACATGAGGTTTTACCTAAATACTGCAACATACTCATTATGTCTGCTTTCAGCCTGAGTCCAAAATTGGAATCTGATTTTGCTTTGAGAAATTGCAGTTTTGCTGAAATTCCAGTCACATGGGAAATGTGCAAATTTAGTAACTCAGTATGATTTTTGGTTTCCAGACATTATTTCTCCATTTATTAGTTCCACTACATAAACTTCATTACTGAAAGTTATTAGCTGCAAATACGTCTTTCATTCACATTTTAACAACAGTCCTTTCAGGCATGAATGTGCACCTGTGCTGAGGAGGATGTTTTCAATTAATTCTGCAGAGGAGATACATTGCTCCACAAAAGTATCACTTCACCTCAAACACAAGGAATCCCAAATGGCTATCAGGCATGACCTGATGGCTAATTCACATATGCAGAGCAAGGCTCTTTTCTATCCTCTTTCTTTTCCCTGCCTGCTTCCCTCCATCCTTCCAATCAAATTAAGCTGCCAAGGCCAAGACAATACCAGGCAAGAATCAAAGAAAGCAAATTGGTGAAATAACTTAGTACTCTGAAAGATGATGAAGAAAGATTCAGATCTTTAGAGCTTTCTTTCCTGGCTGCTCAGATGAATGCACATCATGACAGTGAATCACTACTAGAAGAGTTTCCACTAGAGGGATTACTAGATCCACCTTCATAATCATCATTTTCCAATTCTACCATGCTTTTATACCATCCAAGCTCTTTACTTTCTTAAAATAACCAGAGGTGAAAAGAAAGAAGACGAATACAGCCTCATGTAAAGCTTTCATTATTCATTATTCAGTAGTAGAAAATTCTTATTATAAGGTAGGTTTCACTGTCAGCATTAGAGACACATTAAAGAATATTTAGGAAAACAGTCTATTACTGTAGAATCCATAGAAGAAACTACTGTGACGTTCACTTACTTTCAAACTCAGAGGCTTGAACGTACCGTTTCAAGGTGAAATTCTAATTTCTACCCTTTTCTATTTTCTCCAAGGTTTCCATTTGCTTATGTACATAAGAGAAATTACTGTAATACACATTCTGCATTCCACACAGATTTTAAAGAGATCTGAATTTATTCAAGACATTTTAAAAAATCTTAAGGTGATCAAATTAAAACTTGAGTGTAGTTCTCAAAAAAAAGTTATAAATTAACATGAAAATAATTAACAGAGACCTGCAATTTTTATAAAATCCAATCTTCTAAAACCCCAGTATTTCTAATTTAGTCAGCTATCAAGAAGCAGCATGCATTCAAGCAGCCTACAGCATTTAAAATCCTAGAGCTAGAGTGAGAGTCCCAGCCTGTGATTCCAGACACAGCTGAGGCAGGATGGGTCCCACCGGCTGCACAGCACTGGATGTGGCTGCCCTCTGCTGCCAGTAGATCCCACACAGCCCTGCTGGGATGTGCATCCCTGACACTCCCTTTCTTTCACAGACTGTCTGACTTTACCTGCAGATGCACTGTTTGAATAACCTTCTCGTGGAGCTGTTTTTCAGAGCTAAACAGAAATGAACTATTGCTGTTCCAGCCCTTCTTTCTGCTCTGCTGGCCTTAATCTACTCGTTCTGGTTAAAACCTTGAAGTTTTCAGCTCCAGCCATAATTTTAACTCCTTGAGCCAAGAGCACTTTTCAGCTAAATTAAGTCCCCTATAATATCACTGGGTAACACCATCGCAAGGATGTCCTGCTTCACCTGTACCTCCCTTGCAGCTGTCCCCAGGAACTTACAAGAATATCACCAATATCAAGCACAACTGCGGGGGGAAAAGGAGTGTCAAAACAAATGACACATAAGTTTTTTTGGTACTGTACTTGTAAAACCTGTACAAGGTCTAACCAGGAAAAGATATTTACTTTTAACTTTCTTTAGACTCTTGAGCCTGGGCTCTTTTTGGTTTTAATTCCCCCCCCCCCTTTTTTTTTTTAAACTATGAGGGCTAAATATTTAATTTCTCCATGAAAGCAGAAATTCTCACATACCTATTCCATCAATCTTTAAGCAAATGGCAACAGGTGGGAATGCTGCTTCTGAGCCACTTTGCTTTTATAGAATCTTCTTTGTAATTCATCTGCCTGCATGACTTTCCTGACAAACTTCCCAAAAATATACAAAATTACAAGTAATACACACTTCCACATCCTCCCAAAACTCCTTGTTAACTTTACGAACAACAACAGGCAGAAAGGATGCCTTTTCCAGAAAGGGAACCCCATGACACTATGGTGATACAAGGTAGCCAGCTGTTGCTGCCTGCATTGACACAGTATTGAGGTTGCCTATAAACTGGGAAAGTTATTAAATAACAATTAATTCCATTGAGACACTTTCACTTAGGGAGCTATTCCAAACCCAAGAAATGCATTCTGGTATTGGATGTCATGCAAGTGAAATGTCTGAGGTTTAATTTCTCAGGTAAAAGAAGGTAAACAGGTAAAACCAACACCCTCCTACATATTTTCAGTGATAGAAAAACTAATCCTTACAAAACAGGCCAAAAAAATAGGATTATCTTCTGCTTATTTACAAGGCTTACTTCCTGGTCAAAGACTATCACCAGCATCATACACACCCGGACTTCCATAATCCTGTTTTGATTCTTTAATCACGAGTCCTGCAACAGCACTTTTTAAAAAATCCTCCTCCAGTTCTGCAAGTTTCCACAGCTTTGATAAATGCCAGATACTTAAAGCTACTGGTCTAATCAGAGAAGTTCTCATTATACACCAACCCCACATCAGTCCATATTCAAGACGGTTTTGAACAAGTCAACAGCTCATGAACACAACATTAGCTAAGGAGCAGATCAGTGCAGTTACACAAGAGACAGGGACTCACTGCAAAAATGAATTCTGACGTGGAACCATGACAGTCCATGGACTGGAACTCACCTTCCAAAAGGGAACAGGGCTACTTCTTAACAACTACGATGAATCACGTACGAGCTTTTAAACTCTGCCATAATAACTAAAGTTATTTCAGATACGCATATGGATATCTGAAGTACAAAGGCACTCAACTAAGCCATGGGTTGTTTCAAAGTTCACCTATTCTGTAACAATTAGATCCATTTGAGAAGGCACAAAATCCACAAACAACCAAACAGATGGTAAAAGCACCCTATGAAAGAAAAGATGGACAAACCCATATACTGCATGAAGTTCCTTGCATCTAATGGCACAACTACACCCTGGCAAAAACACTAAGCAATCTTCTTCCTTTATTTGAAATGTTAAAACAAAGCTGGTGCAAATGCATGTGTCTGCCCCTTAAAACACTTTCCAATTCTACTACCAACTAATGGAGGCACTGCTTTCTGATTATGCGAATTTCTGTCAAATTTACATTTTTGGAAATGGGTGTTTTCATTAAATTTCCCTTCCAACAACTTCTTGACAATAAAAAAGTTACCTGACGTGGTGTGAGTGGCAATTTTTCCTTTTTTTTTAGTAATATTCAATCATATAAACACAGTTCCACTATTTATTTTTTTTAATTTGTAGCAGCGCTCTGGATAAACTGAACAATTAATCCTCTGCAATGGAGGGCCCTCCCTCACACGAAGCCTTGCCAAACATGTATTTATAGTTCAGCTGCTGCTTTCCAGAAAAAGTGTTCCAGTATAGCACATATCCCTTCACTTTATATGTCAACATTATTTTAAAAAGCTTGTCTTTAAGTGCAAAGAAAAACTAATATACGATTATATTAACAATCTGAGCTCAAGCTCATGTTGCTCTCTGCTTTTCAGCTAAGCTGGAGTCCAGCTGTACTAACATACATCACTGGTGGGATGTATCTATCAGATTAAATCCATTACCGAAGCAAGGAAATGTTGCACGTGTATGTCTCGCTGAGGTGCAATCATGCTGTTATAGCTGTCCAGGAAATCTGGGATATAGTGATATTTTTCTCATTAAATGCAGGGGATTGATGATTTCTTATATAATGAAACATGACCATTACCTTAAAATAGCTGTACTGAGGAGCTAGAATTCCAACCCATCCATAAGGGCATTTTTAGTGAAGTATAATAAAAACTGGTATCACTCACACTAATCATCTCTTCATGCTGTCACAGGTTTTTCCCACTAATGTAAAACTCTCAGCTACAAAAAAAGCTTTTATTAAGAGCACAATGCAATACCACCATTCCAAAAATAGAATTCAAGCCCAATTATTGCTTAGGTTTGTTTTGGTTTTTTTTACTAGCAGCACTTCAGACAGCAATAAAATGAAATGCAGATACATGTTTTTCCCTGTTGACTTTGCAGAAATGGCAGTCATGCAGGAGATTTTAAAAATTAAAAAAATAGGATTATAAAACCATAAAATTGACCCAGGGCCTTTGGGCATACAGAGTACTTACAGTGATAATTAATTTTTTAGTGCGACAAGATTTGAAAACTGACTGTGGAAACTCTAAAAGCTGTTTCAAATTTCAAATTGCTCTACTCCAATACAGCAATCCTAATCACAAATGGAACAACTTAGTGTTCAGTTCAAAATTAAAACTGCTTCAGCACACGTTTATAAATAGTATATGTAAACTCCTGGTGAGCTGTTTTATGCCAGCAGTGCACACAGCCCTCATCCAAGCAGGACAGGGCAGGCTGCTCTACCACCACACCATCTAACCAGGCAGAGGCACGGGCTGTCAGGGCTCCTACATTTATATTCATGACACAAGTGTGGCTTCAGAGCATGCCCCTGCTTACCAAACCACACTGAGCTTGGACCATTCATCACAGCCTTTTCTCCAGCTCTTCTTGGTACCAGCAATGCTCACATAGGTGAGTAGTCCCATCAGTGACACCCACAAGTGCCAGTAAGAAGTTGCACAGTGTAACACTCGTTCCCTGTGGGTCAGTACCAATATATATAACCAGGTCCTGCACAGGAAGAGGCAGGACATGCTCCTCCCGGGTGAGTGGTTCAGCATTATCTTTGATTACTAGGCTAGGGCAAGGAAGAAGCACATCATTTAAAATTTAGCAGAATCAAAAGCAAATGAAACAATGGAACAGGGGGAACGTGCACAAACACATAGCTTACAACTCTAATGTTAAACAGTATTTTAAACATACAGTGAAGACGTTGCTTAATTATCAAATTGGGGTCTAAAGCAGGACACGTCTTTACAGCACCAAATGTTTTCCTCACACATACAAGACCCGTGTACCTGCTTTCAGGATTTCATAAACAGACCCAAACTCATATTTAGAAAAAAACAGCCAAGTATAAACTGTAAAGGCAGAAGCAAAACATGGGAACACCACGTCAAGAGATAAGAATTTAAAGTTAAAACTAAACTGCGGCTGCAGTTCTGGGCAACAAGGCAAAGCAATTATACAAGTCAAAAATGGAAGAAAAATTAGATTACCACAGGGCAAATCTGACATCTGTACTTGCAGTGGTGCTACAGATCATTAGTCATAGGCATTTTACACCAAGTGCTACAGAAGATAATTTAAGCAGTGATGACACCAGCTCCTTCCTATCTATTGCCCTGGTAACATTAGTTTTTCAAATCCAGGGGTTACTTCTTCCAAGAGCAACCTCTTAGACATTTTACATGTTAATTTTTAAGCAATCAAACTCGACTTATACAAGCTTTTTAAACAAAACCTCAGAGTTTTATTATTAAAGTACATTTATATTTTATGGTGTCTTAAAACAGCAGCCACATGCAAAGTTCTAACAAGTGAATTCAACTTTAAATCCCCAATGAATTTTAATATTGTGTCCTTTTAAAATATAAATAACTTAGCATTTTCAGTAGCTAAAACCCAAATATTTTTTCCATTTATGATGTAATTAAAAACATACGAATTTGTCTCCACCACTGTATAGCTTTGATTTCTTAAGATTCACACCTCTTCCAAATTAGAAAGAATTGTCAAAAAATTCATTCAGAAAATTATTTCTGGTGGTGTACAGGAGTCTGTCCTACATTCCCTTCACAATTCCAAGTGCTATGTTATCCAAATAAATAAGTATCCCTGCGTGAGTGCAGGAGTTAACACACAATCTCTAAAGCTGACCCGAGGATACACCTGGGACACGAAACCTCCGGAGCCACACGCTGTGTCAGAAGCCTGGCTGGTACCAGCATATGTCTAAATCCCTCCTGCACACCCGAGGTGTAAACTGAAAACCAGAGCATGGTTTTCCCCAGCTGGATCACTTTTTATGTGGGCATTGCTGCCCCCACACGGCCAAACCCCGAACTCCTCCTCCCGCCTCGCAGGTGCGAACCTGCTCAGCACAACAGCCCTGCCACAAACCCTCTCACCACCCTTTCCTGCTCCAGCCTCTCAGAGCCCATCGCCAACGAGTTCCCAAAATTCGAAGGAACTTGGAGCACTCAGATCTTGCTGACTGTCTCTCCAAGTATGAGCCAGCAGCTGTCAGAACATTTCAGTGTTGTAGACTTAAGCCAAACCAATACTCCTAAATCAACAGAAAATCGTACAAGTGACAGTCCGGGTAGCTGCAGCCTAACTGATGTGCCAACAAAGCCTGAAACAACTCCTTTTCTGAAATGCCCTCCTCAAAATATCCCCCCAAAAAGCTTGCTTTTAGAAGGCTGGATTCAGCACACTGCTGTGTCACCTGCAGAGGCTCAGCAGTCTCCGAGCAGGCACCTCATACTGAAGAGACATGGTGAGTTAAGTCACAACAGAAAGGGAAAAGGGAGTTCCCTAATTTTTCACACACAACAAACAGGAGTCTACATTCATTCCTGTTTCTTAGCTCTTATGAACTGCTTTATGTTTAAAGGTCTTACAATACTTACCTGTTAGTTTATATTTTTCGTATTCTGCTGCACATGACTTGGTAAGCTCATTTATACAAGTGCCAAAGGCACCACGGAAATACCAGCATATGCCACAGCTGTGGGTTAAACCTGTCACCCAGGGACTAAGGCTCCACTGGTCTGAAAAATTCAGCAGCACTCTTGCAGAGTTTCGACCTGACTTTTTGGGAATAACATTTGAAATAATCCAAAGAACCAGGCAGTTGTCAATAAATACCATTTATAGTATCTTCACCCTTTCTCCAGGTGATCAATGAAGATATGAATACTGCAGTTTATGAACCTATATGTTTTCAGGTCACCTTTTTTCCCCACAACTACTTCACCTGTAGCTTTCTAAGAGGAAGTGAGAAAAAAATCATATAAAGTATGACGAACATCATCTATCATTTTGACAAGGCCAGAAAGGAAGTCTAAATGCCTCAGGGCTTCCTGGAGAAAGCAAGGCTGCAGAAAACATTCATTCAACATTCACTGTCTCTGAAGACTACATTAAAAGAATGGCTCAGTCAGTTAACTAAAAATGTAAGGCAACTGAGGAGTCCCTGCTTTCTCCTCCACACCAGTCAAGAAAAATACGCGAATGCACTCACCTTTTTTGCTCTTTGTGCTATATTGGGTGTTCTAGTGAGAAGCTTTTCAATCAGGTATTCTCTATTCTGCAAAACCAACATTTTTTAAGTTAAAAATCATTATGAGGAAAGAAGAAATTTCACATAGATTTTAAGGCAGAGCAAAATTTACTCGTAGGGTTAAACGTTTTACCTTGGCTTTCTGGAAAAATTTGCATTTTAAAAGTTCTGCTGCTGTGGGCCTGAAAGATCAATAATAAATTAGAACAGAAAACAAAGACCCCTCTCAGTGAATGCAGTACAAGACGTTAGTTAAATGGTACGTCTCTAATACTTTTGAATTAGTACTGTATGAATGGGGAATGAATGATAATAGCTACTGAATTAATTCACGCAAACTCACTTACCACACATGAAAAAAATTAAGCCTCTCTATAGCAAAAATGCCAAAAAAGAGAGAAAAAAAATCAGTCTCTTAAAGCTGCCAATTTCCTCTCTTTTTTGTTCAACACAAATGCATTTAGCTTTCAAAAAAACCAAGTAAGAAAACCAAAAAAAACCTACCAAAAAAAGTCAGGTATTGTTTTCTTCTCCAAATGACTCTACAAATACAACTAACACTTTGCTCTACAGCAATAAAAGCATAATTACATTTTCCAAACAGCAGCATCAGTACCTCCTATTGGCATTCTTTTACTTCACTGATGTCAGCAGGTATTCACAACAAACTATATTGACACTATTAACATGACATATAAACCAAAGGGAGTCATCAGGATCATCTTCCAGACAGACAAATACAAATCAAAGCAACAGCTGTAAGGTAAAAACTGACACACTTCATTTTTACTTTCAGTTCTGTTTAAGTCTGTTTCAGCATTTCCAAGAGATAACCACAAGCTCACAACTACCAAAGTGATTCCACCAGCAGGTTTTGTCTCCCTAGCTGCAAGGATCCAAAAAGCTACTTATTTAACCAAAGCCAGACTGGTACTGAAGCAGACTCTGGAGAGAAAGCAAAGCATCTCTTGGCATGAGATAAAATCCTTCATCATTTCCATTAGGAGCTCATACTACCATCCAGGACTAATTTTGACACAGTTAAATTTAGGGAAGTCAAAATCTTCAAGATTCTTAATTTCTAAATAAACAGAAGCAACATCTGCTCTAGTTATCCATTTGAATTCCAGCAAGAGGTTGGATATAGCACAAACTAGGTAAGACAGTGAGAAAGCTTCCATTTGGAAAATCTCAATCTCAAAAAACCCCAAAATCTGACCTACTTTATTTCTTCAAGGACAGATCTGAAAAGTAAGTGAGCAAAAGAGGAGTAGTAAATAGTCTGTATGTATATATCAGTTCACCCCTGCAAGAAATAATGAAACAACTCTTGACATTAACAAAAAGAATTCAATTTAGACACAGACAGTAGGTTCCATAGAGCATGTATTTTTCTTCACCTCCAAAGCACCAAGCTCCACAATAAAGGAGTTCTGATTAGTGGTCCTGTGGAGACTACCAGGCTCAGTAGTAATGCAGACATATATCTTGGATGAGCAAAAAGGAAGGGAAACTATTAAAAAGAAAAATCAGCTTCTGTGTCAAAGTCCTCAAAGTACAGTACCATCACATCTCATAACACGGCTATGCACACTTAAAAGCTACATTTCAGTAAAGTTTTATCCAATCTAGTGTTCTCCATTCCTCTACCACTAATTATGCCAGACGCTTCTGAACTGGTCTGGACATGCTTTCTGGCCCTGTTTTTCCACACAAGCTGCAGCAATGAATTGCAGCTGAGGACTGTGAGCAGCATCCTTGGCACAGGGGAGAAAGAATAACACCTACACGCAGATCCCCCAAAGAAAATCATAGTCTGAGACAACAGCAGTGCAATGCCAGCCCTAGAATTCGCCACAAAGAGCAAGGACTTCTCCCACAACTGACACGACAGCTACTGGAGAGATCTCTGTGAAAAATTACATCCTGGCTTGTGAGAAATGTGAAAAACAGTGATGAACCCCCCAGTATAAAAATAATTGCTCTATACCAGTATAGAGTAACTGGTACACACATCTAAGCATCTATCTGCTGGTCTCATTGTTCCATTCAAGGCAATCCTGAGTATGAATATATTGCATGCGTCTTAATAAATGTATAAATCCAAATAAGTACCTTAAACACTAATGTTTCCACACTGATGCCTTTACTACACGTCAGGTAACTCAGCATCATGTATTCAAGGAGACAAGACAAACTCATTTTATTTACTTCTCATTACTTCATACCAATTTCATCTTGCCCTGAAAATTGCTGGATACTGGAAACTAGAGGAAGCTTGATTATCAAGAGCTTGATTATCCATTGTTATTATTATTCATTCCTATCTGTAAGCAGCCAAACTGCAGCAGTAAGCTGAAAGCATCAGGACTAGCTAAGACCAACAGGGGTAAGGGGTTTGGGAATCTGAAAGCAGTACACAAATGATCTTTGAGCGAAACAAAAATTTTCAAGTATTTTAAGAATAAAGATGTTGCCACAATCTTTTTTCTTAATTATACTTGTTCTTTACTATTCCTGCTGTCACTTTTTCAATTTGACTCCCTACAACCACATCCTGGACTTAGGCCAGCATTACCTCAGGAAGTATACACCATAAACGACACATACAATCAGGATTGCTCTCGGAACAGTCTTTCCCCAGAAATAGTAGCTCTGAAACTCTAGAAAACAGTGATATACCAAATAACTTAGGAAGTATTGTTAATTAGAATGTGCTTCCTCCAACTCTTCAGCAAAAAAAGCCTACAAAAATGGGTCTGCATAAAAATGAATAACTAAATTAATCACTCAGGGAACTTGGGACCTCAACAATGGTTTTGGAACAGATGTTTAATACTTTCACCATCTTGGCTATTTAAAAAACATAGCAAGAAAGAACAAACAGCAAAGATACCATGACATGCAATTCCCTACATAAACATGAGGAAAACTCAACAAACTTGGAGGCCCTAACTTTACAGTAAAAAAATAAATACATCTTAGTAAGTAATTTTCTCTGGAAATATCCAGGTAAAAAGCAGCACTAAGTTTATGTCACAAAATGAGAAAAATCAGCATAAAAATATTTATTTTTTAATTTCTTTTAAAGGCCAAGAGAATGATACATTTGGTTACCAACAGTTCTGCTGATCAACCTGAACAGTCTTGTTAAACTTGTGCACAGTATCAAGATTTATATCTTGCTTCAGATGAGAAATTAAGATGTAGAGCAAGGACTTTTGTTTGATTGGAGTCTAATTCAATACTGTGTCTAAGTATAAATACATTAAGTTAACAATCAGAAAAAGTAAACTTAAGGAACAGTTAAGAGGCAATTTCTTCTCCCCAGATGGAGGGGACTGAAGGCTGCTATTTACAAAATTCATAAAATACACTTAAAGATTATGTCACTGTAACTTAAAGTGGTCTATATATTTTTTAAAACAATTCTATTTTACATGACAATAGTGACTTACCTTTTGGAAGGATCTTTTTGAAGGCATAATGAGATTAGTTTTCTAAAAGATTTGCCATACTTTTTCATCATCTCCTTGTCCTCTACACCTGTCTCTAAAGTGGGAGGGTCATTTTGAAGCGTTAGCATTAACACCTAAAATAAACCCAAAAATGAGGTGTTGTAAGCAAAACCAATTTGAAATGTAGAAATTAAAAGAGAAAAAATACTCCACAGAATACATCTATTTAGATACCCTGTGTTGCTATTGAAAATGAAGTAGTACTATCTACTAGCAGCATTAATAATACAGCTAACAGCATTAAGTAATACAAAGTGACTGTTACTTTCATAGGAGGGTACTTGTGATAAGGCGCTGCTCCTGTTGCTAACTCAATGGCTGTTATCCCAAAACTCCACATATCGGCCTTGAAGTCATAACCTCGCACCTGAAACAGAACCAGAAGGGAAAACCAAGGTGGTAATGTCTCAAGTTCCAAAATTAAAAGACAAAATGTTTTAAATTTTTTATTGGCATTAGAAATACCTGCTCCATTACTTCAGGGGCCATCCAACAGGGAGTACCAACAAATGTTTTCCTTACTTTGTTACGAGTAACATCACCTCCGGTTGCTAAAAATGCACTAACACCAAAATCTGGGAAAGAGGAGAAAAGTTGAAATCTGTTAAACTACCAATAACAAAGCCAAAGTTTTACATTTTAGAAATTAAGTCAGTTCCTAAAGATATACTTATAGAAACTTTCCATTGTGGAGCTGACCTTTGCTCCACGACAAACCGTTCATGAAATGCTATGGAATAGATGGTATCATTTTATCAGGGAAATCCACACAAAAACATCCTCGAGTTTAACCTCCCAGTATGTGTCTTCCTGAACAAGGTTGCAAAGGACTCCAGTACATCTGTCACTTAAGGTTTTGAAATATGCACTTTGTGCCAAGGTTTGCCTCTGCTATTGTTCAAAGACAGGGAGCTGCCTCTGCATAGCAACTAAATATGAACATGATTTGAACAAGAAGGAATATTATATGTAATTTAAATTCTTACGGTAATTTGACAAACCAAAGACAATCAGCAAAGTCATCAATCATATGTATTTAATAGCAGACGAGGACATGAATAGCTTTTTCCAAATTCTAAAATAGAACGGAAAAAAAAAAAGGCTCAGTGTTCTGGTAACCCGTTACTGTATCAGTGACAGCTGTATGGGAGAGGTAGGTGTGTAAGTGGAAGAAAGAGCAGGTTCCCAGTGTATGCAGAAATACTGTAAATTTTGAATGGAGCTATATGAAGAGTATTTTCAACTGTACTATTTACAATCCAGCTGTACTGATACAGAGTAGTTTACTACAGACTTTAATTTATTTCCTACTGTTTTCCTATTGTTACCTGATTTTAAGGTTGAAAAAAAAAGCCGTCCAGTAACTACAGAAAAATGTAGTTTTATCATTATTTGACAATGGCATATTAAAACTCTTAAAATACACGTTTACATGGTACTTTGAAAGCATCATTAATATTAAAATTACAACTTCTGTCTATAGTCATTTTTATTACTGAGGACTTTCAGTGCTCTGTCACCCACTATACACTGTGGAAGGCCTGGCACTGTGCTGGGGGAACAAGCAGTTACCTCCACCTGCTCCCTCTGTTTTCCAGATAATCTGATAATATGATACCATCTTGAGAGATGGGATATGAGCCTTGGTCTTAGGAGACCAAATAATTTGATTCTTACAGACTACAGCTCAAGAAGCACATCGATGCACTCAGAGGACATTTAAGATGCTAAACTGTATCCAACAGACAGCACTGCCAGACAAATGGCAGATATGCCAAAAATAACTCTCAGTGAGATATATCTCATGAATCCCAGTGACTAGTTAACTTATAGTCAAAGTCCTTATGAAGGGCACTACACACAGATTGTTGGATCTCCAAGAACTATTACAATTACTTACAGAAAAAAATGAAATTAACAGAAATATCAGTTTTCAAGCTGTTTAAGATGCATGAGTGGATCAAATGGAAACATTAAGAGAACATTAGAAAGTTCCCTTATATATTTGATGGGACACTGAGAAATAGTGAATACTTTCTGAGTCAAGTATCATTAATCAAGAATCCTGAAATCTGAAACTGGGTAACTTGTGGCTACAGCACCCCAAAAGGAATAGTTAAAAGTCAACAGAAAAACTTTCGCCCTTGATATCAGTTGTCCTTGATACAGCTGCAATTATCTTTTTCTTTTATTTATCCATTACTCTACCACCACCATTACCTGCTATTTGTACAGAGCCATCCTCACCCAGAAGAATGTTGCCAGCCTTCAAATCTCTAGAATGTACAAACAGGGGTTAGCAGGAAAGTGCATACTACACGTTTTATGCAAACAAATAAATACTGCATACTTGAAAAGTTTCACAAGATAGCATTTTCAAATTTAAACCAGAAAAGGCAAGCTGAAGTGTAAAATGTAACTAAATAACATAAAAATAGAGCACAGAACTCAAACTCTCACAAATTTTCACGTATAAAAAGACCAGAATTCAGCTTTAGCATAAAATGAGCAGAATTCAGGGGTAGTTCTTAAGAAAACAGATATTTAGGCCCAAAGTCTGTTTTACCACATTTTACAAATATATTCTCACAAACTGAAAGCTTCCAGAGCTGTAAACCAAGAAGGAAGGCTTTTTCACATCCAAGTGCACCACTAACGAAAAAGAAAGGTGAAAGAAAATTCTCCTCTTCGATCTCTTAAGAGAAGAGACCTATCTTGGAGAAAGGTAAATGTACTGTACATTTCTATCCAATTAAGATGTTAAAGCTCAGGAATTGCAGCCATATTTTCCTATAGGGTAAAGTGATGAAAAGTTACTTGGCATTGAATGTGTTCAAAATTTAGTATGTGCTTAAGAGTTAACAACATCTATTTAACACACTCTTCACATGTAATGTTCAGAAGAAAACTTTTGGTTGTTTTGGTTTGGTTTGTTTCTTTCTTTTTAATAGAAACATGCACCCCCTTCCCAATGCCCAGTTTAAAACTGTCATACAGAATCTATCATAACAATTAAGACTTGAGAAAATTAATCTTTCCAAGTGTTATTGTATTTACGTTACTACTGAAAGGTAACATAACCAGTTTCCTCATATAAATATATATATATATAAACATAGAAAAAAGAATGTATTGAAACAATAGAACAAGATCCCTGAATAATTTTGAAAATATCTCCAACTAACAAATGCCACCTGACACAGTATTCCCTGAACTATACCACAGCATTCATCTATAAAGTACATGGGAAATTGAAGGCACAGTGTTTCAACTTCAACAGGACTTCTGCACAGTTTAAAAAGGAGAAATCTCAGATGTATCATATAGACCTCTCTTTTTATCTTGAGGTACTTTAAGAATAGACAAGGGGAGTTCACAAATATGACCTCAAAGAGTCCTGTTATCCTTAAAATCTCATGAATGTGCCCTTCACAACAATATCAGCTTAACAAAATACTGTGAATTAAGGTCTGAGGATCTTTGGCATTCCAGACCAGAAGTCAAAATAACTGTTCTTTATTTCTCCATTTATCTCAATTTTCTCTCTGCAAAAGGAGGAAATAGCTCTTGATTTACATCAGCAACAGTTCATTTATGAGACATAAGAAGTACACATAAAGAACAATTACTGTGCTACATCTGTACCACCTTCATTCTGAGAGTCCTGTCTGCAGCAAACCTGGTTTTCGGGTAAAAGAAACAGAGCTTGAAACAGCTTGAAACAGAGAACCTAGTGCAGGCACCTTCCTTAAAAGAAAAATTCACCTCAATAAAATTAATAGGAAGGTCAGAACACACTTCCAACAATGAAACAGTGGGGAAAAACCTCTGGGTTCCTACAGCAGATAAGTATAGACCATGCCCAGGGATCTGCACAATTTACATGGATGAAGTCAGTGGAGAGAGAATACACAGAAGACAGCAATTATCAGATGCATATACACTAAGATGCAGTTCCACAGTACCAATCCCAGCTACACATGTAGTCAAAAAAAAAGGTCTGTAGAGTTGTAATAGATATTTACTGACTACCAGGAAAAAAATCATTTCACATTTTGACAGGAGTCCCCAAGCACCCAAGATTACAGGTTTGCTGTGCAACGCAATAACCAAGTCACAAAACATATCCCATAAACTGGAATCAGATTAGGTAGCTGGAGCAGCAGCAGGCATGGGACTACAGACCACAGCTCTGACATGCTTATCAAAGCACAAACCTACCCAAACTAGAAGAGAGAGATAGGATAAAGGCCCAGGCAAATACTAAATATTAGTGACAAACTGCAACCAAGATTACAGCATCCACCCGAGCACTATAATTGATAATTCCTGATCACATTTACGGTATGTGAAAGAGGCAATACAACTTGCTTAGCCAAGCCACTGCAGCTGACCAGAATCAACAAGCTACAGTCAATTGTGAAAATGCTTTTCACTATGTATTTGCTCCTACCTGTGAATTTGCCCATTCCTGTGTAGATAGTCTAAGCCCTCCAAAACTTCTTTAAGAATTGTTGCTATTATGGGTTCTTCCAGCACACCATTTTTGTGCTCTCCTCTGTTGACAATATACTTTATTATATCAAGCATTGAACCTGTATTACAGATCCAGGAAAGAAAAAAAGCATATACAAAGCATTATTATATCAGATTCTTTAGAAAGCTGTATTTCTTCATTCTTTCTATGCTACTGCAATTAAATCTTTGCATGTATGTGTAAATGCTTCATGTAACCAGCTCTTAGAATAAAGCACACCACTAACCCATCCAAACAAGATACAGAGCACTGCTTTTTGTCAAAAATACCCTAACACTTAATGATCCATTAGAAAGATCTGCTAACAGCTTGCCAAGCAACCACTTATTAAAAATTCAGGAGTACCCCATATTTGAACAGATATGTACTGCAAAGATCTTGGTTTATTATCCAGTTTAGATTATGGTTCATGTGTTCACGATGTAAACATGCAGCGGCAAGATTGGAAGGAGACAAATGCAAACAAATGATAACATTCCCAGTGACATACAGTCTGACATTGGACTTCAGTTATTATACATTTCAAGGCACTTAATGGAAACATTTTGGTTTTATCCAAGCATTATTCGACAGCTCACAGTAAATTCCTGTCACGAATCACTGGTTTCTCTCATGCTCTGTGCTTGCTTTTGCTTGAACTGACCAATTCAACCAAACGCGACACAAGTGTTATGAGCACTTCCCATCCCTGTTTTCCAGCATCATGGTGAAGTAGCCTGCTGCCATCACGACTAATCTTGAACAACATCATGTAACAACCAGGACCATCGCATCTTATTTTGGAGCCTCTCTTTTCTAAACTACAAGTACATTAAGTTCAGCCCCTTTTTTCCTCTTCCAGAACTAAATAAGAATTTTATACCATTAACCATCATAATAAAAAAATGCAATGAGTGTTTCGTTAGCTTAAGCAATAAAAAGGATGCAATATGTGTAATACTTGGCCTAGGATGACTCTTGCTTGAATAAGGAATGAGTAATACTCATTATGAAAGCAGAAATATATGCGTTTTTACAAAAATATAGAGGATTCTAGAGAAACTCCATAAAAGATCACACTGACAGAATTGACTTAATTCTAATCAGTTTTCCTTACACTGCCTTAATAGAGAATTTTGATATATTGATTCAGAATGAAAATTAAATTCTGTTTATGTAACTACTGTATTTCAGTAATTCTTAGCCTGTCCTATGACACAGATATACAAACTTTGTAAGCTTGCACATCCCTACATGCCTACATCTCAAGGTTCCTTCTATGTAGTGTCTACCCCTTTCTCATTAGTTAGTTTAGATCAATGAACTCAAAGATGGTACATTAGGAAAAAAATCCTACAATTGCCTTGGAGCTAAACAAGTAAAACCAGTAACTTACCCCCACTTAATAGCTTCATAACCAGCCAAAGTTCATCCTTCACCACAAAAGATGTGTAATAGGTCACCACATTAGGGTGATTGCACTGACTCATTGCTTGAATTTCTTTCTGTAAGAAATACAAAGCCCAACACAACAGAGCCAGCTATCAGTTTTGCTAATACAAAGTTTAATTTCCAAAGTGAAATACTATAACAGAACTAAAGTATGGACAGAGTATGCACCAAGGCATTAAAACATTTTAATTTACCTAAAGATCCGCATACAAGAAAAAGCATTATTGCTAAGAACCCGAGGGAAGTTTGGCCAGGAGATACAGGTACAGCTACATCACTTTTCTTCTGAGAACAGCAAAGAAATTACTGTTAAAGTCTCAAATTCCCAGTAAGCAATGAAGAATGAGTAGTCTCCAAGAGCTGATGGTGTGGGTACAGGCTGGACAACAAAATGCAAGGCAAGATCAAAATCTACTGCATTTTCTGTTCAAAGGGGAAGAGTAGAATGGGAACAGGTAAGAAAGGAGGAAGGAAGCCGTCAGACAAACAACACAGCACCACAGGCTCAGCTACTGTGGGATGGACAGGTGGACACAGAGCCACGCAATCAAACAGAAATGGAAAAAAAGCAATATTACAGACCAAAAGTCATAGGAAACAATTGACTAGAGGAACACACAGTCACCAACAGATGCACAACGTGGCACTACCAAGTAACACCATCTATGACACGCCACAGCTGTACACATTAAGAATGACTGCCTTGTATCTGTCAATTCAAGCAGAGTCCTTTTTCTATTCCCTCTTTCACATAATTGTTCTGTAACACCTTTCCGGCCGCTCTCATTCTTCTGCCAGTCCTTTTCATAGGAGCATGAGGCCTCTTCTGTACCGGAGGGTTTGGCCTCAGACCAACTTAAGCTGCCACAACCCTACTTCTCCCTCTCCACCTCCAGCCACAGAGCCCCAGTCCATCCCTGGTGCTAGAGGACATGCTCCTGGAGGGTAAGCCAGTGCAGAAGCCAATCCAGGTAAAAAAAACTCTTCCTCCTCTCCTCTCTCCCTGAAAAGCAACCGCTTTGAGGTGGACTCTGTTTCTCTGACTCAAGAGCACTTATGCAAGTTAGGCACTATGCAGATCCCACTTAGGTTGATTAAAGCTGCCACAAATGCCATTTCCAACTTTCAACTTCATTTTAGCAATTATTTGAAAGAGGTTTTTTGTTATTTGCAATGTACTCAAAACCACAGCTGGTTTCTAATAAAAAGTTAATTATATGTATTAAAGACTGGGATTTAATCTCATGATGCTTGTTGGTGACTGTTAAAGTCACGCTGTAGTTTGACACACATTTCAGCTTGTTCTGTTGTCCAAAGCCGTCCTCCTTAGACAACTTCTGAACCCTGAAGGAAGAATGCCTGGGAAATGAGTCAATGAGCCTGAATAATAAGAGCAATTTGCGAGACAGCTCCCCCTCATCCCCCAGAAGACAGTAGGTGGAAAACAGAAGACAGACATGTGGGGCACATTTCCCTCTCCCAGAAGACATGTCATCTTAAACACAAGTCAAATTACTGCCTCAGGTTCTTAATTCAGCCTCCCATTCCAAATCTTAACTGTAACTCTCCCACTCCCGGTTACTATTTAATTTCTTACACTGTTTTATTATTTTTCTATGCTGGTAATATAACAGTGACTCAAAAAGTCCGCCTGACACCACTGGGCAAAAATGCACCTCATGTTTTTCTCAGACGTTAATAATGCAGAAATGTAACTAATTGACTGAGATAAGCTTCACTATCTTTAACTGTAAAGTGCTTTGAATATTTTACCTCCCTGCATCAACTTGTGGGCAACAACTGAGCTACCAGAGTAACCATGGCCAAAGGCACCTTGTGTCTCAGCTTTCATGACTATTTTTTCAAAAAGTCTTTGCAAAACAAAAATAAACAAACAGAAAGCACCTCCTGAGCAATAAGGGATGAAATTTTAGTCAGGAAAGAATTAATTTCAGACTTGCAGTTCTAGAAAGCTCCTATCACAAACAGAATAGTAAGCGTCCACAGACTTCAATTATTTGGCTGTGGCCCATGATATGCACAGATGAGAGAGAAAAGCATTCACTGAAAATACACTGCTAGGGAAACAGCTTGCAGCGGAACATCCAGGAGCACACGTTGGAGCCTTCTTCTCATTCATGTCACCTTAGACATTCAACAGCAGCAAAGAAGTAACAGCAATTTAAGTCTCTCCCTCATTCCCCTCTTCTCCCGGCCTTGCACAAACACAGGCATTTGTGTGCTGCACCAGGCAATATGCCCAGGTTAAAAGCTAACCTCTTTCAGCCAGATTATTCCTGATCCACTTTCACTGAGCAGCTGCATAAAAATGTCTTTCGGCCTAAGGGCAGGTGGGTGACACAGTTAATAAGCAACTGCGAGACAGCTCCTTTCCGTGCTCAGCGGCAGCACCCAGGCCAGGCCCAGCTCCCGGTGACCAGGCAGGCGCCACCTCCCCATGGGTGCGTCCCCAGGGCCTCCTCCACAGACACCCGGCTACGGCCCCTCACAGGCCGGGGGCTCCTCCAGAGATCCTGCCACCAAGGGCAAACCAGAGCAGGAACGCAAACAGCCTAGAAAATCTGCTCAGTCAATTCTACAGAACATTCTTTAGCTTGTAGTCTTGAGTTTTTGATTGCTCCAGAACACTGGAGGTAAAGGAACGGGGAAGATATCCAGTCAAGACAGTACTAAGGACAGGACTTTTTCCTTGGCTCAAGGGGTAAAGTTACACTTAGGTTACAATAGTGAGAACACAGGACATTGCAGGAAACAGAGTATCGAATTTCAGGAGTTTGGCAGTTTGTGTAACCTCAGTAATATTTTAACTCCCTCCCACACTGCCTTTCTATTTTAATTGACACTGGCCCAAATCCTAAGGCTGCTTACATGGGCACCAGGCTTGATGCATTTCCACTCCTCTGAAGGCCACACAGCTGAGAATTTGTGAAGGGTGCCTGTGCACAGCATTCATAAGCACTCGGCACCAGCATTTTAAAAAACAGTGTGTTCAGATAATTTTAGAACATCCCCGTGCCAATAAAAACTGTTTCGTCAGAAAAATAAGTGATTAAAAACTGATTAGGCTCAAAATTTTCAGACTCAAATTCTGCCAAAAATGCAAGAACATTCTAAGTACTATCAACTGAAATGAAAAGGTTAGTACAGTTGTGACAAGAGTTTTAAAGGACAATTATGCCTTTTTCCAGAAAAAGTCTCTATTTTTCAAACAAAATTTTAAAGTTTCTCTAATAGAACTGAGTCATAAGTATACTGATCCTCACAGAAAAAAGTTAATTATGTATGTATATGCATGCACATACGTGTATGTGCTTCTTTAAGTCTCCTAATCAGGAACCAGGAAAACCAGAATTCATGGTCAGATCAAAACAGATCAACAAATAAAAGAAACAAAAAATCCGAGCACAGAAAAGCAGAAATTGACTTATGTTAAAAAATAAAAAAAGATGGTATGGACAGTTGTCTTCGTACCAAAAGAAAGCAATATAGGACCCAAAAATTCAAGATCAACTGCCTCATTTGACAGACAGTAGGGACATGTCAACAATAAAGACACTCAAGCACTTGGCAAGGTAACTTTTTACAAGCTGGTAACTAACTACAATCATTTCTCCAGACCACATCAATTTCTCTTGCAGATTTTTGGCAGTTTTGTATGGTTTTGCTTGTTTGCTTGTAAAATTTTAATTCTTAATTCCCAGTATTAGTTTAAATTCTAACCAAAAAAGATCCAATTTTGACCATTTTATATTACAATTATTCGTATTTATCTTTTTATAGAAATGTTCTTTGGGGACTGTAGCTGTTAATACATCATGCACAGCATCTCACCTTGGGCTGTTCTCTTTTAAAGACAGTTCAGAATTTATCTTTTGAGCTTTCAGTTGACAGAATCCTTACTACCTCAGAAGTAACTTCCACTACCAAAATCCTCGCAAAAAGCACAACCATGTCGCATACAAGCTGTCACATAAACTGAAGGTGAATGCCATCAATCACCAGGGGAAGAGCATTTTGGGTCCTCCACTGTAAAAAAGCCATTTTATCTGAAGAAACTGGACGGACCATACCCTCTGTATCAAATTCAAGATAGCTTTTGCACTGGCAATTCCCTGCTGAGGAGATCATTTCCTTCAGAGGCAGGAATTTCTGCATTAGAAAAAGCCCACAGTCTCTAGGCAGTAGTATAACCTGTGGAACAGAAGAGAGTGTTCTCACTTTTAGAATGGTTTTGCGTCCTTCAAATCTTGTTATGCTGCCTATATATAAACACGCATTAGTCTTACAAGCACCTAACTAGGAGCATTAGAAAGCAATAGGTTTTGGGTTTTAACAGTTCTTTGTGACTTTGTCTGGATTGCCATAACCAGTGCAGAGGAAAAACTCTTGCAGTTCCTTTACAAACGGCCTCTTACAGGTCCCTTTCTTCTCTGATCAGTGGCCCAAACAAACAACATTCTTCAAACATTTTTGTTACGGCCTATCGGATAAATGCATGTTATTAGCTTTAACAAGAGTTTCCTTGTGTAGATGGCAATGTAGCCATTCCTCCTTTTCTCCTTAAAAGTTATCATTGCAAAACGATCCAACGTGTTTTGGTGCTTTAGACATTTCAAGGAGACCTACTAAATTTCACCTTCATATTTTTAATCAGAGTTTAACCAAAGGAAAATGTGTCTTTCCTCAGTATGAAAAAAAAGACAGACAACCAGACAGTAATTTCTTAAAAATCCAGCTTCCAGAAAACAAGAGTTTAGGGTCTTCCCACAGTTATCCCAAGTTGATTATCCCAGATTATCCCAAGAGTTTGCATATCTCATTTTTGTGATCTTAAAAAATATATGTTAGAAAATTATATCTTTAGGGAACTGTGTAAGTCTTTCAGATCATTTCCAAATCCTTCTCTCACATCCTGCATAAAATTCTACCCTCACTCTTGGACCAAGCAAAAAACAAAGTCAAAACAGAAGGTAAGTCTCCCTGTAACATACTGCCCCCCTGATTTACTTACAAGTAATTCATCCATACTGGTTTGGCATTTTTCTAAGTTGATCCTCTTTATTGCTACACGTTCTTGCCTGGGTTTGCACAGCGCTGCCTGGACAACTGCTGTAGCACCGCTACCTGAAAAAGGGCAGAAAAGGCACAGTCTTAATATAATAGGAGTTAAACCAGTGACCAGCGTAAGGAGACCATACTGACAAACAACTTCAAATCTGCTGTTCATCCTTTTTCCGTGCTTTCCCCACATACATTTCTTTCCACTAGCAAGACACCTTTCACACTTCTCAAATGGAAAAGATAAACCTGAAAATTTCTTTTCCATACTCCACAAAAAATTCCAAAGTCAACAACTTAAAATGAAGACCTTATTTCATAGTTTGGGAACCATTACACTTCTGTCTTTGGATACATCTGTGTTAATCAAGAACATGGCCTGCACAGTTGATACAATTTAAAGTGCTACACGAAGAGGTGGGTACTGTGCTTTATCCAACATTATTTCTTTCTGTTCTTTCAGGTCAGTCCCTGTTTAACCAGGTTTTTTGTTCCCCTATCCAATGAACAGAAAAATTCAGTAAACTGTACATGCCAAATCTTCTACAGTTCCACCAGTGTTCCTGCTCATTCTAATGACTAGAGTAACACCCTACAAAGAGCACGCTGATTCCTGTGAAGAGCACAAGTATCACACCACCATTGAGAAGATATAGGTTACTGAATGGCCCAGCAGAGAAAGTCACTCATGCTTACTTGGCATGCAAATCACATATGGTCACACAAATACTCTGATTACAAAGCCCACGGGAATTGAACAAATTTGGGGGAAAGGAACAGAATAATTTTCTCTAGTACACTTTATTTGTGAACCACTGGAGTAAAAGGCATTGTTGCTTCTTTTATCAGGCACCCACCAGCATTGTCCCAGTCAGTAGTGCCTTGCTAAATTAATGAAATGATTGCAAGTAATATCCAGAAGGAGCCTTGCTCAGGTTGCACATCTTGCTGCCCTGTCAAATACAGCAATGTGTGTTTCCTCAAATAATTCCATTGTGCTCATCCATGCAGAAATCTAAAAGCTTCCAACAAGCTTCTACCTGTAATTCTAAATATTTCAATATAAATTATGGATTTCTGGTAAGTCATTTGAGAAACATGTTACATTGGCCTGCTTATAAACTATGTTCTATTTATTCGGCATGTCTTAGATGAATACAAATTGTGAACAAAAAGCCTTTTGTTGTCAAGCTCTACAAACGTGGATTCAGTTACCAGCCGACTTAAGAACAATTGAGAGCTTTTCCCTCTGCACATCTGAAAACAGCACCAACAATACCTCATGACTGAAAGTTATTGTATATGATTTAATTGCTATTTGCTTAGTTATTTTCATGCATTGTTGGTTCACATGATGTTTTCACTCAAATCACAAAGCTTTTTAACTATGTATGAATTTCATGTCAAAATTCTGAGTTCATCTTTAAAAAAAAAAAATCTCCCTAAAAAAAACTCTCAACAGGACTAACTAGTCATGTTTCTGCAGGATGTGGTCACAGACAAATATTGACATGTCCTGTTCTGTCTGCTTAGAGAACAAAGCCTTTAAAAATTCCAATAATGTAGGTAATAAAAGACTTAAGAGATTTTAAAAATTAAATAAGACATCCCTAGGAAGAAACCACTAAGTCAGCACAATTCAGCTAAGGTAAGACTCATCTACATCACTTTAATGAATTCGTCATACAGTAGACGTCGAGACACAAATCCTCTCATTACTCTGACTACACAAATGTACACTGAAACAGGAGAAATAATATTTTTAGCTATTAAGTCAACGGGAAAAAAGACCAAGATTTTCCTTATGTATTTTTTTCATCTACGCCAGTAGTTTCATCTACTTGTAGAAAACAACCAAGATCCTTGCTTTTAAAATAGATTTGTATACAAAGGTCACAAAAACGACAAACAGAACAAGCACACAGAGAAATTATTCACCCAATGCCAGGATAAAATCTTGACTGCTTCCTCAAGTTAAATGACAGCAAGTAACACTTGAAAACATTTTGGAAAAATTATTTTTTTTTAAAAAAGTACGTTTTTCTGTGTTTTTTTCTCTGACAGAGATGACTTACAATGGGATTTTCTTCACCACAGTACTAAGATGTGCTGACAATGCAAAAAGCTTTCTAGGTTTAGAATAAAGCCAGTATACCTAGTTTCTTCTTCCTCCTGCTTTTTTAATACTCTAATACACAATACACTAGTTTGAGAGTAAAGTCAAAATTTGTGCAGTCTTCATTCTCAGTTGGACCTACGTACATATAAAAATCGTTTAGAAAAGCAGTTTCATGCACTGAAGGAGGAGCCAGACATTAAGTAGCTGTATGCGTCCTTCCTCTTAAAGATATTCTCTCCTTCTCTGGCTCACAAGGTGAACAATCAGGGATAGAGGTAAGGAAAACCTGAAGCTGTTACATCTGGTCAGAAGACTCTTTTTGTCACATCTACTAAACAAGTAGAAGCATAAAGTGTTCCAGAGGAGCAGCTATTAGAAACCAGACTACCCAGAAAAGCATTTCAGTTGAGAGCTAAGAGACTACAGAAGTAATGCACTATCATACAGCGAAACTAAACTGTCACAGACAACCATTTAACAAAACAAGTTAGGATCCCAGAAAATGATTGCATAGAATAGATTATAGTCAACCATTCCTCGTCAGAAGGTAGGACTTCTTCAGATACATTGTGCCTTATGAGTCTTCCAAAACCCTCAAAGCAGAGAATACTAACTACACCATAACCAAAGCACAGACCGGTTTAACACCCAGTCTCTATTTAGGAAACTGATACAGTATAATGAAAGCTCAGGCTGGATAAACCATGAAGCCTTTACATCCAGTTGTCTCCTGCAGAAAAACAAAACAAAAGGATTACCCATGGTCAGACTCAAAAAAAAAAAAAACGAGCTTTGTAAGAACAATGGGGTTCTTCCACTACTGGAAAAGTCATTCTGCTACAGACAAGTTCTCTTTACCAATTTCAAAAGTTAGCAGTGAAATAATGCAATTTCAGACCACATCAAGATGCCTACTACTCCCATTTCACAACAGACAACAGGTCAGTGTTTCATCTTGTCCTGCTGTTTTTGCTGCCATGCTCTCTAGTGTAAGCATGCCCTTACAGCCAACGTGTCCCTTCATGCTACAAACCATGCACTCCCTACCATCCCATCCTCAATGCAACAGAGCCATTAGAATTGCTTTTAACTATCTGGGTTCACACAAGAGAAACCTTCTCAAGGGCTACTACATAGGGCCACATTTCACCTCTTCTGAAAGAATGCAACCGAGAAGCAGTTTTCTGCATTCCACTTTGCACATACTTCACAGAGAACATATAGAAACTCTACAAATACTCATCTGGGATTTATGCTTATCTGAACAAGTTCCTTCAAGTTGTTCTCTACTTGACATAAAGGCTTTTTTTCCCTCTCTCCTTTTTTTTTTTTTTAATGTGAATTTAACCCTTGCAGAACCTGACTGGGCAAAGAGAATAAGGTTATTTGAAAAACTGTGATCAACAAGTGACATAAACATTTTAGTTTTAACTACTCTCCACTAGTCCAGTCTCAAAAAGACAGACAGTGAGGTGAGATGGTTGGACTATACTACTTGCACATTGCAAATGCCCACATCCTTCATACAAGGATGTGACATTTCATTTATTCCATTATTTATAAACGTCTGAGACTTTCCCCTTATCATGGCATAGTAACTGTATTTGAAATAAATCACAAACATTTCTTTTCAATTTTCTTCTTCTCCTTAAAAACTAAAGTAGGTAACCTCAATAGACCACAATGATTTATTAAGTCTTGTTTTTAGTGGTTCAGTGCTAGTCTCTACAGTATTTCAGCACAAACCTCTTATAAAGATTTCTGCAGTTTAGGTCACTAACAAAAGAGACCTTCCCCAATACTACAATGGTTCTAGTTTCTGAAGAGGAGGATGAAACTTGTTGATAATGGTAGGTTTTCTCGTTGACTAGGTATCTGAAGGGTTAGATAGCAGAGGCAATTGGAGAAGACTAAATATCTCAGAATCTATAAAGTCTTACATACCAACCCATACCAACTGCATTTTTATACATTTCTTCTGCTTCCCCAACATATAGAAATGTCCTATTAAAGGTAGCTGATTAGTGGACACAAATTTAAAACCAGTCTCCAATCCAAGACTAAATTGTAACTATCTGTAAAAAGCCAGTAGTAAACATAAAAAATCTATGAAAATGGATGAAGCAGCAATGCAAGCACTTCTGTTTAATCTCCCACAACATCCTATTTCTGAAGAAGAGTCCCCTAGGTAATTCTTAAATGTAACTCCTATACAGTGTAACTGCAGGATTCCTTTCGCATGGAGCACAAAGCATTTGTGCACAAAAACTGATCTGTTCTGTGCACAAATGCACAAATTTAGATTAGGTTTCTACTCATGAATACATGTGGAGTTTTTTTATGTAACATACAAAGCACCTGTGCTTATACACAAGCTTGGGAAGCTGTGTTGTATGTGCTGTATGTTGCATGCAATATTGTGTAGCATATTTCCAGCATTACTAAATGTGTTAGGAACCAATCAGCCCTTCAACATTCCATAGCAGCACTGGGACGAACTAGTCTCTTCAGTTTTGAAAGAATAAATTCTGTTGGTGGCAAAGCAATACTTTTGGTTAACAAACAGAGAACAAAGAATGTTTAATTCCTTTCGGTTTCTAACTTTTACCCTACAATACTCTAGACAACCTTCAATATTACTCACTTTCTTTCATATTACTTCCACTGATGAAAAATAAGTTATAAATCAGCTGAGTAAAGCTCATTTACACCTCTATACTGAGCTCTAAATCTTTCTGAAACTCAGCTTCCTCACAGAAAATGAGTCATTACTTCCCTTTACATTTTCATATGACAAATACTTGAGTTCTTAAGATCCTCATGATAATCATATAAATACAATTTACTAACAATTTCTGCCCACTCTGTGTTCTTAATTCATGCTGGGATCAAATCTCTTTCCTTACAGTTCACTTGGCTACTACTTTGCTTATCCTAGCAATTACGACATAATTCACTTAAAAGACACTAAGTGTTACATGAAATCTATACCCACAAATAGAACTGCTACTTCTGCATTTTCAACATTCAACAATTAATCTCTTTAATTCCTCATTGAATTTATTTTGCAGCTGGACATTTAGAAAAATCACTATTATGGCTACAGAACCACTGGGTTACTCAACTGTTGTATTCACCTTTTTGTGGAAAATTAGCTCACACAAAGTCTGAGATCCAGCTTATCCCATACTACTTTTTAAAAGCCCATTGCATAAAAATACCAGAAAAACCTCTCCAAATATGCTATACAGATATTTCTGTGATTGCAATGAAGTCATAAATAGCCTAAATGTCGATGTCAAAATGATTACACACTAGAGAAAAGTTCTGTGCAAGCATTAAAACAACTTGTGCTAAGGTTTAGATACAGCAAGCTTCAGCATTAACCACATATCACATTCTTCATACGGAAGGAAAAAGGCAGGGGGATTCACAACCAGCAATAAACCCCCACATGCAGGAGAAACAGCCACAGCAGGGAATGACCTAGCTTTTTGAGCTATTCTCTTTATTTCCTCACTAAAATAGTAAAAGAACTGGTTATGACAGATGTTTTGCCTAGGTAAATTATAGGAATTATTTTGAGGTTTGCTATGTTATAGCTCCCTGTCAAGTCTGCAAAACAGAATAAAATTTTCTGCCAAAAGCACATGAGAATAGAACTACTTTCCAGAACACACAGGGTTCTAGCATCAGAGTGCAGCAAATAAGTGTCAATCACAAACTATTCAGGAAATAAGACGAATTGAAACTGTACAAGAAAGTAGAGAAGCTCTATCAATGATCTGGAAAATACAAGTCTTACTTCCCTCCATCAGAGAGCCCAGACACACTATATTGCAGGATCTCTTCTGAAACATCTCTCTTATCTGAAGAACAATCGGCTATCACCATCAGCCATGGTTAAAAGAATTTTAAGAGTTCTACTCTCAATGACAAAGGTATTTAAGAAATCTGAGGCTAGAAAGTGAAACCAGATGTATTTAGATCTGATATAGGTTCATTTAATAGTGACTGTGTTCAGCTTTAAAATGAAATATCAGCCTAAGTGATGGCTTTTTGCTTTGAGATGCTTTCTTGTTAAGGAGACTTCTGCCTAGAGCCATACAGAGCTCAGCACTTGTCAGCTTGATACAATGCCATCAACATACTAAGATCAGACTGAAAAGTCCAAGGATGACCATTAACTATGTTTGGCGCATTCAAGTAAACCTGTCTATAAGCACACAGTTAGAAAGGGAGGATAAAAAATTAGAGACTATGCCCACTACCTCCTTCCACCTCACAACTGCCCTCCCTCTGCTCCCTCCCCAGCTCTCCTAACAGAGACTGGCAAGTGCTGATGTTAAACTCCAGTCTGAGTTAATTCTTTCTTTCTCATAGAGGCTTTATTTAGTACAACTCTATTAATATAAGTAAAATAAATGAACCACCAAAAATAAAGCTGCTGCGTTTGTCGAGAATATGGGAGAAACAATAAATTAGTGCTGGCTCCAGATGACACTTTCTGTTGAAGTTCAGCAGAAGTAAAACCATGCCTCACTACTAGAGAAACACATCCTGCTACCCTATGCAGTCATGTCATATATGCACTGCCTTGCCTTTGAAGCTACAGTAGTAAGACATTTAGTATCCCAGCTCCTTTACCAGTTTTCCTATCCACTATACTGTATTTAGTGAAGAGAATTTCAACACCGGAAAATTTTTATCCCTATCAATCACAAAAATAACAAAACACATAACAAAAACACATTCCTGCCCTTTTTTTAAGAGGGTACCTACAAAGGAATTCACATCTTTTGAGTAAGATAGTGTGCCAACAAAGTTGAGGATCAACTTTTAGGAAGTGCGTCCACAATGCCTCTCCTTTTGCCTGTCTTTGAACACAAAACTGCCCATACTCCAGTCATGCATTCATACTTTACACTGAAAGACGTAGACTTGTTGCAAAGAAAAGTGGAGTGATGCCAAAAATCCAGGCAGCTTAATGCTCATCTGTGTATGTCATCATAAAAATTAACTTTTAACTAAGTACTTTATGGCCTTGAGTGTTCTTACATGCTAGTCATAGAGCTCCCAGGGAGCCTGGATGTTTCCAGATCTGGTATGAGAGCATCTTCCCATTCATAAGCAATCCACACCATGGAAATGCCAGCATCACAGCTGGTAAGGAAAACCTAACCAAAAGCAGTCCATTTTCAATAGGTGTTATTTTCTCCCTGACTTGTCCTTTAAAATAGTTGAGTCATCTAAATAAAGTTGAAAGGGAACTGTCTAGGGAAAACCCCTATTATAAACATTACTAAAGATTAAATTCCTTTTTCTCTGCTCCACATCTCAATTATCTTCATAAGAAGTGCTATTTATAGGTGAAAAATGTCTATATAAAAAACATCCACAATCACCACTATTTCAGACTGGAGTTATCAGAACTGGAATTTGCCTTGTGGAAATGTCAGGGTAAGACTGGTGTGACCACAGGCCCTGCTCCTGACCCCTTGTAATGTGGTTAGCGTAACTAACACCACTTTGTAAGGCAAGCAGGTATTCTCTGTGACTGAGCAGGTCACATATTCATTCCTTTCCCCCTTATTCTCGGGTCCTGAAGCTCCTGTGAGCAAGCAGACCAACCAAACAGATTTCTTCTTCTCCCTACCAGCTTCAAGATTCCTGGGCATTACGGCAATTACTCCCTTCCTTACCAGCACTGAACATCCCAGGTCCCAGTGCTGGTGACGAACCCGTCACTGGGAAGCGTAATAGCATACAGAATACCAGAACTGCCCATAACATCAAGCACTTACAAGTCCTGAGTAGGAAACTTGGACTTGTGCTGCTGGTGGACAGAGAGACCCATGACCCTTGTGGACAGAGATGCTTCCATCATCATCTGCTACCTCTGAGGACTGACTCACATTGTTCATATCATCTTCCAGTCCAGATTATGACTGTTATATTGATACAGCAAACGGTGTAAAATCGGCTTTTGACCCGATCTGCAGACAGTCCAGGTGATTAGAAACAGTAAGTTAAGTTGTATTATAAATTCTATATTATTAGTTGACAAGATATTGTATGTCAGGATCTAGTCAATTAGAAATCTTAAGTTGTCATATTATAAATTCTGTATTATGCTACTTATAAATTGTTCTAAACCCATTCTGTCTGTAGAAATCCTGTGCCATTCTGATCATAATTTCTGTGTTATAGTAAACATAATATCTTGTAAAGAAAATAAACCTTAAATTGAAATTACATTCTAGTGTCATCATCATTTTGCCAAGGATCCCTGAAAGAGCCTCTCTGGTGCTTGATTATCAGATTCTCTGGAGAAAATAGATCTTATTCTCTGGTGCAGAGTTTGCGTCTCATGCACCGCAAAATTATTCTGCTTACATATGCTAAAAAAGATGGGTATGGGGGGAACAACCAACACACAGAGACAACTTAATAAATTCAGCTGAACCTAAACCGAACAAGTAAATTACCTAAAAACATTTAGTTCTGACCTAAAAAAGTGTTGAATCTTTCATAAAATATGCTACTTAAAACATACAATATATTAAAGGGCATCAAAAGTGAAATGCAAATAAAGTATCTCTGCTCTAGTTTGCAGAACTTATGCTTTCCTCACAAGTTCCACGGCTTTCAGATCTGCTTGAAGTATCTTACAACCATTTTATACACTTAGTCTGCTTACACTCCCTTCACTATCATGTTTTCAAAGTTGTGATTATGAAGTAACATGAAGTATAGTATTTTAAGAGCTTAATGAATGAAACGGTATGAAACTGAACTGAGCAGTGAAAAGTCAAGTTCTATACCTGGAATGATCTCTCCTTTCAATCACATTATCTTCCACATGAGCTGCCATATTAAGAAGTAAAAAAAGTGAAATGTGTTATGTGTACGGGCAAAATATACTACGCTCTATTTCAATATTAATTTTACTACAATTTACAGAAGTTGCAGAGCAGGAATTGGAAATACAATACCACCAAGAAATAGCATGTATCACATCAAACAGTAAGAGGGTATTTAGCTATACTCACCTAATGAACACCTAAAATGCCTTCACTTTCATATCAGCAGGTAAATGTAACTTGTGAATTCATCAAACTTAAGAACTAGAAAACACACGTGCCATTGAAAAATTAGTAACATTACAAGTAACAGTTCATTATTTGAAGAGATTTGAAGGAATACTTTTCTTTGGACATAATGAAAAAAACCTAGCTTTTAAACTAGCTCAGAAGACAGGAGGGGAAGAAGAGCTCTGAGGCACACAAGGCCTTCTCCAGTTGTGGAAAAACTGGAGAAATTGCAGAAAAACTTTTTTTTACAAAAAAGTTGGTTTGTAATCAGATCCACTCTGGCTTCCCTCAAAATGAAAAAGATTCCAACTTCACTCACACTTCAAATTTGTTAGGGAAGAAGAAACAAGAAGTAGCACCCAAAGACCTTGCACGCTGTCGCTGCTCCTGCGGCACAGCTGTGCTGCCTGCCCGGCACGCTGCGGGCAGGAGGCAGCTCCTGATGTACACACCATGTTGGGGCTGCCACGTGATAAGGACATATGTGGATGTACAGTACTCCACGGGAATGTATCCAACAAATCCATACTCACTCCGCATTTTCCCAAAAAAAGGCATGAAAAAGAGTGAAGGATACGACTTGATTTAAGAATTTATGGATTTCATCTGGCATGTTATTATCCATTCATCCTCACATAAAAAGAAACATGGATTCTGATAATTTCATTCACCCCATTGTTTCATCATTAATATAGAAACCATTATTCAATATGCATACAAGTCTTAACATGTGGAAGGCAAAACCCACACTGAAAATGTCTCTGCATAACTATGGGAGAACTCGGTATCTGGTATTCACTGTGGAACCAAAAGTTACCTTATCAGGATACCATCAGAACTCCACAGAACTCCCTGATACAAATAGGGCAAATTGAAGATTTGCTATGCTGAGTCAGATCTCCTGCCTAGAAAAAAGCTGTTAAAAAAAAAATTACTATTCATTTCTGAAGTAGCACTATAAACAAATTCGGGTGTTGATTTAGTCGGCATATTTTATTGTTTCTCATTTAGTTTGAAAGTAAACACTTGGAACAATCCTAATACCATGAACACAGTATTTTCCAAGTCTTCCGGATGTCACCACACAGTGCATCATTCTCTTTCGAGAAGAAACAGCAATTTACCAAAACAAAGGCATTATTGCTACTGTAGTACCATAAAGATCTCTAATTAATACAGCAGTGCTGAGCTACAAATCATCTTCAGCTAGTTCACCCAACAAAATGTGCCTCCTAGAATCTGAGTCTACTGTGACCACACACTACAAGCAAAAAACCTACCTATTTCTCATATATTGCTTCACATGAAACAACGGAAGAGTTGGAGCAATATAAATACTATCAAATCATTAAATTTTCATTAGGCGATTCTAATCTAATTCTA
Organism: Falcunculus frontatus; assembly: GCA_013398115.1. NCBI lineage: Eukaryota > Metazoa > Chordata > Aves > Passeriformes > Falcunculus > Falcunculus frontatus. The sequence continues at coordinate 3,062,994 of VZRV01001167.1, forward strand.
ATGAAGTTCTTATTATTAGTCTGAAGTGGCTTAGAGTCTGGAAGCACAAGACACTAAGAGGAATAAATTATAAGCTTAAATTCAGTCCCTCTAATAAAATGTCTTCAAAGCAAAAAAGTGAGAAGGAAAAAGCAACTTCATAATTAAATGGCTATGCTTCTGAATCCAAGTAGGTTGCTTCTCAGAAGTCTAAAGCAATAGCTCAAGCATATGATCTTGTTCGTGTTACTCCTAAAAGACAGAAACCATGATTAACAAATACACAATATTTTTCTGGTCTGTTAAACTAACTATTTTTGTACCACTAGCCTGAAGCAGGTATACTTGGCACACAGACATTCAACATGGATCTTGACCTTCAAGACCTTTAAGTACAGGATTCTTCTGAAAGCATGATCAGGAATAAAGAAAAGCTTCAAATTTTCAGTCTGCTTCTAATTCTAATTTCTCTAAGTGTATAAGCATAGCTCAACTTAAAAGCTATATAACAGTCATTACATCAGCCTTACAGGACATTCTCAAGTTTCATCTATATTTAACTTACAATCAAAATACCTCAAAGGCATTTAGACATCCACAGGAATAATCAGGCTAATAAAACGATTCAGAAATTGTTATTTGTAAAGACAAAGGATTAACAGAGACAGCTAATTCATCACATTGAAGTTTCACTGAGCTATTGAGTAAAGCCATGTACCTAGTCAAATACCATGGGCAAAAGACTGAAAATATTAACTCCACTAATGCCACAAAATTATTACTTCAGCTAATAAATGGAGAACATTGTTCAAACTTTTCACTGAGCTTCTCTTGCAAGCAAGCCACAGGACTGTCAAGAACAGCAACCCCGGCAAAATGTACCTGGGAATTGTTCAGAGTGACTCTTTAAAACCCACCATCTCCATCGGCATTCTCAGCATCTCACCACTGCCACATAAATTTTCTACAGAAGAGTCACCAGTCAACTGAAGCCAGCATAAATGCCAGGAAGCATGCACACTTCTCCATGAAGATTAAGCTGCTTCCTCTTTACTACCATTCCCCAAGTATCTATCTCCTGAAAGGTAACCAACTCTCAAAGTAACTCTGACTTGACAGCAGTTTCAGGAATGAGCTGGTTTGGGCCAAATTCAGGGAAACGTCCAAAAGGAACGTCTCCTCAAAGGAAGGCAGGTTATAGCCGCTCCTCCCCCACCCAGGTTCGGGAAAGAAATATTCCTCGGAGGAATGTGAAAGAGAGAATAAAACTATTTATTTAACAAACACACAGGAAAAGAATAATAATGCTAAATAATGAAATCTCTCGCTGTGGAGAGAAAACCTGAAAGATTTGAGAGTCCTTCTGTGAGTGTGGTCTCTGTCCTCCTCGGAGCTGGGTCGGCGTGGGGCTCACCTCCAGGCCGGGGGAAGGTCCCCCGGTGAGGTTCTGATGTTCTGATGTTCTGAACCAGTCCAGAAGAGAAGGGGAAAAAAAAAAAGAATCCGAAGTCCCAGAAAAACAAGGTTTAACTCTCCGTCTCTCCCTGAAGAAATGGAGCCGAAAAAACTGGCGGGAAAGCAGGAAGGGGGCTTCCTCCACACTTCTCCCCACAGCAGCGAGACGCAGAGGAGTGGTGACCTTGGAGCACAGGCTGCTTTGAAAAAGTTCATCTGGCCTTTTTTTTCTTTCTCTTCCCTCTCTTGGGCTCAGTTTAAAGGCACAGAGAGGCACAGGAATCATATCCGGGCATAGAGCGATGATGGGGGATACACATCATAAAGTCACCCCAAGACAAATGAGATTCCTCCAGCACTGTTAGGTACACGATTGATAGCTTGTTTGCCCCTGTATACTCACCTTGTTTTTTCTCATTAATACATTTTCTGCCTCAGGGCAGGGTTGGGTTTTTGCCCCCATCTTTTCAGTCTAGCACCTCTAGTCTCCCAGGCACCCCTTCAATACCAAAGGACAGTCTCCAGCCAGAAGCACTGTGCAGCAGGAAGCTGCATCACCACCACACAACCCTAAGGTTGGCAAGGGAGGACAGCAGCCAAACCCCATCAAAGAAGGCAAGAGACGTTCAACACTGCTTGTTTCATTTACAGAGTTGATCCCGCAACTACACAGAACCTAGAACAGTGCATACAAAGACTGACAGATATATACATATGTATACAGAGAGAGAGACTTTTTCCTTCTTATAAGGAAAAAGTAAAGTTTTAGACAAAATTCTTTCCTCAAGAATTTTATTCCATACCAGTGTCGCCTCATCCTGACACTGCTGGATGATAATGTTCTTACACCCACAAGTTTCAACCATGCAACCCTTGTGCACACTGAAAGACCGTCAAACTTAGCAAGAAACCGTGAAATCTAGTAGAGCTGAAACCTAGATTTCATCCTACTGGAAAGGTTGTGCTGTAAAACGCAGAAATAAGGAAAAATTCACTCATTCAACACAGCTCATTCTTTATTTACATAGGATAAGTAGTACCAACATATATTAAGTATGATTGTTCGGGAGGTGGAAAGAAACTCACTTTTAATTTTGGGCACCAGAAAATGTCCTAGTGACATATCTGTTTTCCAAGTCCTGCAAGCATAGTGCTCCTCTGCAACCTCTGCTCAGCAGTATCCCAGTGACTTCAGCAAACCCAAGAAGTTAACAAGAGTAGCTAATTTAATTTGATTTTTAGGGCCCATTCTTTAAACATCAAGAATTACTATTATTACAGGAAGAAAAAAAAGCTTTTATCAACTGCTGCCTTACAGTTCCAAACTATTTTGGAAGGTGAAATGGGGCAAGAGAAAGAGAGAACCAAGGGAGGGCACACAAAAATGAAGTATGACCTAGACAAGTAGCCACTATATAAGCCACCCACGTCTCCTTTGCATGGAGAGCTCACTGTTTTTTTCCCCTCAAGCCAATCAGAACAGATATGGTTTTGTTTCCAGTTAACAAACAGAAGCTCCATTTGACAAACAGATTCTGGAAAAAAACCAACTGGTCTCAGACCCCAGAGACAGTGATTCTTCACTGAAAGAAAAAAAAGTAAAACGGTTCTTAAGTTGTTTCAGAACAACATCTGACCCAGTTTAAAATAGCTCTCCCATGTCTGAACTTGGCCCCTGCCATCAAAGCACAATGCTGGTTACAAGAAGTGGTTCCACTCTGAAGACGCAAAGCCTTGCTCTTATAACACTTAGCAAGGTGCAAAATCATGCGATCCCTTCAAATTTCTGCACACTCCCAGTACAGCGGCTCCTCTCCTAGCACTCAAGCAACTCCTGTGGAACCAGGACTTTCCAGGCACCACAGGTATTGGGCCTGATCTGTAAGAAAAACTTGGATGGAAGGGAAGGAAAAACCATAGGGAGAGGAGAGCCAACCAAAAGGGAAGTAGGCAGATTCAAAGAGCAAGAAAGCATATTTTCTATAAAGTATCATTACATAGCACCAGCCAACTGCCTGACGTGTTGATATATGTTCCTTTACCCTTCCAGTTAACAAGGTAACTTAAAAACAAGGTTTATATGCTGGTTACTTGCAACCAGGACAAACCCAAAGGAAGCTTTTTTTTTTTTTTTACAATTTATAATTAACCTTTTAATCTTTTTCTTGACAAGTCTAAATTCCAATTGCATGAGTTAATTTTTTTAAAAATTCACTAGATTATATAACAAAGTTTGACCATTGAATCACTTCAAGTCTAATCTCTTTGAACCAATGAAAACTACAGCCATGTTCAGCCATGGCTCCACTCTGGGTATTTCTAATGCAGAAAGTACATTTTCATTCAAAAAAAAAAAAGGCAAGACAGAGGTCCCTTCCCCAACACTACCCTGTAAAGAAAAAGCAAATAATTAACAACTTCAAGCTCTGCACAGCCTCATTAGCAGCACAGCACTGTGAATGTTCTACAAGGTGTTTTTAAATTGCACCATGACCACCTTTACCCTGGCAACTGAATTAAAAGCCACTCCTTATTAAAATACTAAATGGGGATTTAATATTTCCACAGTTTCTACAGATGGTTTTTAGCAGACAGAAAATCTCAACCAATTATTTCCCAAAACGTAAAATTTAATTCACAAAATTAAACTCTTCCTGTCAAGGCAGTATTTAATATGTGCATATACAGTATGCCTAGGTTGCTGTAGTGCCTTTTAAGATTTATTGGTAAGGAATAGAATTTACTTTGGAGCAGAATTAAAGCAAGCACACCATTCTTTTTACAAATTTGGTACAAAGACCTTAGGTAGCATTAAGTATGACTTATCAAATTATGTAACTTCTCATGCAAGAATTCTGGAGGTTTTACAAGAGCAAATATGAAATTTTACCACAGCTTTAGTTGCCAGTGTGGTACTTCATTGAGCACAGTGTGATTTAATTTACAGCATATACATAAAAACTACTGCAAAAGAAAGCCCTTCAAATGTTTAAAAAAAAATCCTGATTAAGCACAGGGATAAGAAATTTTGGAAAGTGCGAATGAGACACGAGCACCTGATTAACAGACCAACAACACAGAACTGTAATTTTACCTCTAACTGTAGAAAGGCTTTTCAAAACAGCATCCAGCATTACAAACGTGAACATGGGTTCCTAAGGATCATAATCAGAGACCACTCTACACAAAGATCTCTGATAATAACAAATATAGGAGAGTCTATTCTCTGTCAGACAAAGAGCCATTAGCAATACATGCAGCAGGGGAGAAAAAAAAGTAAATAACATACCCCGGAAACACCACCAAAGACCCCAGAGCCATTAACCAAGAGTGGTTCACAGGCTGCTTACAATAAGAACCACAAAATCAGCAGAACAGTCTCACATGGTAACTTGTTCTGCTCAGAATCCCAACACATTTGACCTAGCAACACTGCACCTTATGAGGCAACAAACCACAAGATATTTTTGAGCTCAAAGTTAGAAAAAAAAAAACTAGACAAATGCACAAGTTCAACTAAGGTAATGCTTTAATGATTTGCAGCCAATATAGATAATCCATTTCATAAAAGTAACCCTTTATTTCAATCTAATTCTGGCTGTTTTCTAGCCAAAGTAATTTTCCAAGTCAGTTGCAGCAGGAGAGAAAAATAGAATTTTATCATGAAAATTAGCACCCAACCTAATCACAAAATACTACACTGCTTCTCCATAACACAATCCACCTTCCATCAATGCAGGATGACAATAAGTTACATCTGGCAGAGAAGCATCAACTCCAAAGCAGCTTTCCAAACACAAGTCAAAGCTACTTGATCATATTAAGACCAAAACAAAAAAAAACAAAAAAATCCAAAAACCAACAAAAAACAAACAAAAAAAACCACACCACCCAAAATAAAACAAAAAACCAACCAAGATTTAATGCTGCTTTGTCTCATCCAGATGATGTAGGGCTCATTACAATTCGAAAGGTAGAAAGACAATTTTTAGAAAACTGAAAATTGAATAAAGTCTCAATGTTGATTACCATTTAAATGTTTTTTTCTGTGAAGATTTATATTGCTTCTGAGGGAAAAACTCATATATGTACATGACAAACTCAGAGAAAGCTAATTCAGTTATTTTATTCTGAATACTTAGTTATAAACCCAAACTGCGTAAGAACACCTCTGATAATATTGCTTTTATTAGCTGCTTTTTTTAATCCAAGTCATCTTCATCTTACCAAAAGAACCAAAAAAAATCCAACAAAAACCAACAAAACCCCCTCCACGCATATTAAAATCCACTGAGCATTTTAACGCATTAAAATCTTAGAAAGAGATCTCCCAGGTCTTCACTAAATTAAATCTGGCTCTACCTTAATAGCAATTACAGTTCTTATCTCTGTAACTACTGCCAGAAGGTTGGTTGGATCCTCCTGTCCTAACAACTAGGAGTCCCCTTCCAAGTACTTTTGTATATGGACAGCCTGTATTAATCTGAATTAATGTAAAAATTTCCTCTTTACTCTATATATTTATAGAGAGCAATCACAATGGTTTTTTCACACTCCAAAAAATATAAGCATCTAGGCATTAATCGGAAGAGCTTCTTCCTTGCATCAAACCTATCAATCACAAAGCCATGCAGCAAGTCAAACAGGGAATCTGATCCAGCAGAAAACTGACCCGGCAGAAGAACTAGTTCACTGTCAGATCAATGCGATCCTTTCAGCAGCTGCCTGTTAGAGCAGATTAAACGTATCATGACACTGCAGACAAAGAGTTTACAGAGAAGTGGCCGGCCACCTAAAAAATAAAGCAGACTTGGAATAAAATCTCCTAAGAAGCACTCCTTAAAGCTTAAAGTATTTTCTCCTCAGCAGGCACTTGAATCTCCCAGCCATCATGGAGGATACAACAGACAGAAAATTTTTAAAAAGCTTTTTCATTGGAAATCCATATCACGTGGCCTTGGTTTTCAACATAGCATGTGGCTACACACAGATGAGCAATAAGAAAACTTTGTGTTCTCATAGAGAAGAAGAACAGAACTTCTCCAACTGCTAAATCCAAGGGATGGAGATGGCCAACAAGACTAACGATTACTTTCATTTTACAATCCCCACCAACAGCCTAAAACAGCCATTCTGCATCTGTGCTTTAGTTACCAAAGAATCTAAAGTCTATTCTGTTGGGAAGCATTGTGATAAACCGTTATGGTGTATCTTTCCTCCTGCAAAGCCCACAATGGAGCTTCAATGTATTGTTATTTTTCTCATTTAACTGGGAAAGGGCTGTTTGAACTGAACTGACTGACACTACCCAACTCCTCAGGGAGAAATATGTAGTGCTTTCCAGAGGTGATCAGCTCTGTTTCAGCAAGTGGTAACTACTCCTGCTCACAACGCAATTAACCCTGGCACAGCCCATGAAAAGGGCTGCTGCTGAACCAAGTTCAGACTGTGTCATTCTCTCCTCCCTCAGATATAAAAAAAGATTCTTTAAGAGTCCCTTACCACATTCAATAAAACCAACAACATTCATCCTACAGCTCCAAAATTATGTTAGCATGTGGTCAAACACATGGAATTTACAGGGGCCTTGGTTTGGTAGGTTTTTTTTTTTTTAGAAAGTGGGGTGGGGTGTGTTTGGTTGGGTTTTTTCACTATTTTTAATAGTACCCAGACTAAATTTAATCTCATAGTGAGTCTCCTGCAAATTAAGATAACAAATAAAAGGTGTAAAAAAAAAAGACACATTTGACTAAGCACAAGATTTTTTTAGTCAAGTGGTACAAAATAAATCTCAGCAACTTTGAAAGAAAGTCATGGAAGAAATTTAAGTTTAGTGAAATTACAGCAGGCAAGTTCAGTGTGTCCAAGAATCTGATTCAATATACCCTGACCTCAATTTACTCCCTAGGCATTCAGTTAAATAATATCAATATTTAAGAGCACCCATAGGTAGCTCACAATAAAGTTTCTCCACAGATCGGTATCTGCTGGTCCGATTTAGCATCCACTTGTTCAATGGATGTATATAAATATATACTAGCAGTTAGGATTACAGTTTACATATCAAAAGAGACAAGCTTTTAAGTGGAAAGAATAAAGTAGAAAGGAGTTTCTAAAGGAAATTCTCACACAGGCATTATACAGGTACTGTAACAGAAAACAACTATTATTTAAGTAACTCATATGACTCACATTACACCCTAGACAAGGATTAATCCAACACATTTGAGGCCTTTTTCACCTTAGAAGAGGGATCTACTCCTCAGCAAAGACACACCTTTATGCTAGTAGAATCACTTCCACTTGGCTAGCTTTGACCCATTCCCCAGACTGAGAAAGACAAAGTCCTCTGTCCAGTAAACCCACACTTTTGGGGGACCTCCATGGGCAACACCTGCTCAATACTCATCTAAGTCAGCCACCTCCAGGGACCTGAACACCTGAACCCTCATCTCTCCTTAGTCCCTATTCACAGCCTAGGAAGTACAAACAGAAACACAAAGGTACCACCTGGGTCAACAAAAAGCCATCCCATTTTAAGGAAGAAGTGCTTTTCTCAGCTATTTTGTTTCTGCCTGTGGAAAACAAAAAGCTTAATGACAAAGCTGAGTATACGCAACTTCCAGATCGATAACATGCAGTTCTGGTCAGCCTGACAACAATTAGCAATTGGTATAATACTTAAGATAATCAACAGCATCAGCAGGCAAGTCATCCGGACTTTTCTTATTTAAGTGGTCTCATTTGTAAGAAACAGCAATCAGTCTTAGAGCTGGTCTTCACCATCTGCAGTATTTGCTAGAAGTTTAAAATGTTACGTACAAATAAAAGCAAGTTTTCCCAAAGTATATCATTAGCAACAAGCAGCATCTAGGCCAAGAGACGAAAAACTTTCCATCGCACATACTTTCAACAACAGTTAGCATTTCACAAAGAAAAATTCAAAATAACCTAATCCAAATAAAGGGAATGGAGACTGAACACAACTGATCTGCATTAGTTGGACACGTGAACAAAGTGCTGAAGCACACAACCAAGAAAGTCCCCTTCCTACAGGGACATGGGAGGGGGCCAGCAGACGGGTTAAACTTCACATGGCAAACCGGGTCAAAAGCAGGTTGGCTGGGGTGAAAACGAAGCTGTAATCCCCCGCTGGCCTGACGTGCCACCGACGGCCATGGGGCCGAGGGGCACAAGGAGATGCGAGCAAGATGAAACAGTGAGGGAGAAGAGAAATAGTTTAAATATGTATATATACGTATTTATGCATGTATACTGATTAGGAGAGAGTCGTCACGTGAGCAGCAGATCTACGAGTGAGATTTACCTCCCCCATGAAAGCACCGGAAAAAATGCACAGTAATCTAAGCGGATGCACGCACATGTGCGCATCCACGGACACACACAGCGTAGACACACAAAGCACACAGAGCGCATCTGCGGAGTTGCCGGGGTCCCAGTGCAAACCAGCAGGTCAAGGCTCGAGTGACGATGCACCGCAGGGCACAGGCACCTCCACCGAGCCGCACCGGGCGGGGCGCGGCGGGTTCCAGAGGGAGCCGCCGCCCCCCGGGGCTGCCCGCTGCCGGGCGGATAAAGTTCGCAGCAGCCGCCGCTGCAGTGCCGGGCGCGTCCGCCGCAGTGAGCGAGCCCTGCCTGCGGGAGAGCGAGCGCCGGTAGGCCCGGAGCCGGCCGCGGCATCCCTGTCTTCCTTCCCCGCCTCCGCCCCGCCGCGCCCCCGCTCCACTGACCGATCACCTCCTGGAGCTCGTAGGCGTCCCTGCAGATGGGCCAGCCGGCGGCAGGGGCGGCGGGCGCCGGCGCCGGCTGGGGCTGTTGGACGTGGACCGGAGACTCGCCCTGCTCCGCCATGATGCTGCAGGAGCGCCCAGGCACCCGACGACCTTCTCCAAACTTCCCCTCCAGCAACACCTTTCAGCCGCGCTCTGCCTCCCGCCTGCCCTGCCCGCGCAGCCGGCCGCCCGCCCGGCGGAGGGAGGAGGCAGGGCACCGAGGGGGAGGAGGCAGAGGCGGGCGTCGCCGCCGGCCCCGGCCGCTCGCCCCGCGCCGCTGCGGAGAGACGGAGCCCGAGCGCGGNGCGCCGGCAGAGCGAGGCGGTGCCCCCTGATGCGTCCCCGCCCGAGGGAGCGGCGCGGGCGCTCTGGCGGAGGCGCCCCGCGGGAGCGGCCCCGCGCACCCCGGTGGTCGCCGCCTTCCCCAGCGCCTCGTAACCTACCTGCCTACTGGCGGCAGCTCTGCCCATCGTGCTTCCCCGCTCGTCCCGCGGCTCGCTGGGATGCTCTGTGCGTCTGGAAGCGCTGCGAGGTCCTGCACGGGGCGGCGGGCTGAGCGTGTGCAGGCCACGGCCCTGCCCGGGGACTGCCGGACCCCGCCGGCGCCGAGCGCGGGGCCGGGGAGGACTGGAGGGAAGCCACGTCCCGTGGCGGATGCTAAAGCACCTGTTAGGGCGATAGCATAAGTACAGAGGCTACTCTGGAGCGCAGCTCACATACAAGTGTCACTGCTGAGCGCGCTGCTGCTGCAAGATGACTTGTACTCGAACTTGAGGACGTGAAGAAAGCATTTGCTTTCATCGGTGGTCGTGCTGCAGACCTGCAAAGTCGTTAAATCACCATATGACGAGTGGCCCTCTCCAGGATGAGTAGGACAGCTGCACCATGTCACCTCAGTGCAGACACTGCCTCAGCTCATGCCACCGAGAAGGACTGAGGAGAGTTGAAAATGCTCCTCTTGGCTAGCCAGAACCAAGTGATTTAAACAAATAATACTCATAATTAAACTTCTCTAGTGCTTCCCGTTATACAGTTTAAAAAAACCAACCTGGGGTTAAATGAAGCTGCTGTTAATAGTATGGATTTTTTCTTCTACTCTCTTAGTAGTTCAGTGATATCATTAGGATTTTACTTACTATGAAGTAATTTAGAAAGTAGTTATTTGTGTAGTCTACAGTCTCACTCCTACTTTGAATGCTTTGCATTTTAAGATTTATGGAGCTCTGAGAAGAAGAGTGGTAACACAAGATTTCCATATAGTTCAAAATCTTACTTCCTGCTACAGAATGAATTTAAGGTAATTAAATTCATACTGTATTACTGCTAATACAGTATGCAAGGAGGAAAGCTGTAGCACTGTCTAAAGGAACTGAACCTCACAAATTGTTAAGAAGTGTGATGCAGTGTGATTTAAGGTCAATAAAAGATACATGTAACAACTAACACCTGTTAGCTACTTTATTCAGTTTTAGTTCAGTCTGGGATAATCCCCTTTTACTAACTAAATTTTTTTGTGTGGTTAATTCAGTGAGGACTCAGTTAATTGAAGGTTATTCCAAAAAGGAAATTTTGTTGTGTTGCTGAGAAAGCTGAATGAAGTCCTAACCACTGCTTAATGATTCATCAGAAGGTGTATCAGCAACTTGCAAATATTTGTGCACTGCACTTCCATTTAGTCACATGCAACAGTTTAGCTTAGTATAGAGGCTTCTAGCAGTAGAATAAAAATATTGCACATTTTTGTGCTAACCTAATGATTCCTCTAAATCTCATTCTTAAAAGCTAGGTAATTGAAGTATTTTCCTATATACGAATTAGAAAATATTTGCCACAACACTAAAGGTCAGTGAGACTTGGAAGAGGAAGTATTAAATTGTCATTCAGCATTAAGTTTAATGCCAAGACCTTTCTGCCAGGAATAGCATTTAAAAAAAAATAGTAAAAGTGCAACAGCACAGGCCAAATCAATCAGCAGAGAAAATGGGTTACTCACTATTGATGGAAAACAGCCAGCTTCTCCATCTGTACTCAGTTGTTGTTGGGGGGGAGGAGGCTAGGCATGATTCGTTTCTGAGCCGTGGATTTCTGTGATGCTGCTGCCATATCACTGTTTAAACTGCTGGTTAACATCTGATACCATCATAGTTATTTTTGTCCTGATTATTGTCTCAGTTTGTCCAACTAAACCCTACAATTTTGGGTATTTCTAGAGTGCACCTGCACTCTGCAATTCGTTGAAATGAGCAGCTTTTACAGGAGGACCCTTGCCGGAGAGCAGTTTTGTAAGCAGGGGAGCCGTGGGAAGCGTTCTGTGCGTTCAGGGCACAGCTCAGGAGAAGGTCTCGCCGCAGCGCCGACTGCGGGGGCAGCGCGGGGCCGGGGCCGGCCCGGGAGCCGCGGGACCGCTCGCCCTCTGCTGCAGGCGGCGGGGAAGGGCCCTGCACCCCCTCAGAAGGCAGCGCCCTTCTCCGCAAGGCTTTCCGAGCGCTGGAAAGAGCAGCAACCTGCCGGGTCTGGAGGTTCCAGAGTAAGAGATAGGACTCATGTAAAAAACACTGTTCTCTGAATTGATGACAGCTCAGAATGGTCCCGTCTGAATGTGGTTTGGTCTTTCTGAGTGCCTGAAGACATAGGATTCCATGAGATTGTCTGGGTCACTGAGTCCAGTCCCACCCAAATGATTGATTCCAAAGTGAATAAAGGCTTTACACAGCCAGGTTACAATCAAAACTGGCAATAATTAAAACCGTGTAGGCCACCATTGCAGAAGATTTAAGCCACACTCAGACTTTTTGAAAGTTCCCCACAGTACCCTCTGCAGATGGGACAAAAAAGTGTTTAGAGCAAAATAACTCAGACTCCATTTCCAGGTTTGTACAGTTTAGGCAAGATAACATTGGTGCTTACAGCAACATTGCAGACCAACTAATTAACTTTGAATGTAAGCATACCTTAAGATACATGTAAGATAAGCGTAAGAAGCATATAGAATCAAATACAAGCATGAGAACTGGGGTTTATAAGTAATGATATGTACACTAGTAGCATAGACAAGGGACAGCATCCACCCAAATGACTTTATTTCTGAATAGAAAGGCAGCAGATGCAACCAAAACAGCAATATAACCTACCACAGACTGACCCAGAGCGAGAAGGAACTTTTCTCTCTACTGTCACTCAGTCTGACTCAAAAGAAATGAGTGAAGTAAAACCACCCTCTCTTCCAAAAATGGCCTAAAAATGCAGTTATGAGTATCACATACAGCAGCACAGTTCTCTGCAATTATGTAGGTACGGTTTGAAAGCCTCTAATTTGGTAGCAGTGAGGGATGGCTGCGCTTTCAACAATGTAATGAGATATAACACACAACAGCAGCTGGTGCTGATGGGAGGAGACCAAATGCTTTCAACCTCCCTTTCTCCTCTAGTAAATTCACAGTTAAATAGGCAACATGCCCATTATTAAAGCTTTTTTTTAGATATTTTTTGTTAACCTGGTTTTCAGGCCGCAGATAGAGGAAATGCTCTCATCTTTGTCTCAAGCCCTTTGAAAGTGAGGAGCCTTGACAGGCATACTGAAGACATAACTTAAAAAGAATAACACAGCCTGGGTGAGTTTGTCTGCAGAGCTGGAGAGCAGATGCAGCCTCAGTGTCAACAGAGCTTTTCCTCAATGTCACAGCTGGCTTTGCATGGTAGGAACCCCTGCTACAGCAGCTAAGCCTTCACATCCACCCATCCATCCAGCTTTTCAAACAAGGCTATGGGAACACATTGTGCCATTAACTTGCTGTTGCTGCCAAACCACCCAAAACTTTAAAATCACCAGCTAAATATTACTAGCTCGTTCCAGCACCATGAGCCCCAGTGGCAAATTACCTAAATCATGATGGCACAACAATCATTATACATTTCAAACATTCAAAATTCAGAATTTTGCATCCCTTTAGAATATTTACATGCTAGCCATTCGTGTATTGGCAACAATAGCCTTTTTGTAACAAATGCCTTTCGGAACCTGCAGGAATCACAGTTTCCACTATGATTATTCGAATGAATTTGGGATACAGTCACCATGAAAATGATAGTGAACTAAATATTATTGTTGCCTTTGAACTACAGTTTAATACAATTAAGTTGATGTGGAGGTGTCTGGCTTGCTGAAGCTTTTAGCAGGAATAAACTCTCCGTAGCTGTGAATGAATAAAACTCAAAAATATGAAAGAGTTGATCTAGGAACTTCTATGGCTTTCATCACTGTAGGATATTAACATCTCATGCATTTTAATAAATTAATCTTCACATACAAAAAGACTAGGGAATATAATTACCTCGATTTCACAAGTGGAAACAGAAAAAGCTTAAGGGATTTGCTAAAGGTCATAACAGAACTCTGTAGCAAACTGGGAGTGTAATATATATATTCTAAGGATGAGATTTCACACAGCCTCACAAGATCAGAGATCTAATCTGGTTGACAGCTAGTTCCTGGTTTGGTTCATCTGAAAGCATTGGCTAGTCACCGGGCAGCCAAACAAGTGATAGACAGGATAAACAAGGGAGACCTGAGAAAAATGCGGCCAGTAGTGGGGAATAGGATATGCCACCATTTAAGCAGGAGCACAGTTTTAGCTTTGTTAGATGGTCATGGAATGACCAAAACAATACCTTAATTATAAAAGGCTATTCACCATTTGAGTAAATTACCCTAGTCTTTGTTAATTTTCTTTTTCTAGGATGAGGGAAGAAATAGTTCGTATTTTACTGGAAAGCTACAAGCTTCAATCCAACAATGTTTATAAAGTGCTTGAGTTCTCGGGATTTAAACATTTCTAGAGGTTTTCCTTTCAGTTTTGGGGATGTAAGTTGAAATAATTTTGTAATCTAAGTGACATAAGTGTGCCTGTATATGAAACTCAACCATTAAACAACAAAATCATTATTACCTTTAGATTTTCCAATTTTTTTTCTTTTTTTTTTCTTTTTTTTCTGTGAAAATTTGGGGTCTGATGACTTCCCAGTACTTCCTGGGAAATCAAAATGGCACTTAAAAACCAAAATAAACCTTGTTTATATTTTATAATTGCTCTCTAACATTATGATTTACAAGTGAGAAATTGAATTGTCCAATGCTGCTGGCTAAATCTCCCCTCAAGTAAGTTAACAAGATTCCCAGCCCATCTTGAGCATTTTAAAAAGCTCAGGCTCCTGTCTCTCAGAGCAGCTTGCTCAGCTTTTACAGGACGGGCAGAGCTCCTCAGTCTAGGTCATCCGTGAGGAAGAAAGCTGTTTAATGAAGAGCTTCTGCCTGAGCAAGTCGTGTCAGGGAGCAGCAGGGGCTGGGCTGCCCTGGAGGGCAGGTGAGCCAGGAGCCGCAAGTACCAGTGAGGCAGCAGGGCCAGTGGCCACAGCAAGCAGCAGGCATCCTGTCAGGAGCCCAGACAGGCCCAGGGATGGCAGCCAGAGTCAGCTAACAGTCCAGGGACTGCCAGAGGAGTCTAGGGACAGAGCAGGTCCAAGCTGCAGCTAGAGAGCTCAGTCAGCAAGGCAAGGCCAGGACCATCAGGGTGCAAGACTGGGCACTAACTACAGTGTGGTAGGCTCAGGCAAGGCCCAAGCATAGCCACAGCATTGCTCAGGCAAGAACCACAGGCAAAGGTCTGAGCTTGAACACAGCAGAGGACCCAGGCAAGGCTTCTCATAGCTCTGTCTTGCAACTTGGCTGTTTTCACAGCACCTTGATCCAAGGTTACAGAGCAGTGCTGAGTCTGAGCTGGCTTGAGTACAGACAGTGAAACTCTAGGTGTAGGGAAAGAGGTTGCAAATCCAGTTGGTGTGCTCAGAGCCCTGGAAGCATGGGCTTAGCATCAAGAAGTCTTGAGTGTTTCTCTTGTTAGGAGTGTTTTCCATACCCACCATTAATTCCCAGAGTCACGTGACAGATCAAAAGTACTGTCAGTGTAGCTTCAGATTTTAATTCAGAAAATTGCCTATTGCTCTAATTCCCTCTACTCTAATAAAGTGCTGAAACACTGCATGAAACTACCCAAAGGGGAAAGTGCAGAAGTTGCCATCCTTTCCTGTGTGTCAGCTAAATCTCATAAAGCTTCCTGGATTAAGACAAGCTATGGAATAACGTCTGAAACAAAAACCCAGCAACATGGAGTATATCCAGCAAATGAGTAGCCTCCACTACAGGAAAATTAAAATACCAGTTAAGGCATTAAAAATAGAACTCAAACTAAAGAAAAATCTCTCCTCAGAACAGTGAGGTGCTTTAAAATTCATAAACACTTCCTTTCTCTCCTCTCTGTGTCTCCTAGAATGTTCACAGTATTAAAAAAAATCACTTATTGACTCAAAAATTTAGATGTTAGTCTTCTTTTAAAGACCTTTAACAATTGCTTTAGATCTTAACATCATTTGTGTAATTCAGAAAAGGAGGTTTTAAATGTAGTATCATAAATTACATTATTTTCTAATGCATCCCTTATTGTTCTTATGATTTCTTTAAAAATCTAATTTATCCAAGAACAACAGAAACCTAAACTAAACAACACTGTGTCTTTAATAGACAAGAAATGGAAATTAGGCAGTTTAGGCACAACCTTTTTTAAGTTTTACTGGCATATCTTTAAAATATACCAAACACATTCAGCAGACGCCATTATTCACAGATGATGTACCCATAAAAGCCTTACATTTAGTGTATACCACCAGGTGCAACATGCCGAGACAGAACTCCTAATTTTGTTTCCAGCTTTGCCAGGAGTAGAATCGACAGTGCAGAAATATCACCTACTCTACTTTAAGCAGGCTTTGCTGTTGCATCCTGTAATGTATCCCCTGCAAATACAGCAAAGTCCACACTCTGACCTGACACTCGGGCCAGTACAATTGCACCTACAAAACTAGTTATAGCTGCAGAAACCACACTTTGATTAGTTCTGCTTTTTATTCTTATGTAAGGGTGCTTATTGTACTGATACAAAAGCCTAATTTTGCCAATATATTGAAAAACATACTAGAAAACAGTGCCAGTAAAATGCAAATTATCTCTGTTGGTAAACAAGTCCTAGTATAAGCACAGCTTTGTTTTACCAGTGATTACACCACCAACATATGGCATAGTGCTGGTATGAAAGTATTCACTGATAAAGGTCATGCCACTTAGCCAGAGCATCAGCTGGAGGGGTGTAGTTCTGGGATGTGATCTTTGAGTGGCACCAGAGAGAGCTGTACGGGAGGAAGATGCTACAAGCCAGGGCAGCAGGCACGGCTCGCTCTGGCATGTGTAAGGTCCAGGGAGGATATTGCAGGGTAATAACCAAAAGGCAAGAATGGCATTTGATGGGAAGAATGGGGTATCTGGAAGCTCTGGTACAACTGAATATCTAGATAATGATCTTCAGAGGTCCCTTCCAACTCTAACAGTTCTGTGATTCTCTGATTCTCTGATCCAACAGTACAAAAGGCAACAGAAAGATACTTAAACAGAGCTTTCATCTGAACCTGTACTGTTAGTGGGAAAAAAACCCCACAACAAACTAAAAGAATCTTGGGGTATCAGCTCATTTCCTGCAGTAACTAAAAGTTTTTTGACATGTCATGCACCTCAGACATTGTCTAATTAAAATAAGTTTACTACAAATTTTTTTACAAAGTCTTGAGCAATATGCTACACATATATTTGAAATGTATGCATGCGATATCTTTTAACCAAGGGAAAGTGAAACTCTAAGGAAATATGCAACCTGTCTGAGCTGTGTGTCTTTATGAACTTATCCTGGTTTCCTACAGGTGGCTGGGTTGTGGCTGGAAGTGTGAACAGAAACATCATTCCCAGTCTTTCAATAGTCCAGAATTTGGCTAGCCTACTGACATGCTGAGACAACTGAAGTTATCCACTCTAGGAAGAAATCTGCAGAGGGTGGAAAACATGGCACTGAAAACCAGCACAGTTTTGCAGGAGGAAAGGTGGCAGAGCTCTAAATCTGTGAAGACTGGGAGGTAGTCCTAACAGTAGCACTAAATGTCATGAAAACTCTGAAAGCCTTTGCTTCTATGAGTGAAGAAAAGTAAAAGGCAGGCAGATAAATAATTATTAGATTAAAAAAAAAAAAAAACCCCACACAAAACCCCACAAACAAAAAAACAAACAAACAAGGCAGAAAAAGAACTTGAACAAAACGTGGGCTGTGATTGTCAAAAATATATCTTAAGGGCACACCTTACAATTCTAAATTCACACCTTACAAAGCTAAAGCCTTTAGCACAAGTTGGGACAGGAGGTGCCCAGCTCCACTTAATTATTCTGGAGCGAGATCTTACTCATATGTTTTTTGGGGGTTTTTTTTCAAGATAGCAGAGGGCTGATCTTTAAGATAAAAATGTACTAAAAATTGTAGACTGTATGTGGATTTTAAAAGCAAGCAAGATATGCCACACCACAAGTTCAGTGGAGATAAAAGAATATTTCCTGAAGGAAAAAAAAAAGGGGGCATGGGTAAAATCTTTCACAAACCTGTCTATGTTGATGGCAAAAATTTAATATTCTCAATTTGCTGGAACAGATATGCTAAAGGAGTATCTCAGCTAAGCAGCTGATTGACAAAGTCAGCCTTTTTTAGCTACATAAATACTCTAAGTTGCAGTTTGTGTGGCACAAGTTTGGGCAGATCAGAGTAAAGCTGGTCATCTTTATCCCTTGATTTAGTAGATTGCTGGAAGTCCCTTGAAAGTAAAACCATCCCTATTGAAAAGGATTGCAGGGAAACAGTGTCAGATTCAGTTTCATTGATGCCATATCCTGTTATTTAATAGCGCAAGGTATCATTTGACAGTTCTAACAATGAATCATTGGCAGTAACCTGTGGACATTTTTGATGGAAAACTCCCAACTAGAATACCTATAATGGAAGAAGCTGGAGGCAGAAGAAGAGATGGGAACAGATATCCGAGATGACAGGTTAGGTCATCTCCAACCAGAGACAGTCAAAGGAAAAAGCAATACATGGCACCTTACCAGCACCCAGAAAGGTGTGAGACCAAACACAAGCAAAATGAGATGTAAGAATAATGGCTTGCTGCAGAACTGAGGCAAGACCACCAAATCTCCTGATATAAAACAAGCAGAACAAATGAATTTTCTGTATCAATAGTGGCAGCGGTATTTCAGCTGAGATTCAATGTCATTTTAAAGTTGTTAGCCATCCAAGTAGACTCCATTTATCACATGAAATTTTAAAAATATTCATATATTTTTAAATCTGCCCAGAAAGAAATTTTAAGCATTAAAAACAGCTAAGGACTTTCCTATGGTCATTTACACCACCCCAACTGAAAGCTAGAAACTCCCTTCTCTGCCACAAGCTTTTTAGCAAGCAGATGTCTGAATGTATTCCAAGAATGTATTAATATCGTGGTTAAGGAAAACTCAATGGGGTTTGTAGATGCTTTCAAATCTGATAGTTTTTCTCTAATAGGCAGAAACATGGTAGCCTTTAATAATGGCAAAAGAAATTAATATTTCCTTTGCTGCCTTGTCAAACAAAGAATAAAATATGAGTTTGGTTTTGTCAATGCTTCTAAGTCTCCCAGCAAGTGAAAATACATAAAGGGCTTTTTGTTGTCTCCCACTTAAAGGGACAAGTTTATATTGTCTCTTTGATGTACTTCTGAAGTTATATACAAATATATTTCACTGCTTGAAACAGTGCAATATGTAAACTCAAAATATGCAGGAGTTATAACATTTGCGAGAATTATCTATTCTGCTGCAATAAAATGCTACTATTTTTAATAAAATAAACAACATAAAAGCTTTCTTTTCAGACAAATTGTGTGTGTATTTATCGATATTCTCTGACAAATTCTGCAGTATAAATGCTGTATAGAACAATTACAACAAGAGCATATTGAGAAAATATGTTTCCTTTTTAGATTTAGATTTTCAGATCTTGTCCTCCAAATGTCTTAAATCAGATAATAAAGACTTACACTTTTAATTAGTGCTTTAGATTCTGGGCTCTAAATTAAAAATTTAGCTGCTCTAGGCTTACACAAGATTTTCCTGCAATACCAATAAAATAGTTTTGATTATGTTTGCTTGAATTAACATTTGCACTGCAGATAGTACTAGTCCTCTTCAAAGCTGCCTAGAGATTCTGGCAAAATATTTATCCAACTATGTAACTTCTGTGAAGCATTGATATGTGAACTAGTCGAAAATCAGGAGGAAGGTCTTAAATCAGTTTAAGTATTTTTTATCCCAAACCTACCAATATTTCAGATTGGAAAAAAAAAAGAAAAGAAAAGGAAAAAAACAGTTGCCAGGTATATTTTCAGGGAATGTAAAGCTGACTCATGACAGGTGCAGGATTCAGTCCTTCTGTCTAAGGCACACTGGATACAGTACAAGCGATGCACCAGCATATGAATGATGACACCCTTCAGGAAACTATCCCTGCTGACCGCAATGACCCCGAGCTGGAAATAGTGCTGCTCGTTCTCCATCACCAGTAGGACTGTTTTCTTAGGGCACACATCCAAACACGTTTAAAAACCTGTGTACTCCAATGACAATGTGAGATCTCTCAACAAGCCCCAAAACTCACTATTACTTTTAAATTAGTATCTTATGTTCTGCAGAGCTGGGCACTGATTCAAGTACTAGATAAATATACTAGGCAGGCTGCCTTCAGCCATGGGAATTGCAACCTGACATACACTATGAATCAGGAAAGTAACCTGTATTGATTCTTATTAGTGCTGATCTTATATTCCTCAGCAAGTTTCAGGGGATATTTCTTCTCTCCTGATGAATTATATGTTCATATTGCTTGTAGAGACAAGTCAGACAAACACAAAGAACTTTCAAATGAGAGGTTTCAAAACAGAAAGAGCTAATGTTTTCTCAGGTTTTGAAGCAATTTAACCTTGTGCCCCTGAAAGTTGCCAAGCTGGCTAGCCTGGATGCTAGAACCACTTACTTAATGGAGGAAGAGTAATACTGCAAGTCAGGCAGACAGGCTTCCTCTGGTTGCAGAATCAACACAGTCCCAGGCTCCACCACCCCATCAGTCTTCAAGGTCTTTGCAAAGACTGCCACAGAGCATCATTTAGCAATGCCCCCAAATTGCAAGGAGAGAATGAACTGATTTCTCTCACCCAGGTTACAGGGCCAGGGACACTCTGTAATTGGAGGCAAATAGACCTATCTCACTTGCAGACTGTCAGTTTGTAGGTTTGCAGGTTGATCAACGCTCTATAAAAGATGTAATCCCTCATATTTGTCCCACCATAGCTTTACCATAGCTTTCCTTACTCTTCCATAAACTTTGATTATTTTTACCCGTGGGCTTATTCCTGGAACCTATCAGGACCAGGGGGCGAGCACGCATGCATTTAGGTGCATACAAGGGAGAATACATTTTCTGTTTGGTTTTAGCATTGGCTGTATTCCCAGACTTGAAGCTTTCTGGAAGGTGACTGTGTACATCTGTGTCAATCGGAGCAGCAAGGACATGGTGATCTGGGAGCTCTGAGTGCTGGTGATGCAGCAGGGCCAGTGGCAAGGGGCAGTCTGGCAAGACCCCAGCTGGGGGAGGAGGGCAGATCTCACAGCTTTTTGCAGCAGGCTGGTCCAGGTGACCAAGCCATGCTGTGTCAGAGTGGGCCTCGAGCACAGGCAGTGCAAGCCCTGAAAGGCAACATTACCTGGTGATGCACTCAAGGCCTTGACAGCCATGGCTTTGTTTTAACTCAGTTTTGTCCACTGGGAGTTCATTTCTGCAAAGCACAGGGGCTGCTGGTAGGACCTGCAGTCAAAGACGAAGCAGTGCTCCTCTACTTGGGTCCATCATATCTAACAGAGCTCTAAAGTTTAGGACCTCACAAGTGCGGTAATGTTGAAGAGAAGCTGATGCAGGTTAACATTTTGTACTAGTTGTGTTGTTGTGCTTGATTTTTGGTAATAAAACCAAAAAATTCAGTGGCCATTTGTGTAACTTCAGTCAAATTTTTCAGAATTCCATTCACACATGGGGATCCAGAAAGTTCAAAGCTGTGCCTGGCTCTTCCTAGCACTTCCTAACATTGGTCAGAAAATGTGTGTCAATATAATGTTTCTCCCAATGCATATTCAGTCCACTGCTGGTTTTTTAATTTAACAATATTCCTTATCCTATTCTCAGCATGTTACCTGGTTTTTAAGACATCTTTCCTCGTCCCTTCCTTGTCTTTCCCTTGTCTTTAGAAAAAAAATTAAAAGTTATAGGTTAACAGCAGAATCTGAATGCTGAGAACTAAAATATTTTCCTTTAATGAGAAAGGACATCTACATTTGACATGCCTGAAACAAGTCTTATAAAAGTCTGTATTGAGATAACAGAGAGAGAAAGAATTGTTGAAGGTTTAATTGTTCAAGAAAGTTTTCAGTGTATTTGTTTGCAGCAACTTTATTCCCTGGTGAATGCGTGCATGCATGATGAACGTGCAACATAATTTAGTTGGTATCCAGTGCAGTTAACAAAGCTCTTTGTAAGAGGACTACAAAACCAGATGGATTGCTAATGTGAAGGTACTCAGAGAAGTTGCAAGCTACTGGAATTACCCTATCACCCTCTGCTCCTGACACGCTCTTTGGAGGGTTAAATAGTTGTTTTGCAAAGCTCTTCGGAAGTGTGTAAAAATCTACTCCACTATCATGCCAGCATACCAAAAAGATAAATCCCTGCACAGTTTCCCTTACTTCAAATACAGTATTTGGCATTAAATGATTTGTTTAAACTACTTCTAATGCTTTGATTTTTCCTTCAAAAGACACCCCAATCTAGATCTTACCCTTGGACTTCAAACACTGCCCAGAGCCCAGAGGGATGGAGAATGCAGACAGCAGGTTCTCCCAGAAGAGCCCAGTCCTCCTGCCTCTGTGGGGGAGGGGCAAGTTTAGGCACAGGCAAGTGACACAAATATAAAACAGATTCACAAGAAACAATGCCCTTCCATTACCACCATCCTATGGTATGCTTGCTGAGATATGCCAATGGTTGTGGGAGTTGCTGCTTGGGGCACAGGGCAGCTGCAGTTTGCTCCCACTGAACGCCCTTGCCCAGAGGAGCTCATTCAGTCTCCTTGAGACAGGAGCATCAGCACTGCACCAGGCACTGCTGAGAGCTGCGAGGGCTTCCAACCTGGCACTGCCGAACAGAGCAGGGATGTGTTTTTCTCTGATTGTACCAAATTATATCGGGATTATGGAGCTGAAATTTATACCTATTTCATTATTAATTTAATAAAATCTTCTATCAGAAAGCAGAAATTGTGGGCCATGTAACACTTCAATTGATAAATTACTTAAATAGGAGCTGAGAATGAAGTAGCAACTTTTAATTAATTACCAACTCTGAAATTATGTCCCATTTTTCTTTGTGGTGTATGTTCTGTTTATGGCTTTTATTGTAAGAAGTGCCTCAACATAGTTCTCATATGCCAAAAATCTTAGAATCAGCCAGGCAATCTCTCTGCAGTGTCATTATGGCAACTTAAGTGACTATCATAAAATTTAAAAATAAAAAATTCTTCCCTTTTTGTTCCAATCATCATTATTATGACTCAGGTGTTGGAGAGAATGAGGGAAAGAAGAGGAAATGGAAATCACTTCATTTTCCAAAATCATAGTTAATGGTTGGACTCCGTGATCTTAAAGGTCTTTTCCACCCTCAATAATTCTACGATTCTAAGACATGTATTTGTTTTAATCAGTATTACTGTAATTTGGGTCAAGGCTATTTAAAACCTGTCTCTGGCAATTTGTCTGCATTTTGGTTTTGGAATACAAATTTTTGAGGGGGGATGTCCCAAACTTTTTAAAGAGAACTCTGGGTTCTAGCTCATGTTTCAAAGCAATTCTTTTGTTCCTGACCAGTGCTCGCTCCATTTGGGAGGGCAAACAGAAAGTAACCCAGGGGATGGATACTACTCTGCATAGCACAGGTATTTTAAAAAGGCAGAGGGGATCACACCAAATCAAGGCATGTTACCAGAGTGAGGTTCTTATACAAGATGCACATGTGCCTTCTTCAGACATAATGTAATTCATCTTCTCAACATCCAGGTATCAGAATAATGCTCTCTATCTCAGTTAATCATTCTAGTTGCACTTTTCTAACCTCTCTATGTCTTATACAGTGACAGTAAATCTTGCACGTATTGAATTCCCCATTAAAATCCAGAGACCTCATTCCTGCTGCCTAAACACTCCTGCCTTCAATTGCCACTTAGGTATTTGTATCTCCCAAGCCTTCTGCTGCTTCCAAGCCTCAGTCTAGTCATCTTTAGTTCAGAGGGCACCCAAAAGCCTTTAGATGCTCTTCTCACCTGAAATCTATCATGTTACAATAGTCTTTTCCAGCTATTATTGTCACAAACTAATTGAAGCCCCTAGATTACTTTTAAGACCGATACTCATTGTACTGCTGCCGTGAAAATCAAGTCATTGACTGCAAATCAACTTAATCCTTAGAGGAAGGCTGGAGGTGGCAGTCAGAAGGCTGTCACCTGCCTGACCTCCACAGCAACGAAGAGGGACCTCCTGGGAACTCAAGCAGGTAGTTCCCTCCCTCCTTCTCCACTCCTCTGGACAAGATGTGTAAGGCTTGACCTCTGAGATTCTTCCTGACCCTTTTCCTGTGGTACTGGAGTGATAATTGTTTGTATGAACTCGATGTATTAACTGAAATTTCTAAGTATGCAATATTTATATTTCAGATAAATATATTTGGATAAAAGTATCCAATAAAGCAATTTTACATATGAACTTTACATTTTGATACTGAAATTGCAGAGAGAATGTAGGGAGGCACCATGCCTAAGCACACAAAGAAGAAGGCAATAGGGTACCCACCTGTCTTCCCGACATTTTCCATAAAACTGGATTTTAAAAAGAATGCCGTAGTCTGTGGGGATCAGAGCACAATACTTTTCATAACTACTGCAATTTTGACGAGCATCTAATGAAGAGAAGAATTTATCCAATCTCTTGACTATGGAAGTACTTCCAGATTGTATTTCAGAATCTCTTACTGACTCAATGTTTTTTTTAAATTGGTCTTTGATCCTGGTATTCTTCTGCAAAACCCACTAACATTTCTTATAAACTTATTTCAGCAGTTCAAAAGTCATACAGTTTCGTGGAATACTTGTTCTCTTCAGTGAGTGCTTCAGGATTTAACTAAAAACAAAGTGTCAAAATTTACAGAATTGTTGTGAAACTGGAGCTGTAGAAAGATTCTCAGCTCTGTGTTCAGATGATGACTCTATGCAATTAAAAGCAGTGGTCTCAAAGGAGCAGCAGTGAAAAATCGTTTGAGACAAATCTACAACCAGTAAGACCTCTTATTTGGACATTGGCAAAATATCAGTTCTTCCAGTGGAGTAGATAGATTACTTCATCATGAGAGCTCCTACATGCAAAACATACAGATTTTTTTCATTCGTGGTCTTTGAAATCACAGAGGGAAAATTCAATAAATATTTTTCTTTCATTAGATAACAGCAGGTAGTTCCCCAGCTGATGCAGCCATCACATACTGCAAATCCCTTATTTCCTGTCAGTTAACATCATTACTCTTGTGATTTCTTGGGCAAGCTTTTGTCTGTATACTCCTATTTTTTTAACCATTTTGGTCCTATTTGATCCATGGCAACATGCCAAGAAGAGATTAGTATGCTTTTCCACTGGGTTTCAAATGTCCTCCTTTTCTACGCTTTGATCAACCTTTATGCCTCCGGTAATTAATTCACAGATTTAGTGAGTTCTTGCTTTTCCTATTCCTAGAAACCTCATTCAAATTAAAAGGTGTAAATTTTTCTCTTCCCTCATAGTGAAAAGTGATCAATCAGCGTAAAAAATTAACTGGTGCTACTCGATTTTTAATTGTCTCTGCCTTGATTAACTGTCATTCTTACCTCTTGTTTTGATTTCCTGCTCTTGATACTTATTATGGTGGCTATACAGAGACACTGAACCCCTGCAGTTCCACTAATAATTAAAATATTTTAGGTGTTTCAGGTAAGAATGAAAACGACCACAGGAAAAACAATTTTAAGGAGCTGATTTGATTTTTTTTTTTAATCTGTTACTCCCTTTCTACAATTGAAGCTCCCTTACATAAATAAGTAATTGCAGATGCCTGGAAAAATAAAATTGTCATGACAGTTTAATCTGATACATCCATCACTGAGACTGCAGTCTGTCCTTAAAGGAGAATGGACTTGCTCACCAAAAAGACTTTTTTCTCTCTCCCTCTGCTACAATTATCCACTTTATATGCCTCAATACAAATTGAAAAGGTCATCCGAGTTCAGAAAATGTTGGCTAATCAAAATGTAGAGACAAAGAGACGGCAGAAAATGCTGTCCTCCAGGTAGGAGACAACAGCTTGAACCAATGCCCAGTCTGTACAGACAAGCAAAAACCAAAATACTAGGGAGCATATATCTGATTGCAGATTTCTTGATGATTTTGAAAATATTTTTTAAGGAATTGGAGGCTTTATCTCATGCCCAAACATTAGCTGAAAATAGAGTTCACAGTGTGTAAATTCAGCTTAAAGCAGCATTTTCGAATTCTACTTCATTATTACTTAAAGAACTTTTTGGAAGTATTCCTCCTTTAGACCATGTGATGCAAAACTCAACCTGATGCAGCATGTAAAGTGTAGGACTGTTATTTAATTGTTGTGTAGTTTTTGTTAATATTCAGTGAAGTATAGTTCTCTAGGAAACTTTCCGGTGAGATGTAAAAGATGATTTAGCCACCTCTGTTGCTAGTTCTCCTTAGTAGCACAGTATGATCATCTGCCCTCTCATCCCCTTCCCACCTTGTTTTCAAAACACTGCTCCAAGTAAGACAAGTAAAATCTGCTGATTACTTGCCCTGTATTTTTCAGGAATTTTTAATGTCTTGGTATATATTTTAGTCATGACTTTTTAAACTGAACAGTGGCACCAAGAACTGAAAAGTGGTAACAGCAGCATATCAGCAGCTAAAAAAAAAAAAAATAGCCTCTTATCTGTTCCTGTCCTGTTGATTCTATTGTGTAAAATTGATGTTATGAAGGAGTTTGTATCAATAGGATTAGAACAATATTGGTGAAAAAGTAAAATCTTGTGTCTTGGCAAGAATATATTTGTGTATAAGAAAATGTGTCTATTACAGAAAGTAATCAATGGTTTATTGTGTCCTAAAGGAAACAGAAGTCCTTTTACACGACAAAATAGAAGGCAACTAGCTGATAGCTCACCTTCTGTTCCTAAGGTAGCCAGAAAATTCTGCCTTTCAGGAAAAGTCTGTGCCAATGCAGCTTTTACTTCCAATGTACTTCAGTCTTCCAGATATAAGTCATCAAGTCCTCCTATATGAAGACATTATTTGGTGGAAGGGAGAGAGAGGTTTGGTACCTGCTGTGCTCAAAAATTATTTGCTAGAAAAAGACTAAGACAAGGCACAAACAGTCCAGATGGATGGTCAAATGCAAGTAGTGCCACTGAACATAGGTCAGACCTGGTAAGCATTAATTTCAAAGGTTTGTATGTGAAAAAAATAGGAAATCTCCTCCCCACAGCTTTTCACGTGGGTGAAGACAAATACATTAGGTTGTCTGTTGCACTCGAATATGTGGAAGATGCTGTTCCTTTGGGATAATTAGCTGCTCATAACAAGGTATAAATTCCCCTTCCATGTCCATGTGGGCATCTCAGCACCATCCAGAAAGTACTCATTGTGAAAGCTAATTCAATAGGAGAGGTGCAAGAGGAACTCACCCAGCTGAGGCAGAACCACTCACATTTCTGTGTTTTTATGAGTTTTTCCCAGCAGTATGCTCCATTTCATCTCTGGATTAAGATCTGTCCTGGTGAAAATAGATCCTAATTAAAAATATTAAACATTAAATATAGATCAAATACTTCAGTGCCACAGAAGAGAGAATACAGGGAATTTCACAACTGTATCTTAAGTGATTTTCAAATCAAATACATTTTCAGACTATATATCTATATTGAGATCAATGAGCTTATTTTATACTGGGGAAAAAAAGAGTAATTTTCCTTAAATAGCACTTTGCCATTGTAGGACATAATAACCTCGAACAATCCAGATAGTGGAAGGTTTTATTTCATTTGACCCAAATGGCATTAAGCTCAAGTTCTTACTCAGATATGCATTCAGCAAAAAATATACATTTAATGCATAGATAATAAGGT
Source organism: Falcunculus frontatus (assembly GCA_013398115.1). Classification (NCBI taxonomy): domain Eukaryota; kingdom Metazoa; phylum Chordata; class Aves; order Passeriformes; genus Falcunculus; species Falcunculus frontatus. The sequence goes on from VZRV01001167.1 coordinate 3,090,488, forward strand.
TCAATCTTGCATCTACTGAAGATGAAAAGATGTTTCTGTCATCAGGAAAATACAGGGTTTAGTGCACACATGAATTAATACAGGTGTCCTTGATACATATTTATACATTAACTATATGACCAATAGGGCAGTCACAGAATGATAGAATGTTAAGGGTTGGAAGGGACCTTGAAGATCATCCAGTCCCAACTCCCCTGCCATGAGCAGGGACACCTCACACTAAACCAGGTTGCTCAAGACCTTATCCAACCTGGCCTTGAACACTGCTAGAGCTGAGGCATCCACAGCTTCCCTGGGCAACCTGTTCCAGTGGCTCACCACCTTCACAGTAAAAAATTTCTTCCTAGTATCTAACCTAAACCTTTCCTCTTTCAATTTGTACCCATTACTCCTTGTCCTATCACTGCAGTTACTGACAGAGAGCTGCTCTCTGGCTTCCCTGTAGACCTCCTTCAGGTACTGGAAGGTTGCTATGAGGTCTCCACACAACCTTCTCTTCTCCAGGATGAACAGCCCCGACTTTCCCAGCCTGTCTTCATAGGGAAAGTGCTCCAAACCTCTTACCAACTTTGTGGTCCTTCTCTGGACTTGCTCCAACAGTTCCATGTCCTTATGTTGGGGACACCAGACCCAGCTGCAGTACTCTGGGAGGGTCTCACCAGAGCAGAGGGGCAGAATCCCCTCCCTTGCCCACACTCCTGTGCATGCAGCCCAGGATACATTTGGCTTTCTGGGTTGCGAGTGTACACTGATGGCTCACATGAGTTTTTCATCAACCATCACCCCCAAGTCTCTCCACAGGGCTGTTCTCAATCCCTTCTCCACCCAACCACAGGAGTGCCTGGGATTGCCATAACCCAGGCGTAGGACCTTGCACTCGGCTTTCTTGAACTTCATGAGGTTTCCATTGGTTCCTCTCTCAAGCCAGTCAAGGACCCTCTGGAACAGTCCAGCAAATGAAAGAACCTGTGTCATCTCCAAAAGAATGTTTATATTTAGCCATGAGAGAATAGACATCCTCCCTAGTTTTTGAAAAAGATAGATATATGTAATAAAATACATGAGATGCTGAATTAGGTCTTCAGTAATGACAATTTTAAAAGGACCCTGAATATCCATTTTAACGTGGTCAATAAAATATCTTTGTAAGAGTCTGTCAGTAAATAGGAGAAATTTACATATAAAAATATGGAAAGTGTATTCAAGGTTAACTATTCAGTTTTAATTTCAGAGTCTATTTTTGCCTTGAGATATGAGCATTAATATAAGTGGATGCATGTCAATGCACAAATACTGCCGAGAGGGAATACTAAATGATGGTTGCAACAAAATATTAAAACAATTGTAGCTGAAGATACTTCCTTAAAACATCCCTCACAGTATATTTGAGTTATTTTCATTGTACTGAGATATCCTGAGGTGTGCAGTGAGACTTAATTAATATTTGGGTGAAAAAAGCTAATAGAATACTAAGTTATTAGTACCCCCCATCTTCTGTACTGTGACATGAAGAACCGTCTGCGTTGCCGTAAAGCATTACATGGAAACACAGGGATCTGGGGTGATAGACCATCTCATCAATTTATACCCAAGTCTTATTTTTAATAAAAGTTTTCTTTCAAATTACTGACAATCAAAAAATTTTTCTGGGACCAGTATTTTATCTCTGGGGTTCTTGACTTTTCAAGGTGATGATCAAACCTGGGACAGTGTAATTACACGTGAAAAACAAGCACTCTTCAGGCAAATGAACAAACCACATGAAAAAACAAGAAGTTAAACTGATGATAAAAGTCACCCAAAGTATATTTGTCCTGTTGTATATGAGGGAAGGAAAAATTGTAATTGGTTTCCCATGTTAATAGGATCCAAAAGTCAGTGTTGTATCCTGCTGAGATACTTAGAAAATAGCGTATATAGCTATAAAGTGTGTATCAACCTATTACTGATAAAAAATCATCACGGAAGTCTCTTTCATTTGGATGTGTTATACCACTGGTGCAGGACCCAGGCAGTGTGGCAAGTGAAATTGAAAGTCAGCTTTAGATTTCCCTGTTTTAATGCATTTTATAAAGGAGAATAAACAAGATAAGCAAGAAAGCTTCCAAGAAAATAAGTATCATCAGCCAGATGGAAGTTTCGTATGGGCTGTATTTTTTGGCAGTCCTGCTTCCAGGGATAAGTTGTGCATGTTCAAGGGCAGTTTTCCCCGCTCTTATCAGTGTCCAGAAAGAAGCTTGTTCTAGGAGGCTGCCTGTTTTAAAGTCCTTTGTTTGCGACAAGCTGTAGTTACCTTGAAGCTGGTTCCATACATCCAATCCTTACACATTACTATAGAAACCATTGCTTCCTCACAGGAGGAACTGTCTTTTTATTAGTTAAGTCAATACTGTAGGCAGCTTTTCCATATTCCAAAGCCCTGGAATGAGTGATCAAACTTATTAAGGGCAATTCCTGCATTGCCATCATATTACCCTGCTTTTCCATTCAGTGATACCATTTTAACATGGCCAGCATGAATGGTGCTCCTAGTCACAGTGCTGATCACCTCAGACAAGCTGCACCTTGTTGACGAGTATTTGACATTTTACAGTCAAACAGCATCAGTTTTGCAAATCAGTGATTAGGTTCTTGAGGGACTTCTGGCAGCAACACCAACAACTATATTACCTGCAGCTGCTGTAGGAAGACTGTGAGAACAGAAAAAGGGAAGAATAGGAAAGGATGTGAAACAGCTCCTTCTGAAATAATTATTTTTGACTCAAACTCACTTTATTTGGTGTCAGTTCTAAGCATGAACTGGCAAAGAGAAATGTGCTGCACACCTGGAAGGCTCAGCAGTGGCAGCAGGATCAATTCTAGAGATCTCTGCTGAGCTCTCCTCCTCCAAAACCATGCAAGAGAAGCACAGGAAAATGAGTCACACCTGACTCCATTCCCTAGTACTTTCATGGTCCCTACTGCTATTGATGACTAAATAAGTTCACTGAGATACTCAGAATGACAGCAGCTTTTGTTTCACCCTTGGTCTGAGCACTTAGACCTGCACCAATATGCACTAAATTAGGCTGCCAGAAGCTAAAATTCCATTTTCAGCTGGTGTAGAGCAGGTGCTAATTGACTTGCATAGGGACACATTTTTGGAGATGCTTCTCTTCTCAGTGGCTGAGTGCTGTAGGGCACTATTGGAAGTTTTCTTATCTAAGCCAATCAGATCAGCTCACAAGGAAGGCAAGTGCAGACTGACCAGAGCAGATGCTTCTGGAGGCACATGGGGGCTTGATTTGAATAGATTTCACTTGGTGTAATGGTGCTTCTAACGAGTACCCCGGGTGGCCTCAGCTCTCCACAATCAAGGAATCTGGTATATGACCGAGGGTTATAAGGGAGTAACAAGTTACTATGTGCAGTTGGTATTACAGGAGGTCGAGCCTATCAAGCAGCTTGCCAGTCAGCAAAACACTCCTAAGGGCCGTACAGGCAGGTCCCAGGGGTAGTTTAAGAACACTGAAGAGCTGAGCTGCCAGGTCCTGCCTCCACTGAAAATGGAAGAGATCAAGCTAGAAATGGTGCCTGAACTCTGCACAGACCAAGAATGTTTGGATGCACATGGGATCCAAATTTCAGGACTAATTACCAAGAGTCCTAGTGGAGCATAAGACTCTGCCAGTAATATCATACACTACCACACAACCTATTTACTGTGGAAATTACATTTTTTCCTGTCCTGCAGACTAAAATTATCCCTGTTTGACAGCTGGAGAGGAAGCAGAACTACAGTGATATGAAGCAATTTGTCTAAGGCCATGTTGTCTTCCATTCACAGACATAAAAATATGAATGCATATTCCTTGGCTCTCAAGCTAGTTCTGGTTCCCTTTCTTATTTTTACATCTTTATCAAGGGATCGTTTTTCTACGTTTTTACAGATTTTTGTTCCTGACACAATGACAAATGATTGCGAGCATTTAAGTAGCTTGCTAATCTTCTGTTTTGAGACAGCAGTGGAGCGTATTTGAAATAAAGGCCAAAATAAATTTTTGAAAGCTGAAATGAAGATATAGAAGGAGCTCACTCTTCTAATAGAAGTACTTATGCGGCCAGTTATTAGGCAGCTCTGCTAAAGTGGTTTCACAAAAGTATTTCATAGTGTATTCACAATGAGAAGTGCTGTTGAACAGTTCATTTAGTGTAGGGCAAAGCACTTAATTCTCAGTTTCAAAGAAATCTTTGATCAGATTGTTCACACAAGTGTTATTGAAGGCTTGTCATGGCTGATACAGCCAGAAAGTATGAAACAAGAAGGGTAAGCACATGTGCTCTGATGTTACTGAAACTATCAGAATCTTCCCACTAATATATTCATAAAGCAGCATCATTATGTTTAATTTAGGTAACTAACAAAAAGTTATTTGCCTTTTTTTTTTAAGGTTAAAAAAAGGTACCTTTAATTAATTGAATACACTTGATTTACTGGGGTTCCTAAATAAATTTTTAAATAAGGTTTTAAAAATCTTACAGCAAACAGGCTTGTTCCATAATTGCCAAAAAGGACTGTATTAAAATAGCCTTAAAAACTTATCCAACAATCCTCCCAAACTCATAATTTTCTTGCACTTTTTATATTGTGAAATTGTAACATAAAGGTAAATAAAGAAGTATAAAAAAAAAAGTTGTTTTCTTTTTGTCACCCTAGTTTACTTCCACAACAGAAAAGAAGCTGAAATTATCTAAGAGGCTGTCATCTAAGAAATTATCTACGGGTAAGCATAGCTTATAAAAAGACAGGGGTATATTTAAAAAGGGTCTCTTTGAATTTTCTCAGATGAGACAGAATAGATTTTTCAGTGCTGAGATATGCAATCTACTGTAGATTGAAAGTGAAAAATTAAACTAACCATATGTCTAATAGGAATCCAAACTAATTTACGACTTAAAATGAAGCATCACTGCAGGATCCTCAATGGGCAAAAGATCAAACAAGTGATCTTTGGTGGCCAAAAGATCAAACAAATCATTAAAGGGGAAGAAAAGGACAGCAGATACACTGTGATGGAAAAAAATCTGTCATTGTTTGTACCGACACTACAGCATCAGTTGCATTGTCTTTGTAACTACATGTCAGAAAGGATATCACAGAGCTATTTAGAGTGGTTTCAGAAATAAAGGTGAATCAAAAAAAGATGGGAATGGAATCAAGGGAACGGAAAAAACTCTCACGTGGAGACAAGTTAAAAATACAAGATATGTTTGCTTTAATGTGGAGATAAATAAGAACATGATAGATAAAAATAATATTATGAACTTACTTGAAGCTTTCTATCTGCAATACTTTTATAGGCAAGAACTAGGCAACATTCAATTAAATTAAAGAACAGGCATACAAAAGTAATGAGGCTCTACACTGGACAGCTAATATAATCTTTGTATTCCTCCAGGATGAGGAAAATGATGAAGGCTGACAAGTGATAGTCAGAGTTTCTCTAAATAACAAAGAGCAGAGTGTAACTATGGTCAAAGCCCTCTGAAAGGTATTTTTTGGTATTAAAAAATCTCCATTAGATCAGGAAGAAATCTAAAGCACGTGTAGGGTGAGAATAGAAGACACAAGGTTTCCCTCATACGCTGGCTGAAGAGGTCTTACATATTCTTCTGAAACACCTTGTACTTACTGCTGGCAGATAAAAGGAGTCCTGGGTCTGATTCAGCTGCCAACTTCTTGATTTGTTCTGGGACACATCAAAATATTAAGTTTTTGACCTTACCTTTTGGAAATGTATTAATTGTCTTAACTGCACTGACAATCAATCATCATGATACGAAATACTAAAGTATCATGTGCCTGATGATGAATTTCAGACACTAATTTAGAAGGCTGGAACACGCCTTTAAGTCTGTTTGCGATGGCCTGCGCCATGCGTCAGAAGAGCTGCAGAGCCTCCTCCCAGGCCACCTGCAAAGGCTGTATCTGCCCTGAACCCTCTGGGCTGGTTCTCACTACATGTCTCTCTCTGACACATGTCTTCCTTCAGCCTCCTGCAGTCATCAGCTCGGCTCTGCTCCAGAGCCTCTGCTCTGTCCTCCTGCAGGCCTCATAGTACAGCAGGCCAAGGGATTACGGGAGGTTCTTCCAGCAAAGCAGGATTTCTTGTGCAGTAGGTATCTTGAAGCCTCAAACAGGAGAGGCCTCTGTAAAACTGTGTCAAAGGGAAGTGTCCTCTGGCTGTAGCTGCTTGAATTTTTGAGGTATGTTTGCTTTTTTTCCACAGGGAGATTGCTTTGCATTTGGGACAAGGGTGGGGTGCTGGGACAGTCTTCCTTTTAAGTGAGGAGCCCCTTTGGTGAGGAGCAGGCTAGTTGCAGGTAGAAGGAAGTAGTTTGAAACTACTTGTGTTTCGGATGTCTCCAATTAAAACACATCAGAATACTATTTGCTCAGCTTATATTAGTATTTCAAAACAAAGCAGTCACAGAAAAATGAGTACACTTCATTCAGATACTACTATTCCTAATGCAGCACTTAAATGGTGAGCAATCACCCAAGTAACTGCTCTTGTTCTGGTACGATGACAGTCTGTGGTTTACGTGCTGTTAGCTTTTCAAGCTAAACCCTGGACCTTATGCTAGGGTTAATTTTAACCAGCTCATGACTGCAAACTTTTCACAGCTTGGTTTACACTCGGATTTGAAAAGGTGTTAATAAACAGCGCATGTTAAATTGAAGCTTTCTCTAGCAGAGTGTCAGTAGAGTAAGCATAGCCACAGGGTACATAAGGATAACAGCTGCCAAGTGAACTGAAGGATTTTTCATGATGGGGTATCCCTTTCTCCCCCTTCCCAGCCTGGCAAGATGGATATGATCTTGCTGCCAGCAAATGCCACTGCCTGAAACTCTTGCATGCCAGAAAGCTGACTTTTTGCACCACTCAGTTTCCACACAGCATGTGCACAAGGAGGCCAGATTGCCAAACAGCAGAGTTTGCCTTACAGGTGGGGCCACATCACTCAGACTTCCAGCATGTTACACAATATCATTACCAGCCTCCTACCTTCCTGCTATAACATGGTCACCAGACTCCTGAGGGCTGATGGTTTGGCTTTTTTTTAATTGTGGCCTCAATTTTGCATAATGCTCTCCCAGACACCTAGCCCTTGGGTTAACTTTAACATACGGTAGATGTTGCACATTCTTCAGTATATTGTCTGCTAGTGTGAAGCCAGGAGGAATGCCCCAGGAGAAGACTGTGTCTTTGCTATGCGAATGTATGCAAAGCAATTGGAGTGAAACAACTTCTCCCCTGGGGAAATCTGTCACAGAAAAGAACTTTGTCATGTTCATAACATGACAGAATGACACCTACAAGGGTCCACCAATGTGAATGACTGTGGGATAGTCCCACTGTGCCTTCCAGAACCTGGGGCATGTGGGCAACACGTGGGTGGCAGCTGTTGCTCATCCCTGTGGCATGTTTCCCTCCTGGCATGTTCACACAGGTGGCATTGCAGCGTGCAGTTTTCTTTGGAAGGGTGTGACTCTACTTGTTTATGTTTAATTAGCGTATTCCTCATTCATCATCAGTTGCAAAAGGGCATGGACCCCCTGCACTGTGCCCTGCTGGCCCACCTGCCATTAGCATAGGAGGCAGGAGGGCAGCACCTGTGGGAGCCCAGGGTTAGGTGGGAGGACAGGGCAGCATGGGCTATGCCACACCAAAGCCAGGTGCTCCACCAGGGCCACCCCTGTGGTGGGGCACCAGGCACTCTTGTAGCAGTGACAGGTAGGAGTCAATCAAGTCAATAATTTCTGTCTCTCCCACCTGCCTGATGAGCCACAGCCTGCTCTCCCCTAGGTTATGGCATTAGAAGACAAAGAATTCAAAATGTGCATTCAACAGATTTTTCTGAGTAAATCCCAATCTAGAAGCCTGAAGCATAATGGAGGGGCAAGTCAATTATTTTTTACTCCGACTGTTAATCTTCCTTAGCTTCTGGCCCGTCTTTTTGCTGATTCTAGGAAAGGGTGATTTGTAGGTGTTTATTGCTGAAATTTGAAGTGATTTAAAATTGATGTTTAAATGTAGTATGACTTTCAGAACTAAGTTATTCATATATTACTAATTTTCTAAGCAGTTAATACTTCTTAAGAACTCTAAAAATTTACTAGTACACTTCATATATTATAGTTTATATAGAAATGCCAAATAATCCACACAATGTGCAGTCAAGATAGATGAGGATTAAGTTCCTACAGCCATTGGAATAGCAGAGGTGCAATGACCTGAAAATTGTATTCTTAGCTCCTTTGCCTGTAATTAATATAAATCCAACAGTTAAGTGCCTTTCCTCTTTTTATTAATCTCTTATCTACAGTCCTGGATTTCTGTTGTTCAAGTAATTAGGATAGATGGTGTATATTTTCTTGATTCTTTCAGATCTGACTTCAGACTTGCAAGTGCTGCCCAGCCAGGCTTAATAAGCTGGAGGCTTGGGAACGGGATACAACCATCCTGGATATGTGCAATAGATTTCCAGTTACGCAGAAAATGCCACGGCACGTAACCAACCTGCTCCCCAGCTCCTGTTTCTTGTGCATTTGTCTTCCTTGCACATTTCTGAATATGCATTATGTCTCCTCTTCTATACTCAGTGTCAGCCCTTCCTCATTAAATTTTGTTTGTTGCTGCCTGTCAGCCCACAAGTACAAGAATCAGTGCAGGACTGTGGAGGATATCCTTTTGGCCTGGAGCAGAAGCTGAAAATGAAGGACTAACGACCTTGTCTGCAGTCACAGAGGCATGGATCAGGATAGGATGACCGAAATATTTTAATAGGGAGCAGAAGTTAACTCCTTCCATGCTGTCCCCATTGTTTCCAGAGGCACATGGTGAAAGTAGGATCCTACTGTTCTGATTCCAGTTGCTGTGGATTGCATACAATTTCACACATACTTTGTCTCTGGTTTGCATTTCAGAGCTACACAGCTGTCACCAGAACCACGCAAACAAGGAGAGCTGTAAATGCATGTGGTTAGCTGACTAGGAGAATATTTGGAACTGCTCAAATCCTGATGTGGTTATCAGCCACACTACTCAAGGATATCAGAAAAAAAGGGTATAACTAACGGAGTCTTTGAGAGACCAGCTGTGGTGAATGCTGTGAGGTAATTCAGAATTCAGGTTGGCAAATAAGTTCGTTACAGTATTCTTTTTTTCCCCATGAAATTAGTTAAGATTCAGCCTCAAAAAAAAAGAGGAATGCAGTCCCTCGTTCGTCCTTGAAGACAGAAAGTGCTGTATACTGTTTCTGCTATTTTAAAAATGTAAAAATTAAGATTAAGGGAGGTAGCAGGCCTTCACCGAGACAATAGAATTTCAGAAGTAATGGGATGCTTATGCTGCTTAGAGTTGCAGGAAGACTAAGCTGTGTTTTGGTTTAGAAATCTTGTCCCACCAGCTGAGACATTTATAACATTACACTCCTCTGTGCTCCACCTTACATATAGCTCATTTTTTAAAAAGGAGGGGTCTTAAAATTGTTAAGATGTTCCTTTAAGAAGCTTTGAAATCAAAGAAAACTAGAAATCTACAGCTAAATGAAATGATGGAGAAAGCATGAATCAATGTGTTGGGAAATAAGGCCAAGAGTCATGGTGACAAAATGATCTCTTAGTCACCATCTCACAATCCTATAGTAAGTCTATGGAAGGAAATACATCTAGTAACTTAATAGGCAAAATTGATAGGATTAGATCAGTATTGAGAAGCAGCTGTAGATTCATATGTATAAGATGGAATTACGTTAAAAGAAGAAGGTCACAGGATTTAAGGATTTGGAATATTAAGCTTAGAAAAATAGTAAACTCAGAAATCAAAGCTGCTAGACAGTTGGTCTTCGGCACAGTATCGGTTACTGCACCGGGGGAAGAATAGTGGCATTTGATTGGCATAGGTATGTAGTTTGAGCAACGTAGAGAGATGCATTTGTCCTACTTGTAAAACCATCAAAGTCTCTTCAAATTATGCATACTTTTTTTTAAGGCCTTTAATGGCTAGCCTGGGAAGGCAAAGATTGTTAAGAATCTTTTCTTCAATATTCATCCTGATGTGCATCAACAGCAGCAGACAAGATGAGGAGAGACTTGCTATTAACAGATTGCTGGAAAATACCATGGTACTCACCTGAAATGTGTTATCATTTCTGTAGTGACAGAGGAACGATTAACTGATAATCAAAGGTGGATCTGCTTTCCAATTACAGTACTTCTATACAGCTAACGTGGACATACTGTCAGCTGTCACTCAATATTATGGCCAACCCAAAAAGGGGCACTCAGTGGTTGCTCTACTAGCAAATCTCATCCACAAGTCGTGGCTCAATAAGGTAATTTTGTATTGTTTTTAGCTACTAGATTGGGAAATAGTGTATGAAACGTCCCTTAAGGTAAGTGCTGTGCTGTGGAAAAGCCACTGATCTCTACTCCTTCCAGGCAGACAGAAGCCTTATCACCCTTAAATTATTTCTTGTCCGGTGCAGTTCCCTTCATATCTGCTTCACCTGATTCTTGAGTCAATCAGAGTTACCATCAGAACTCAGGCTTCTGCTAGTGCTGCTTCCTGCTCCTCTGAAGTCAGTGGCAACAAAATCCTGCTGCTGGGAGCCTTTCTGATGGACCTTTCAGTCACTCTTTATCTCTGTTGCCTCAGCTTTTTGCAGAATTTACAGCAAATGCTGAGGTAGACAAAGAATGAGAGATGATGTTTTAAAAAACACAAATCCATTTATCTCCTTGGCAATATGCACTCTTTACAGCAAGTACCTTTTTTCATCCTGAAATTGAAAATCTGGTAATATTGTTTCACATCCAATTGGTATTAGATGTATCCTTGCTCACATTTGCCTTGCTTCATGCTGGCTTATGGGATGACTAAACATGCTGAGAATGTTTTGGTAAACATGACAACTATCTTCAACGTTTCTGGCTGAGTGATTTTAAAAGCATATTTTAGTACCCTCTTAATTCCTGTTTGAAACAGCTTCTACCTCTATACTCTTTGCTGGTTTCTTTTGGTTCTTAGGATAATCTAGTAATCAAATCAGCATGAAATCAAAGTGAACATCATAATTCTGTGAGTGCACTAATAAACACAGTAACTGTCTCAAATAATATTGCAATAAAAAGATAGATATTTTCATGGCTTAAATTTACTGAACATTGAGTTTGAATAGTAAGCGACTGGGAAAATGCCCAAATACACAAGAAAGAACAGAAGAAAGCCAGGCAAGTGAGAAAGAACAAATGGCTTAGAAGGTAAAAAATGTCTGCAGAAAGAAAGCATTAAGAAATCGTTGATGCAGAAAGTCAAGGAAATAAACAGCAATTACAGATTTAAATACCTAATTAATGTTATCTTGGTACAAAAGAACACCTGCACAGCACTGGCTGCTGGTCTTTTTACAGTTACTGATTGGTAGAGTAAAAATAAAAGGAGAAAATTGCCACTGCCAAGTGTGGTTAAAAGGAGTTGACAAATTGACTTTAAGTGCTCCCTCACATGGTGACTATCCACACTGTTATTAGCTCAGCCCATCTTTGCAGATGCTTGCACTTTGTTTAGTGCTCAGTATTATGATTCCTTAATTCCTCCTCATTTTGTTCTATATCATGTAATAGGTTTGGTGAAACACAATTCAAGACAATGGACTAAAATTACCAAAGGAAAAGCGGGAAAAGATTTTACTATATTTCCTTTAATTTCAGAAGTCATTAAAACTTAAGCGTATAGATGCTGACAAAATGCTAGTATTAATGAAGTGGGATTTTCCTACATTTTTTAATACTACAGAGCCTGAGTCAATATACTATAGTGTATAAATCTTACAAGATGTGTGTTGAGGGTTTAATCCCAAGATTTTGTTTGGACCCTCTACTTTCAGACTGACCTATGGAATATTATTGTAGTGAAATAAATACAGCAGACATGCTGTTATGGCACAGGGAAAATCTTGCATACATACTGGAACAAGGAGAGGATTATAGCAGTTGTATTGTGACTGTACCTGCTGACTGACTTCAAACAGGATGTAAACATTCACAGAGCAGGAAGGTACAGCATATGACCCAAAATAACATGCCAGAGAGTTTTTATTTTGCTTTTCAGTGAAAACTCAAGGTAGAAACTACACAATATTTTCATTAAAATGGTAGAACTGTGCCTGTCCTGTCCCATCATCCTGCCCTCCAAGCTGTCCTCTAGAGGACTTGAAAAACATAACACAGCATTGATGTGCTTTAAGTAAGTGGTGTTTATTTAAAGACGGGGAAATTGGGGGTTGTTATATTTCAGAATTCAATGCAGCTCTGTGTGTCTGACTCTGCTTAACCACAGCTCTTGTGAAGAGTTTTTGTGTTTGAAATTATATAGCTACAGGACACTGCCTGCCTTGCTCTATCGTTGCCTGGAAAAGTTTGTCATGGTGCAGGCACATCTTGTTCCGTAAGTGAGGCAGTAGCTCTGTTCCCCATTTGTAAGGGCCACAGCATATCACAAGCAGCATAAATTGAGCTCCAAAAAAGAAGACTGAAGAATCTGAACTGGTTGTGGTGAGACTGGAGAGCACTGACGTCATTGAAGAGATGTGGGTTCAGCTGTAATAATGTCAGAGTGTTTCTCTTCCCGAGGGAAGAACAAAAGTAAGTTGTACTTGGTGATCAAATCCACTGGAAGGTGCAACAGGACAAAGAAAGATAGTATTTACATTACTTAAACTATGTCCCTTTAACTCCCTTTCCTACTTTCCCCACCAACACTTCAGGGCCTAGTCAGCTGCATCTTCATCCTCTGCCGATACCCTAAGTGCACAGTTAGAAATGAGTGTGTTGTGGTTTGCATTATTTCATTTGTTTCTGTGATGAGTTCTTATTTCTAGAAGCAGCATTTTCTTCCTGAGCTTTCATTACTTAGGGTTTTAGTAAATGAAAGCCTCTTTTATTGATAAACAATAGCCAATAATGACAGTGATAAGAATGCTAGTTAAAAGATTATTATTAAAATTAAGTTATGCCGTTTCTTTCCCTATGTAGTAGCCTTTCCAAGAAAAAGTCATTGTATTGACTAAAACTTTGGGGATTTTTTTTTTTAAAGAAAGTCTGCCAATGTTAATTGGTATTATTCAGCTACCTTCATTTGCTTGGTTCAGAGTACTCCTATTTAATTTAGCTGTCTTGATATGGACCTCATCCACCAGGGAAACTCCTGAGCTTTTGCAGCTGTATTTATTCTGGTCTTCTATGAAGTGGGTTAGCTAACAAAAAGTAGTTTCCAATGTACAGTTTATGTTTGTAAAGTTCCTAAATCCCAGCCTGGCCCCCTTCATTGTGCAGAAGGAAAGGCTTCCTCAGCCCTGCAACAAAAGCCAGAGTGTAAGGAGGCAGCATTAGCACGAGGAGTTTTGCAGCAGCGCTGATCAGCATGTAGTGTGATACCTGAATTTGGTTAGTCTGGAATGAAGACCACCATGCTCAACAATGTCTACCATTAACTGGGAAATGAACGAAATAGTACAACTGCACTGCATATAGCAAAAGGGTGCCCTCCACCAAAATTCTGCTTCCAGAAAGTTATTCATTGGTGTAGCTGATTTGTTCAAGTCAGTTTTATAGCAATTCATTAGATGGTACATCTAATCATTTAAAACAGCCTTCTCCTATTTTTTTTGTTTCCAATTTATATGAAGTTTAAATGTACACTAGTTACAGTGTACAAAATAGCAACAACCTGATGACAGAGAGAAAATAATAAGCTCTGCCCCTGCCTTTTCTATGAACCCGATAATTTTCCTTTGACGTCAGAGACAAAACTGCCACTGACTTCAGAAATGGATTGCAAGGCCTTTGGCAACAGTGTCAAAAGCCTTCAGCAAGGCTTTCAACACTGTCTCTCACAATATCCTCATAGGCAAACTCAGGAAGGGTGGACTGGATGAGTGGAGAGTGAGGTGGATTGAAAACTGACTGAATGGCACATCCCAAAGGGTCATAATCAGTGCCACGGGTCTCACTTGGAGGCTTGTCACTAGTGGTGGTCCCCAAAGGCTCAGTACTGGAGTATTGCTTAACTTATTTGTCAGTGATTTGGATGAAGGGGTAGATGCTTCCTCAGCAAGCTGACTGATGGCACAAAGCTGGAAGGAGCAGCCAACACTCCAGAGAGCTGTGCAGCCCTTCAGAAGGACATCCACAGGTTGGAGAGATGGGCAGACAAGAACTGAAATGCAACAAAGGCAAATGCACGATCTCTTAATCCTGCGTCTGGGGGAGAATAACCTCACAAACTGGGGACCTGGGGGTCCTACTGGACAGCAAGCTGTCCATAAACTGGCAGTGTGTCCTTGTGGCCAAGAAGGCAAATGGCATCCTGGGCTATGTTGGGAAATGTGCAGAAACTGATGCACAGGAAGTTCCACCTGAGTATGAGGAAGAACTTTTTTACAGTGTAGGTGACCACACACTGGAACAGATTTCCAGGGAAGGTTGTAGAGTCTCCTTCACTGGAGATATTCAAGAGCCCTCTGGATGCAATCCTGTGCTCTAGGATGAACCTACTTGAGCAGGGAGGTTGGACGCCATGACTGGCGTGGTCCCTTCCAACTTGACCCCTTCTGTGATTGTACACAAATGATATAAAACCATAAAACCACAAAACCACTAATACCTGGTGGGTTTTTTTCTTAACACTACATGCTTTTAAGAACTCTGGCTTCTAGGTCAAAAGAGACAAAGACATTTTAGGTTTGGAATCTTCTCTAAAAAAACCCCACCTCAATTCTACATACATACGTTATGCTAAAAACAAATTTCTGATGATCACTTTTAGTCCTGTTTGATAAAATGTTGATCAAGTTAGATATGCAGATTATAAACTTAGAGCTGCACGTCTTTCCAAGTACTTCGTGTTGGGTTTACTAAACTGAATCAGGAATTTTGCAGCCTTCCATATGGATATTCTATGAGGATGTCTGTGATGCAGTCAGAATCAGCCTCACTTTACAGAGCAGGGAGGAGCCTTGATCACACCAGGATTTTCCTCTACACCTGAGAAAAGTAAGCAACTGAGTTCAATTTTTCAGCATCTCTTTCTTTCTCTTGGTGTAAAATGCAATGGGGAAAATCCCACAAAAAATCAGCAATGAAGCCAATTCTACCTTTTCAAGACAAAGTATTACTTCAGAAAATATAGTCTTTCCTACGAACAAGAAAACTTTTAGTAACAAGGATCCAGAAAAATCATTCCTCTTGGGTGATCTTCTCTGGAACTTTTTTATAAATTAATGTTTCAAGCATAGAAAAAGCCAGCAGTGCACATATGTTTTTGATAAATTAATTCTTAATGAAGTTGCCATAAAACAACCTTAGTGATTCCTTCGGAGCCCTGTGAAATGTAAAATCCTTGAAAAAACTTCTTCAGCTTTGCCTTGTCCTTCCAGTAAATATCCCCCAAACATCATTTTGGTACTATTCTCAAGCCCTTGGAGATAGTAGTGTTGAGACGTTGTGCAGTGTCTGCGAGAGTACACCGGCTTATTTGCTGTGAATTCCTGTAGCCTAGTATCACACTGGCAATCCAACTCTTCTGTCAGTAAGGACCTTTTGTACTCATTTGGTTCCTCAGTATTCAGTTTATACATTGAACAGTGAGGTAGTAGCAACTGCCTGGATTTTTTAGACACATCCAACATTAATTATATTGACTGCATTTAATTCTGTACAAATTCTCTCCCTAACAGCAAACAGAGCAACAGTAAGGGCAGCTCTGGTGCTCTGTATATCACACGTGTCATGGTCAGTGGATATAGAGGGGATGGTTGAGATTATTCCCTCTTTTACTAGCACATCTCAGGATAAATTCACTTGGATTTCTCTAGATCTTTACTTCCAGAAGAGAAAGTTTACCGGGTTATTGCACAAAGCAACGTACTCATTTTTACTCATATTTATATTACATTATCCGTGCAGGTTTCCTATTTCTGTACACAGCAAGACTATATGAGGGTGAACAACCCCTCTCATCTCCTCTCCTGGATGCTGGAACTGACAGATACAAATCTTCACACTTTTTATCAAAAACACAGTTGCTAAACAGCTAAGCCACTATTTATCCCAAAAAAAGGCACTGTGGAGGAGGATAAATTGAAGGAGAGAGAAATCCCCGAACAGATTTTGCTGCTCTGTCCATGTTACTTTGCCTGAACACAAAGCAGCTATTAGCCTGGGTTGACCAGCTGACTTGCAGGGTAGATGGCAGCTTTGGGTATCCAGAGGGAGACAAAGGCTCTAAAGAATACAAATGGGCTGCAGCCATTAATTTGAGGAGTGTTACCCACAAGAAAAGTAAAATTATGGCACTGGTCAAAGACTAAATACAACATTTAAATCACAGTGTATATATAATGTTTTGTGTAATAATATAGTGCCTATACACATGATCTGGCAGGCAAAGTATGTTGGTGCTTTTTGTTTTCGTGGGAAGAATAAAAACAATCCCTTTTTCATAGCTGGGATGAAGGTACACTTATTTTTCTGTTGATTAATTATCCAGCACAAACTTGTAAAAGAGAGAACACATGCTGGGGTTGAAACAAAGCTGGGAAAACTTGAAGTGTTGTTCTCTGGTTTTGCCTCTCCACAAATCCAGAGAAAACAGAGTATTATATTTCCAACTCAGAAAATCCTTAAAACCATGCCTGACTAATCTACTGTGTCAGTGCCCATAATAGTTGTGGTCTGTATCAGAGGGAGGAGATAAGATGGTCAGCTTCCATTTGTGGAGTTATGACTGTATTTCCAGGACACAGTAAGTTGTTACGTTCACTACAGGGCATAAACAGTCGTAGTTACCCCAGAAGGGAGTGTGGCCCACTGAGTTATTACTTCAGCTTTCTGGTACATTTTCCACTTAACTCATTTAAGTGCAATAATGTGTGATCTATAATCTTGAGAATTTTGACACTGTCACTACAGCTAAGGGAATCTTTAATTACTATCTAGACCTTTAAAGATAAACGTGCATCATACTATGTGTATCTGATTTTACCCTGTCCTTTGATTTAAATTTTACTTCCAAGTCACATAAAAAATGAAATAACCTTATTCTTGCAATGTCCTTATGAAATAAAAAATGGATGCTTTGGTTTAAAAATGTCAGAATATATATGTGATAATTTAGGGAAATGAAAATACTAATTTAATAAATTCAGCATTAATTTAGCAATAGTTACAGTCAAACCAAATATATATTTTGGGTGAAAATAAAGTTCTGTACAGCTGTGACATAAGTATAGTGAAATTCATAAGGAAGATATTTAAATCTGTGATAAGAAAATACAAATTTATTGCCAGCCAGTTAAGTGTCCTCTAGCTCCTAGGCAAATAGTAATTTACATCTAGATGGGGTCTTAAAATCAAATACTAAATAGCATTGCCTTCATTCGGATATGAACACAAAGTGTTACCAAGTAACTACCAGGTGACATTGTGACAGTGATGTTAAATGAGCTTTGAAGAAAAAATTGAGATGAACAGGTGAATGTTCTTCTGTGCAGAATGTAATTACCTTGGAAGCTGTCCGAAAATGACTAGTAAATAAGAAAATTTATTTCTGACAATAATTTCTGGAGGTTTTGGGACTGTGGTTTAATAAGACAGCAAATGACTCCCAGGCTGCCAGGACTGGAACACAGCTTGCAGCCGCGAGATGGGAGGTACTGATCTCGCAGAAGCTCACACTGACAATGTGAATTCCCTGTAAATGATATGACAAGTCAGCATTGTAGTAGCTGACTTTTTATGCTAGATTAGCCCTCTCATCGCGTGAAGAGTCAGGTATTGTCTGTCCCCTCATAGCTGACACAAAGCTGGCAGAGACCCCAGATTGCATGTTCATTGGCTAGTTGGGCACACCAGTGTGGTTGGTCAAAGCCCAGATTTCACTGAGAATGGAAACAAGGCCTGGCTACTGAAAGTCTGCAGTCCCACAGAGCATGTCTGGATGCTGGGGAGACAAGATGCATACAATACACAGTAAATTCTGATGTCATGCAGGTTTGAAAAGTCCCTTTACTACGTAAATTCTAATGTGACTCTATAGCCCAAACCTGGCCACGTGAATAGGCATGAAGTAGCTGTTTCTGAAGGGCCGGCTGAAGTGTGACAGAGTGTATCTAATTTAAGATAAAACCGGCACTTTTTCCAGCTGCCAGTCTTTTCTCAGAGTTGTGCAAACCTCATTACAAGGGTTTTTTTCAGGATAATTCATTTAAAATTGGTATGGAAGACTCTGACTGCTCTTATTGTAGTTTGAGTGAGCCTAGTTCATTTTAGAATACATTCGGGTAGTTAAGCAACATTGCAATCAAGTGGACTATGATGGTATCATAATTAAGATATACATTTTGGCATGCTTTCTTTAGAAATCTAGAGCAGAAAGCCAAATGAAAGTGAAAAATGAAGACAGAGGAAGCATGGAGACGTCCAGTGACTCAGGCTTCCTCCTCTCCTTCTGAACAGTCCTCACATGGCAGTTCTGCTTCAGGTCTTGACTTTAGTTGGAGCTCAGCACAAAGCAAAAAGCATCCCAAGGCTTGTAAACCTTTCTTTCAGCTAGGGCTATTTGTCCACATATCTTTCCACAGCAGCCAAACTAATTACCATGGCATGTCTTTCCAAGTGACAAAACTTGCTTGTCTGCCAAGATAAAACATTTGGAAGGCTGCGAATTGATGTAACCTGGGGACATCTCTGTATTGATGTATTTTAAGTGCTATTACACAGAGCTCTGCTAGTGATTTGAATTCAGGGCACGCTGTTTGGTAATTGGGTGAAGCCAGGCTGGTCTCTTCAGACTAATACAACCCCACACAGGAGTCAGGACTGATGTGACTGGCTCAGCATAGCTCTTGTAATGAAGACAGCTGCTGTGTTAGTGTGATTCTCATGTGAAATTATCAGAAAAGCTGGCAAAACTAGTAGCACAAGAAGCTAGAAGGGAGCACAAGAACTGCTGGGACCAGCAGGTAGGAGACACATCAGAAGAATGACAGCTCATTGCCATGACTTGCCCTGCCACTTCCCCTGTGCCCATGGTCCTTCATCTTCCCCAGGAGGGCACAGAGCAGTCACACAACATCCAGGCAGTTCTTGGCCCTTCTGCTCGGCACATCATTAGCAGTCTAATGACCTATGGAAATGGGACTGGCACCAATGCTTTTATAAGGATCAACCATAGCCATCTCTTCTGCTTAGGAACAATTCAGTTTAGATTTGGATAACAAGAAGTCTCAGTGGAGTGTTTTATTGGCACCTCTACTACCCAGTTCATTAAAGGGACTGGCCCGGAGTTTTATCACAGTTGCCTGCGTGCAAGCCTGATGCTACTCCAGAAATACAGTAGATTAAATGAGATTTTTTAAAAATTGAGTGGTTGCTTTCAATTCTTCATCAGTCCTTTAAAATCAAGAGGTTTTTCTGCAGCTTTTCCTGTTTTGGTGGACAAACTCCTCCAGGTGGCCAGCAATATGGCTCAAGGTCTTGAACTAGCAATATGTAGTCTGTCAGTTTTCTCTTTTCTTTTTTGGAATAACAACATAAGTTCAGTAACTTTTGGGGAATCTGTGTATCTGTTTTTGTTTAGTTATTACTAACTTAATTACAAAGTACCCAGGCTAGGTTTTTGAGGAATCAGACTCAGGTTCAGCCCTTTACCTTCTTTTAGGATGGCCAAGTTTTAGTGTTGTCTTAAAGTTAGTTCCTTCAATATAAGAGACCACATATGAAACCACAGTTTTTAAAGTTCTGTTTGGCTCTGTTTTGTGATATTATAACTTTAGGGGGCAGGAAAAAAGACAACATGGTAATATCTCCCTTCAAAGCACAGTATTCAGGCATCCTCATTCCATAGTCATATCTTAGCTACATCTACAGTTTGAATTCAATTAAAAGCTTTTAACTGGTCATCCTTCCAAACATTTCAGAACAGTCATTCATTTTCAGATATGCCTAGAGATCTATTGTCCTAACATAATTTTAGTCTGACACAAAAGTCAATACACTAATTGTTCAGCAGGAATTAACCTCTTATGCATCATTAGATTATTACTGTTGCTAGGTTCATTTTGCAAAGATCTTCCTTTCCTTTATCTGTACGTAAGCAAAGCTAAGCACCAGCAGTTGTGAGTCTCAGTACTGACTGGGAAATAACTACTTTATTGGAATGAAAACAGACATAAATATTGAATGTACTTCTAAACTGTTGGAATATTGAAATAGGCTGCAAAAAGACAGGTCACCTTCAGCTGTGGGATAATGACACCGATTTTCTGATTAAAAATACCTTTGCCTTAAGCATAATTATTAATGAAGTAGATGGTTATCTGTATACTGACAGATATTAAAATGATATCTAAAAAACTTTTCATCAGATTTCAAAGTTGATGCCTCGGAGGTCATTCTGAGGATATGCCCTCATATCTCCATTTAAAACTCACTTATGTACATCAATTCAGAAAATGGAGTGATCTGGACGATTTGAGAGGCATATGTGTATGTTCAGGAGCCAGCAGAGGTGTTTGTGAGAGCGTGCTGAAAGATAAGCTCCATGGGGAAATTCTAGGGGAGTTTTAGGTCAGCTGGAAGAGGGTGAAATCTGACTGTGAGAACAAGGAAGGTAAGTTGGAAGGAAGAAAGGCAAATTTTTGGTACTGGATAAAAGTAGTCTTGCTGATTTGAGCAAAGAAATGTTTTCTTATGCTCAAAAAATCTTATTTTTATGTGAGGAAAGCTTCATTAGGGGTGTGGAACTCATGGTCTGCTTTTCCTCTGTACTGAAATTAGAGCAAAGCCCTGGATTTTGACAGCTCATGTCAGAGAATAATCCTGAGACAAAGTGAAGGAAGAGATGGGGGCAGGCAGATCTGGCAGTGGTGCTAGAACTCACACTTTTTTCCAGACGATTTCAAGGACTAGGTGTCTGTACTCTATCCCCAAGAAGCAACCACAAGAACTGAATTGGAATAATAATGCGGACACTTAGGAAATTGTCTCATCAATAAAACAGAAACATTCACTGGCAGGTTTACCTGCATGGCTTGTCAGCCATCCTGCCAAAGCATTTCCTGAAACTTCCCTGAAATGTCCTAGATGGAAATTATCTCCATATACAGAAGTTGTTTGCTTCCTTTAAATTGATGTGGTGTTTTCCACAGCATTATGTTTGACTTACGGTTTTATTCAGCACAGAAATGTCAGCACAAACATGAGAAGCTGTGTAATTAATTTTTCAGGAAGGGCAAATAGAGCCAGTGGGGCGAAAAGAGCAAGTTGGCATAACACATAAAAGCAGGATGATAAAGCTCTGAAGTATGGTATGTGCGGGAGTCTGTGTCTCAGTATTCAATAGCTTGATCATCAAAAGTATGATGATACAGGGAAGAAAACGGAAGCCATCTAAAATAAACTGAGGCAGGGCAGACAAAACAGTGATGTTACAGGAGCGGTATACCTACTACTCGAAGTAATTTTGTGTGTGCCTGGACCATCATGCATACAGTCCTGCGGCTATAGCTATACTAAAGCCTGCTGTAAAGTTTAGTGGAATCAACTGTAGTTTTCCTCTTGCAGTGTATCTGTAGCAAGACATGGCAATGAGATAAGGAATCAGAAGTAAAAACCAACGTAAAACCAAAAAGGTTTTCTTTAGCCAGGAACGTAAAGCCACAGTCCTAACCTCAATCTCGTTGCTGATGAGTCGTGTGCTTTCTGACGCTTTTCCATGCCACATTTACGCCTGTTTGCTGTACCCACGTTCAGAGTAGTCACTGAATGTTTGTCCCACCCGGGACAGTCCCGCTCCCGGTTAAACACCTCAGACAGGGAGGGCCGGGAGCAGCGCTCCGGGCAGGGGTCACTCGCGGGAACCGGACTGCGGCAGCCGACCCCGGTCCGCGTGGCTGTGCAGGGTTCATAGGGGGCTTTCCACTGCTGCCACCTGCCTATTCCAATCGGGCGTCAGCCTTTCCAGGCTCGCCGTGAGCCCGGCTGGGCGGTGAAGGGGCGGGTGGGTGACACGGCGCGAAGCCGCCAGGGCGGCGGGGCCCCAGGCCGGCTCTGAGGCGGAGGCTGCGCCCAGTGGGTACAGCGCTGCTGCCGGCAGCCTCGGCCACGGTGAGTGCCCCTGGGACGGGGTCCCCGCTCGCTCGGGCCGCGTCACTTCAGTTTCGAGCTTCGGTGCGGTCTTTCGGCAGGGTAAATGGGCGGGGGAAGGCGGCTCCGGACCGCCCGGCGGGGCCCCGAGCAGCGGCGGGCGCGGGCGGGAGCCAATGGGGGCCGGCGCGGCCGTGTGACAGGCGGGGCCGCTGCCCCCGCCGGGCGGGGAACCTGTACGGCGGCGCCTGGCAGCATCAGCCGCGGCTGCGGGACTGACACGCACCTCCATCCTCCTCTCGCCCGGCAGCCGCTCACACGCGTCTCGCCGCGGGCGGAGCGGAGCGAGGGGCGCCGCGGCAGACAAAGCAAAGATGGCAGGGATCCTCGCCTGGTTCTGGAATGAGCGGTTCTGGCTGCCGCACAACGTCACCTGGGCGGACCTGCAGAGCACGGAGGAAGCCGCCTTCCCGCAGGCGGAGGACCTCTACCTCGCCTTCCCCCTGGCCTTCTGCATCTTCATGATCCGGCTGCTCTTCGAAAGGTAACACCGAGCCCCCCGCGCCGCCCTGGGCTTGGCTGGGCTGGGCGGGCCCAAGAGCAGCTGAGGAGCCTTGTCAGCCTAGCGTCTTCCCCCGCCGCTGCTTCTCTGCCGGCCTTACCGGGCCCTTATGTTCTCCCTGCCCCCTCGGTCGGTCACGTAGCGGGCCCGATGCAGGAAAGTGGGAGGTTCGGGCGGCAGCCGGCGCGCCGTTCCCGCTGCCTGCAGCGCGGCCCGGCGCGGGCGCTAGGAGGCGAGGTCTGCCCGGGAATGGGCGCAGCCCTCCCGCCACCTGCGCCGGCCGCGGCGGGCGGGGGCAGAAGGGCCCTCCGGCACCTGTGCGGGTTGGGGCGCCTGTCCGCGACCCGCGAGCTGTGGCGGGGTTCTGTCCGCCCCCCTCAGAGAAGCTCCGCGAGAAGCGCGGTGGCGACGGGCCGCGGCGGGAAGCGGTCCCGGCAGGACAGTTTGCCCGTGGCCCCGGTGCACGGCCGCTCTCCAGAGAGTTACCCCGGGCGAAGCCCGCGCTGTGTCCCCTGCGTGGCCGGGAGCGGCGGCGGGAAGCTGGGGGCCGGCGGCGGCTGGTCAGCGTGGGCCTCAGGTGGGAAAGGGCAGTTCTTGGTGAGAGCAGCCCGGGGCAGCGGGGCTGAGCAGAGCTGTGCGTGGCCAGTGCAAATGGAATCAGTGAGGGTCCGTGTCGAGTATCGGAACACTCCCGGGGCCGTCAGGATGTGGGAGCTTAGTGATGAAACGCTCCAGACACTGTTCATCTCTGAACCAAACTCACCGCTCCTCGAGGTTGCTGAACTCAAACCCCACGTTTCGCAAACACATAAATACGTATATCTGTATCCTTAAACACACGACGTCAGACTAGGGATCGGTCAGCAGTGACTCTATTTTCTGTGAGTTTCCGTGCGGGTGCTGAGCAGGGGCCGCCTGTCACGGGGAGGCAGCTGAAGCCAAGTGGGTGCTCACTTGCGCACGCTGCTGCGCCGCCTGACAAAGGTGGTGTTCCCTCAACAGCAGAGAACAAAAGAACGATTCCTTATGCCAACACCTACGTGTTTTCAGTGCTGTCTTCCTAGGCATGCTATTAGGGTAGTCAAGGAAGATAAAGGAAGACCGGTAGTTACTACATGCCAGAGAAGGGCTGTAAAGATACTTTAAAAATTATGAAACAGCTGATCTGCCAGGTACCACTTCACATTTCCTAAGCATTCCCTCTCCCTGGTTAGAACTTGCCTGTTTTCCTAGCTTGGTTGAGACCATATTTGTTTTGCAAAACATGCTGTCACGGGCTGCTGTTAACTTCTGTGTTGCTTTACAGATTTACTGAACAAGACAGCAAAAGTTGTCATCTGCCTGAAAATCTGAGGTTGTGAAAAGTTAATTGAAACAATTGAGTTAAATACTGCAATATACTTACAACTGGAGTAATGAGTACAATTACAATTATTTAGATGATGTCAAATCATTACATTTTTTTCTTTGTAATCCGTATGATGTGTACTTTTGAGTGTTGAAAGTGGGTGCGTGATATTGCATCTTTTGCTATCTGAACTACGATATGCATCACAGCAGGACTATTTTGATGGAGGAAGAGTTAGTCAGAGAGACAGTTTCAGCCTCAAGTTAAATTCACATTTCTGCTAATTCTGATGTGGCTGTTAGCATTGTAGAAGCTACTCTGATTATGTAGTGGTTTGTATCCACTTACTCTGGTTATTTTTCTTCGTTCATTTAAAGTAATTTTTAATTTTGTAATGCATTATATTTTTAAGTGTTAGTTATGTACAGATGAGAAAATCAGTAATTTTAAAAATTCGCTTGTATTAATGAGACTGATTTTGAAATTTATATCTAGAAATGTGTTCTGGTAGCCTGATGCTAGGTGAGAGACCTCCAAAGATGTTTTATTAACAATTATGTAGGTATGTATTTTTTCCTTTTAAAATTAAAATAAATTTCAAAACTTTGCTGTGAGAGTAGGATCAGTCAGTTTTGTGTGGGATTAATCCACATGGCATGGTACAATAGTGATTTTTCGTGTAGAGCATTTTATCAAAGCAGGCCGAGCAAAAGCAACTGGACCTGTTTCCACTAATGAAAGCAGGGGGATTGTATATGACTTTGAATGGGGAATGGTCAAGCCTTATTATTGCTTATTGTTAATTGATTTTTTCAGATTTCTGTGCTTTGGTTGTTGGGAGCTACAGAAATGCTTCCTGCATAACATCAATTAAAGGGCTGCAATCATACAAGATTTAGAAGGGGGAAGAGATGAATATCTTTAAAATTGATTTTTTTTCCTTTCTTCTGTGTATTAAAACATGTTTTTCTTTCAAAACTGGAGTTGTGGATGACTGATGTACATGCTGCATCCTGCAACATGCTCTTGCAGATGTTTAGCAGTTGCAATGGTAGCAGCTAAAGGAAAAATAAAAATAGAATCTGTAATACATTTAAAAAACCTTGCAGATTTATTTTAGATCTATGACTGTACTGTAGTATTTGTAACATCAGTGTATTCTCTATTTTGTTTTGTAAAATACCCTAACTCTAATACAGGTGTTCTTGTAATTCTGTATATACTGGTAGGTAAGCAGACACAAGGTGTTAAGAATCTGATTATGTGTTTTATATCCATTATTTTCAGACTGCTTCATAGCAGCTGGCTGCTAGGCTGCTGGAGTAGGGTGGTTTACTTCCTGTGCTTCATAGGAAGGGTCACTAACTTCATGAATCCTCACAGTAGTAAGAAATAAGGTTTGGGGGAGTTGGACTTCACATGTTTTTGCTTACAAAGTTCTTGACATGTTTGGGGGATACAACTTGCAATGCTAAAAGTTGACATACATGTTTGTATTCTATATACATATGCATTTGTGTGTACATCTTTGCAGGTGGAATTGAAATGATAGAACTTGGAAATTTTGTTCTTTACATATACACGTATTATTTACTGATTATATTACAAATCTTACGGGAATTTTTGTTGTTGTTTTGTTACTGGTTTGGTGAATCAGCTAACCAAGCCAAGAAATTAATCTAGACACTTCTTAGGTTTTTTTCTCCTTTCAAATGAGCTAGTTTTTATTGATTACCTTGTCCTGCTATCCCTGACCAGCCCTCTTGAATGAAAGTGTAGATTAGAACATTAATTGTATGCTCAGTCACTTCAGCAAATGGATCTGATGATGATGAGTGCTCCTGAAATGAGCTTTGGTCTGAGGTATAATCTCATAGACATGAGACTGAGTGGATGTATCTACTGAACTTATCATAGTTATGGATGAGGTGTTAAAATACTTTAACAGCCTTTTCTCTTTTTCCTTCCTTCTCATTCATCTCTTTCTTTAAACACAAAGTACATTTTAGAAAACTATAATAACTAAGTACAAAGGTAGTGTTACCTAGTAATTTGGAAGACAGCAGGAGTTTAGCAATGCAGTGGTAACGTGGGAACATATTTCCCCATAGTATGTATCCATTTTGTGTGTCTTACTACTTTCTTTAAAGGTATGTAAGAAATTAAGGATACCCCCTGTACTATACAATGCCTTTAGATAATGTAAGTGCTCAATAATAAGTCTCTGTCTCCCTGGATGCTTTCCAGTTCTAGTGTGGGAAAGACAGGTTAAAGCTGAAGTGAAACTGGTCTTACTAATAGCAGGGTTTTGTAGTTTTGATTGCCCTAAAAAAGATTAAGAACCACCTGTTATTCTGGGCAAATACAATTTTTCTTCTTTTTTTTTATGGGATAACATGGCTCTTGTCCCTCTGCACTAGACCTCACTGCTCAGAAACAGCATCCTTTCCTAAACTCCTAAGCATGTCTTCTGTGAGGAGTATGTGTTTATACAAAACCAGTATTCACTCGGCGATTGGCATGCTTGTTGGACACAAAGCAAGAGGGTAACACTTCTGTTGTAGAGACTTCTCTCAAGGGAGAAGATGACTGAATAATCCAGAAGGATTCCTGACTTTCTGATGTGGTCCAGCAATCTTCTGAGTCAAGTAGTCTGATATTACTGCTTTCTTCACACTTGGCTCATCTATTCAAGTTACTCATATTTCATCTTTGCACTGTAGTTGCACTATATTTTATTTCCCTCATCTTGTAAGCAGCAGTTTGGGCTCGGATCTAAGGAGATCACTCCATGAATCAGCAAACTAGGCTTATATTGCTTTTATTGTCATCTGGCCTTGATGGGGAGCAGTTCTCAAAAGGTGATGCTGATATTCTGCAGTTGATGGAATGGCTCCTAAGGTCAGAGATAGCTTGATTATATATAGTAACAGCCCTCCAGCTGCACAGAGTGGAACTGAACCAGCCACATCATTTACTATTACTCCGACCAAGAGGCTGTAGACATTGAGCATATGGAAATTCACGGCTTTTATATGAAACTTCACTTTTATAATGATAATTCATCCTCAAAGGTAACCTCAGCTGACTGTCATTTAATATGACATAGCAGAATTCCTAGTGGATCTAGGTGACATGATACAAGGACTGTATGGGCATGTATATGTATTTTTTGCTAACTATAAAAATGCATTCAGATGACAATACCTGCAGTTTTAAAAGTGCTTCTGGTGTGTAGTGAATACATACAGGTTTGATTTTTGTACTCCCTAGGACATCTAGTATCAGTGTTTTTTTACAACAAAAAGGAGGCTAGACAGGATACAAATTTTGAAAGAGAGTATACAAACTTGCTGCACTTCCAGCAGCCCAAAACCTCATCTGGGGAGGTTGAGTGGGGCACTGATGGTTATTTCTGTTGAAACCTTTTTGTGGGCTGCAATATTTGTAGATTTTTTTCTTATGTCCCTGTGTGTTAGGCAAAATCTGATCATTCAGGTGTAATTCACTTGTGTGTGAGTGGATGCATATATTCACTGACAATAACTTTCTCAGTTCTTTCTCTATTTTTTTTTTATAATTTATTTTTTTCATCAGATGACCTGTAGGGCTTTTTCTTTTTGCGCGATTACTACTTACTAAATGCTTAATTCTGTTGAAACTGAATAGGATATTGAAATTGCTAACTTCTATGAAAAGACAGACGCTGGAAAGAAAATAACTAAAAAAACTATTTCTTTTCAACTTTAAACCAATTTATTTTAAAAAGTAACAATAGACCCTTAGCAGTAAATAGCTGTAAAATGCATTTATATCTTGCTGATTGTACTATCCGTTTCTCTGTATTTCTTTAAGTTACTAATTTTCTGTCATTTATCTTTTTCTTTATATAACCAGTTTTTGTTTTCTAGGGTTGCAGGGTTGAGCTTCAGTCACTAACACATGCAGATACTTCCAAACAAAATGATTGTTTTAGCTGGAGAGCTGTCGTCTATCTTGGCCTGTCTATCTTACCAGCTCAGACCAGTGCAGGGTACGCTCACGCACGCTGATCCTGCCAGTACTGGCTGGTGCACATCTCTGTTGTGTAATGTAGTCGTGTGTTCACATATAAGCTTAAGAGTGTTCCTTTAAAAGAAGGTGGAGTGGATAAAATGCACACTGTTTGAATGTCCTTCTATAGGGCCATTTACAGATGCACATTAGTGTCAATCTTAAAATTAGGAGTTAAACGGGAAATGCATGCTGAGCTCCAGAAGAGAATGCCATTAAACTGATTCCTAAAATATCCATGTGAGAGAAGTATGACATCTAAACCACAGCTCTGCCAATGGAAAGATTTCAGTGACAGGTCACTAGTGGGTGCTGGGAGCCTATTACTGAGGCAGAGCCACTGTTTGTGGGGTTTTGTCTGAGTGCACGTTCCAGTTACTGGTAGGAACTCCAGTTTGGTTCCTGCCTGGATTCCTGTAACTGTGCAATTGGATCCAAATTACCTGTGTCTCTTTTTGCTGCTCCTACTTCTGCCTCTGTCACTGATTAACGGGCATTTACCAAGGATTTGTTCTTAGAAAAAGAAGAGCTTCTGGTATGCTGCTGCTTTCTACACATCTGCAGACCAGTGTCTTATTAGTCCATGCAAAATATTTAGTAAAGAAACGTTTGGGATATTCTGTTCCCTTAAATCTATCTTTGTTTCTGTCAACAGGGTTGACACCTGAGCTGGACAGTGTTCATTTGACCATATTTTGGCCGGGGAGGGGGAAGTTTGTTCTTTTCTCACAAGTTGTTAAATATCCCATGCCTGCAGTAGGTTGACAGTTTATTAGCATTTGGTGTTTCTGTGCCTGTCTTGAGGTGATCTTGGAGTTTTGAGAAGAAAGTTAAAATTACAGCATAAAAGGATATAGCTTTTGTAAGTGATGTAACCTTATATAATATCCAGTAGTATGCTTAAGACTGTAGTTGACACCTTATGGACAATCAGATGCATATGATGTGTATGAACAGTTCCTTGGAGTTGTTCATCTAACAGCTTGATTGCTTGGTGTCTCCCACCAGAGTGACCTCCTTCACTCACTGGGCACTTACAGATTTTGAGGGACATCCAGGTCAAGGGAAAGGAAGGGAAACATGTGGGTCTCTGATCATTGAAACAGGAGGAATCACTAATGTCTTGCTTTAAGGTGAGCAGTTTCTGACAGTCAGATGGGCTGAGAACTTCTGTCCTCTGTGAGGAAGTGCTTTTAGCACATAGCCCTTACAGAAGACTAACTCTACGCTATATGGCGTCCACCAGTTTCTGGCAATGCCTTTCTGGTTATTCTGAAGTAGTCAAATTGCAGCCAGGGTGGGAGAACTGGAGTATTTAGCAGTCAGTTGTAATCATAGAGATGGTTTTCAGGTGAACCTGTAACACAAAGCTGTGACTTCTGCACAAAAACCAGAGACTAAACTGTGGGGTTTTTTCCTATGTAGTTAATACCTCTCTTAATAGCGAATTCTGCTGTTGTTAAGATTTAATATTTCTGAGCAATTGTAAAGCCTCATGTAACTATTACCGATGTAGCACAATCAAATTTTAACTCTCAAGGTAACTGTACAATTGCTAAGAAAGTTTAAGAATTGTGAAGGAGTGTAACATCCAGTTAACCAAGTTACGTATTTTTTAATATGTAAGATACCTATATATTTTTATATTGGCTATTAATCCAAGTTATGTTTTGCACAGGGAGGAAGGAAATGCTAAGGTTCTCCAGACTACCTTGCATTAATGAAGTATCTTTCAGGTTCACTAACCTAAAATTCATTTTAATATTGTAAATGATGCACTTTAAAGTTTGGTCTGAAATGATGAAAAGCCTTCTTTGCGCTCACAGGTCACACTAGGATAGTTAAAGCAAAATACCTAAATCATTTGCATTTTTTCTCAGTGCAAGTGCAGTAGAAGCTTCCTTTTAGTAATATCTTTGCTGTATTGGTGTCTCCTGTATGGATGAGGACAATAACCTATAGTACTATATTAAAAAAAAATAAATCTAGCTGACACAGAGAACATTGGTGCACAAACAGAGCTTGGAATGTGTTCATTGGCATAAAATCTTACATTCTTGAGGCTGTTTGAATATTTGTGCATGCAGTAGTGTTTGTCCATCATTTGCAAAAGCTGGTAGCTGTATTTTTATCAGCAGTGAAATAACATTACATGTGGTGTCATCACATCTATGCACTGCCCATTTGCCATCCTCTGAGCTAAACTTAGTAAGCAGAAGGAGAAAAAGGCTTAATAGAAATGATGCTGAAACCCTCGCTTCAACATTGGGATTTCTTCACTCCCTTTTCACCTCTGTTCCTGACTGAATTCAGTTCTATATGACATTGTATAGATACCTGAACTTCCACTGTGACTGTTGTTTACCGTGTCCGTGGGATTCCCATCTTTTCACTGAGAAGAGAGTGAAAGCAAAGACTACTCTTAGTTTATACTTTCCTATGGTGTTTGACAGAACTTTAAACTATGAAAACTGCTTTTGCACCAATACTGTCTACCTTGAAATGGTACAAACGAGCTAAACTGCCTAGGCTAATGAGAGATGCTTTCCTGCAGTGGCAGAGAATTGCTTTTTTGAAATAAGACTGTGCTCTATAGCTCAAAGTAAAGAGCCTACTCAAAAGCAGTTCCTGATCACAGAAGTAATGTGAAAGGAAGATCAGAGTGGTACATTGTAATATCCCTTGTGCTTGCTGTTCTCATGTCTGTTGTGAGTGTGCAATATATCTATTGCTGAGACGCAGTTGCCTCCGTAGCTGGAGATAGACTGCTTGGTGTGCTTCTATTAAGGGGACTGCTTGAATAGGGTATGTTTCTTAAGATGCACAGAAATCAGCCTTGATATGGCAACTGCTGAAACTTTGTATGTGGGCAGTGTAAATGTGGAATGCTAGTCTAAACCAGTGGGCATTACAGTGTGACAAAGCAGACAAAATTAAATCTACACGAAATGAAAGTGAGTTCAGAAATTTTTGGGGTGGTGGGTGAACTCAGGCAGCACTTCTCAGGCAGGAGGAGACCTGTGCAACTGGGGAGCTGGAGGGCTCCAGCCTCTCATCAGTTGACTGTCAGGGCTGTGGCTCTCCTGAGCTCTGCTATAGCAGATGAGACCAGTGCTTTGTCAAGACCAGAATCTCCCTTGCGACTGGTAAGACCAAGTTGCTTATGTTGAAAACAAAGTTCTAGGAAGTGAGTGGGTCATGAATATGTGCTTGTTGACAAGCTTTTCTGCATTTGTCCATTACATTTTCTTAAACTTCCTGCTTCAATACTTGTGGTTGTCCAAAGCATGCTGCTGGATGAGACGATCAGGTCCAGTTGGGTATAATTAATTCCTGTTATGGGCATCATGTTGGAAAGAAACTGTTGAGAAAAAGAAAAGCAGGTGGTTAGACCACAAGCAGAAACATGTTGTGTATATATTGAAGCAATAATTGAGTGGTAATTGAGTGGCTGATTCTTATCTGTCAAGTTTTCCCACACAGTAGTATGAGAGAAGGGTGACAACTGATAAGAGAGTAGCCTGAAAATATGAACAGTTCCAGCACCAAACATTTCCCAGTATTACAACACTTGTGCTAAATTAACAGTGATTGTATTGCCGTGATGATGACAAATTGAACTGTAGATGGAATCCTGGGAGTGGTGGTGGACAAAGATTCTTCTTAGTGGTGTACAGTGAAAGGAGGAGAGGCAACAAGCGATTGATATGCAGGAAATTCTGTTTAAACATAATAAACTTTTTCTTGGGATGGTGGTGAAACACTGTGACAGGTTACCCAGAGAGGCTGTGGAGTCTCCAGTTGTGGATGTACTCAAAAAACATGGGCGTGGTCCTGTACTAATGGACCATCCAGTGGACTTCATGATCTCCAGAGGTCTTTTCTAACCTTGGCAATTGTGTGAAATCATAAACCTTACTGAATGGCATAGTGCAGGGCTCCAGCTCCTGAGAGCTATGTCTTGCTGAAGTTTGTAAACTCTGTTGGAAAACTGAATAGGAGAGGATTAAGTTGAAGTTCACTGTAAGCCTGCAGAAGAAAATTAGGGCAGAGCATGTAACATTTGCTTGAATGGACATCTGGATTTTCCATTTTCTGTAGGATGGGTCTTTTGATTTTATTTCACTGGTGTGTGAGCAGATGAGATGTAAATTGAGAAATAGATGTGGACATTCTCTACCTAAGACAGGAATTACCTTGTTGGTTCCCAAAATGAAGTCTGAGTTGCTTTGAAATAAGCACATTCTATTCTTTTCTAGGATCAATGCTTTGAGTCTCCTACAGCATAAAATTTGGTTATAACAGGCGATTTTGAGGATAATTTTAGTTTTGTTCCCCTTAAGTTGTTTCTTCTCAACACTGCAATATCTTTAAGATAATTTTGGTTCTGAAAAAATTTACAGAAAGAGGTGCTTAGACGACAGAAAACAGAAATCACATGCCTTATTGGAAAATATTTTATTCCCTTTATGTTCAAGATAATAAGAGTAAATCAGACTTATGGGAAAAAAAGAGAGAAGCCAATCTTTAGTTTTACATTCACTAATTCTTTATATTGGTAATAAAATGCATAGTTGAAAATATGTGTGTGTGTGTGACAGAGAATAATTTGTATACCACAGTGACATCATATCACTCTGATGCAGTGTGCTTTTTCTATTTTTTTAAAAATATAATTACATTAAAAATAGTCATAAGGAGTGAATGTAAAATATTGACTGGTCTAGAAAATTAGATGTTTCAAAATGTCACTTGTTGGGGTGATAATGAACCAGTTTGATATTTGACACAAGAAACACATTAATTGGAGGTAGTCATGTGTGCTAATCTGGAACTGTTATTTTCTAGAGCATTTATAAGAAACATGAAAAATATTTGGTTTTCTTCCAGTTTGGAAAGAAATGGAAAGTTAGAAATGTCAAAATTTCATCAGGAACAGATGTCCTGACTTTCAGCCAACACTCATAAATGGGTTTGGTTACCAAGACAAGGATGTAGAGATAAAAATTAGATCTCTATAGCATTGCCAGCCTCCAGAAGCATACATTCTTCACCAGAGTTAACCAGTTTGTATCTGTATGCATGATGCACAGAAAGCTTCCTTGTGTTTTTCTGTTTGTTTGTTTTGTGTTTTATTGGAGGAAAAAATAACCTCTTAACAGGTTGATTTTCTTGAAAATAGGCTGATGGTTTGTTAGAGTCATGGCAAGAGTTTGGATTTCTAGGCTGACATTTACCTTCAGTTGTCAAGATGTAAAGTGCACTAGCAAAAATAGAACACTTCTTGCTTACTCTTCCCCTGAGAGCTGACTCCAGGGTTTGAAGAGAACCTAGCAGTTTGTATCCGTCACATAAGAATTACTTGTGTTTTGCCTTGTTTTCCAATGGGAATATTCAGGTGTAGCACCACAGTGGTTTAGAGCTTTAAATACTAATAACAAATCTCTGAAGTAAGTTGTCTCATAGGAAAGAAAACTTCAAATTTACCTTGAAGCATCTGCTTTTACATTTACTTTTAAGGGTTCTCAAGGGTTTCAAGCTGAACCTGATTTTATCAAGAATCTTTCTGAGTTTGGTGAAAAGTAATATATTGGTCAAAACCCTTCACGTGTTTATCAGGAATAAACCATAGCTTCTTTCATGTTTTCTTTCTGTAAAGTCCTGTATCTATACCAGGAAATATTTTTTTAAATGGTTTGAAAATAACCCAAGTAGTTTGACTAAGAAAATGACATCTGCTGAATAATCTGCCATCCTCTTCCAGCTCTCAGACTAGAGCACAGTACATTGAGAAACTATGTACAGAGAAGGAGGTATCTGTAAAAGCAAGGATGTTGCCAACTATGTGGTCCATAAAGTGGTTCTTTGATTTCAGTCCTCCATATCCAGTGTTTTGTGTACAATATGCAAAGTACTTCTGCTTCCCTGGAATACCTGTGGCTGACTTGAGACCTTGGCCACAATAAGAGGGTGTTATTACGGATTTTATTTGACTTTTTTATTTATTTGTGGTGGTGGGTCTCTGTCTTGGCGAAGGCTTGTTGGAATAAAGAGCCAAGGCAGTAGTATCTGGCATCTTGCCTTTTCTTCTCATTCTCATGTAGAAATTTCATACAAAAAGCTAGATTAGTTCATCTTCAAATGTAAAAACAGTGTTTGGAATCCAGGAATGCCTTGCAGGACCTTGCCTTGCATCTTGTCTTCTTTTTCAGACTTGAATTAACTTCACTTGGGGCTACCGTGAACCTCTTGCAAAGCTTTAGGACTGCCTGGTGCACATGGACTGGTAAATCCTAAGTCATAATTGATAAAATAAAGGTCAGGGATTTTCATGCTCCCTGCCCAGTGACTCATAGAGTTTCCTGTGAAACATCCTGGAGTCCATACATCAGACTAGTTGTTGGTCTTCCAACATTAGCATTTGTTTTCTTAAATGAATTTTAATGTAAAAAGGGTATTAATTTTCTGAAACTCTATTACATGCATAGAGAGAGTTTTGTCACACAGTCTTATTGGATTACTTGCATACAGTAAGAGCTGCTGGTGGTGTAAATTAGTTTCTTTGAGGGTGGTCAAACTGATTTGAGGATCTGCATTACACTTAAATATAATTTATTTACTCAAACATCCTGAGTCTGATCTTATGCCGATATAAATCAGAAATCAGCTTTTGCTGAGTTCTGGTGTTTTATCAGCATATAACTTCTATGAAAGACCAGAAGTTTTATGACATTGTGTATGGTCGTGTGTAGCCATGGAGTTCTAGTAATATAGTAATCTAATCTAGTATTTAGGTTGCTGTTTTAGTAATTAGGAAGCAGTAACAATTCTACCTCTATACCTATATATACATATATAAAAATACATTTTTTTTTTTTTGCATTGCATTTTTCTCTCCTTGACTAAGTGCCACATTTTCCCCCCTCTTCCATTTTTTCAGGACTAGTAGTATGTATGCAGCCATAAAGTATTCATTTTGTCAGAAAATCTCACACATAGAAGGTTAGTTAACATTTTATGTTAACTAGAATGACTTGCTCTTTTTTTCACAGAGTAAGAAGTGCTCCTACATGCTGCAGGGTGATGGAGCAGTGAAAGGGACAATGTGGTAGCCTTGCTACTCCTTCCCTCAGTCCCTTTAACAAGAACATCTCTAATAGTGACTAAAGACCGAGCCTGCTGCTCAGTGACAGGCTGCTGGTAAGCACCTTGTGGGCCTTCCTGTGTCCTGCCTCAGTTCTGCTCTTGCACAAAGCTACTTTATACTGGAGAAGAAGGTCTGATACATCTATGCAGTGGTTGTAGCTCCTGTCTACATGAGTAGGGTGGCCTGGAAGTAGTAGTCAGGTGTTGCCCTAGCAGGCAGTGTGCTGCAACTGCATTGCTGTCAGTCCATGTGACAGGTAGCTTAATGTGAACCCAGGTATGTAAACTGTAGTCACTGCCAGAGTAACAATATAAGCAGCTATTAAGAGCTCTGAGTACAAAAAACCAGAAAAAGTGTCATCCTTATGATGATCATCATCATGTTTGTTCCACATGTGATGATTTTGTGATTTAGAGAGTACAACTGGGTGTGTGTACATGTTGATATTAAAAGAGGTTGTAGTGATGACCTCCACGACTGTCTCAACAAGTCTGCCACTCTGCTTCACAACAAGGCTTTTTTTTGCCTTGCCTGGTACTGCTGTAGGTATTTGTTTATACTGAATGACATAAAGAGGCCTCTGAATGAGTACACTTGCATAATAAACAGCACATTCATTGGATTCACCCTGTATTTTCTTCCAGCTTCCTTTCACGGAGCTCTCTTCAACTGGAGGCTTGGCAAGTGTTCGCTCTCAGCTTTGCCTACAGAAGAGCAGTTATCAACCAGAAAACTTAATCACAGGAATGGATCTTGCATCCTCCTGACCCTCCACACTTCTGGTCCATGGAAAAGTATATTGGTCTGGTTTTGCTGTTGACATTGAAAGAGTGAGGCTCCTGACCCCAGAAGGTCTAAACTTGAGTATTACAGTCAAGCAGAGGACTAAAAATTAGTGTGCTTGTGTTTTCTGCTGATTATTTTGAGTAATCTATTATAGGGCCTGAGATCATTTTTTTATAATATGAGCATAACTACAGTAACTGCTTATTGCTTCTAAAAAGTTTTCATATTGTTTAGTGAGAACTATCACAGATAGCAAGAAGTTTTTAGAACTTAATGCAGTTTTGCTGAACTCCTAAGCTCCTTTCCCCATGGACAGTTTAGTTCAGTCTTACAGGTGAAGTTGCTTCTGTCCTGGAATAATTTCAGAATGTGTCTGGGGTATGTGAGGATAGAGCAGAAGCAGGAAGATAGAAAATTTCACCTTCACACTGGAGTTTTATGGGATATTTTTCTCCCTTCTCTTAAATAAGACTTACATGCATAAGGTCTCAGTGATTGGCAATGGCCATCAACTGTATGAAGCATCCACTTCTAAAGGAGCACCATTAATCAGTCCCATTCCTGGTGTGACAAGGACAGACCTGGAAGAAGGTGAAATTAACTACAAAATATGCAGGGCTTGTAGGAATCTTTACCAGAAATCTGTGTTGGAGAACTCAAATCTTGAAAAAAGGCACTTGCAGCTCTAAGCTCTAGCAGCCACTGGAGAATTAGCTTCTTTTACTTCGTAACACCTTCTTAAATATTGTCTTGCCTGGAAATTTTCTAGCTTATTACTTAAACAAAAGAAACTCTTCATGATAGCAAAATGCAAGCTGTCAGACTGTCTTAATTTTAATGGTATCACCTTGCTTTACCATCCATTTACAGGGTGCCCAGAAGAGTCATCCATAGTCAGGGGTTTTTACTTTCTTGTTTCTTACCTCTTAAATTGTATTGAAAGCATAGTAATAACAACAATAGTAATAGTAGAGGTGATTATTTGCCTGTTTTGAAAGGGTATTTTCAGATGCAGGTCTGCAAAGTGAACTTAATGCATATTAAGTTGAGAAAGGTCTGAGCAATAAATAATATGATGGCTGGGTCACTGGCTGTGTGTAATAAGGCTGTGTAAAGGTGAAAAACCAGCAGAAGGAAATGCTGATGCTGTTCTACACTAAGTGTGGTATAGTGCTTGGCACAAAGACCTGTGAGTGGAGGAAGGCTGCTGTGTGGTAGTGCTCTGTACCAAAGGGATGTGTCCTCTCTATTTGGCTAAAAAGAAATAAACTTTGGAGCTCATTAAAAATCTGTATTTTAATAATGCTTTTGGACACCTAAATGGTGTTTAGGACACAAAATTAAAATTACTTCCAAAGTTATTTTCTTGTAAGAGTTGCAGTTTTAATGAACGGCTTTTTCCTCTTAGGCTTTATTTATGACAAAAGCACACTAGTGGAGGGTGCTTCAGCTCTCAGTTTATAGTTCTACATTTAGAGCTTTGTCTTGCAGCTGGATTATTTATGGTGTAAACAAAATAGTGATAAAATGTAAGTTCTTTTGGTCCTACTGCAGAACAGGCTGAGTGAATTTGGCATTCCAAAGCCACTTAACAGTGCTAAAATAATGAGTAATAAAAGCAGAAGTTGGAATACTTCTGTGCCATCAATAAATATTTGCATCTCAGATGACAGATCACGACAAGTCAACCCCCTCATGAGTGTGAGTAATGTAGATAATTTTTGTGGAGATGCAGTGCAGCAACCACATGACTTATGGTGTGACAATCTGCTGCTCTTCAATATCCTGACACTTCTGTTGCTTACTTGGAATTTAACGTTTAGAGAACTAATTACTCACCAAATTCTTCCTGTACTTGCTGGGTAAAACTCATTAATGGAGAGGTTGAGAGGACCAGAGGTGGGAATGGGGCAGAGAAGTGGAATGGGAAGGAGCACACAGGTGTATTCTGGAGTGTGGGAGAGGGGAGTGGGACTGCAGATACAGCGTGTGTGGGGAAAACATGGCCATGATGTAAGTCTGTGCACTTGGGTGGAATGTGGTGTAACCAGGCATGCCCGTTCGTTTGTGTCACCAGAAACAATGCGTTTGCAACTATTCCCTTCAGACACACTTCTAAATTCAAAGGTATGTGAGAACACTTAGGAGAACACTTACATCCTAGGCAAGGAAGAGGCTTGATGTATCTATGTCTTGTCTTCCTCAAGTTGTTCATGGAATAGAGCTGAAAATTCTTAAGAAGAACTCAAATCTTACCTTTTTTTTCTTTTTGACAGTAAGAAAGCCACAGTGTTTGTGTCATTGCAGTCCTGCCCCACATGGAAGGATGTAGCATGCCCAGGCACCACCCCCACGTTCTTGCAAAATCTTTAATGAAGGCAGATGACAACTAAGAGATGCCAGCTGGCTAACGTGACCCAAAATGATTATGGACTGGTGTCTGTTTATCTCTGCTGATGACATCTAGAAATCTATTATTTGGGAGGGACAGCACTCTTTCTTCCCAAACTAAGTCAATAATAACCTTCCAGGTTTGGTTGGAAAATGTAGGTACTGTTACTTCTTGAAGATTTTAATGATAGATTGGATCCTTATCATTCACCAGAACCCTGGATGGTCAGTGAGACCAGGAACTGATCTGAAAGGTAACTGAAAGGAAATAGAGGAGATTTCTGTTAAGTGTCATTAGGGAAAGTGATTTGCATCTGTAAAGGTTAAAAATAGTATTAAAATGAGCCAATTTCTGATTGGTGATCTGAGAGTTCCACGAACAGAGGAATTACAGCTGAGGTGACGAACCTCAGTATAGCCAAGAACAATGGGAGACCTTGAGCATAGAGCAAGTGGGTGAAATTTGAGTCTTGTGGGCTTTTTGTGGGAAAGAGAAATATCGTTATTTGCAGTGAGTTGTCTAAAGTGGACTTTTCTTTGCCCATTGCAACTGCCTGACAAACTCTGCTGTTGGCAAACCCGGACTGATAAAAGGATTCTTGATTTTAAGATAAAGAACATTTCCAATCAGCTAGGCAAGACATCCTTCATGTTCTTAAGCTATCACGATACAAAAGTACTGCTTAAATCATCTAGGGAACCTAATAATGTGCTACTCTTACGACTTGATTAGCACTAAAAGTTTCTTTTATGACATTAAGAACAATGCCAAATAATTGTTCTTGTTTTATGCTGTACTGTGAGGAGGGATGTGTGCCTGTGTGTGTGAGAAAAATGGTAATGTTCTCTAGTAACCCAGAACAGTTATGATTGCCTGGATCATCTAGAAGCACAAGATGTTTTCAGCAATTAATTTATAGATTGAGCAGATGTTCGTTATGGCAAGAACCCAACAAA
Organism: Falcunculus frontatus; assembly: GCA_013398115.1. Classification (NCBI taxonomy): domain Eukaryota; kingdom Metazoa; phylum Chordata; class Aves; order Passeriformes; genus Falcunculus; species Falcunculus frontatus. Next base: position 3,129,924 of record VZRV01001167.1, read on the forward strand.
GGACAAGAGCTGTTCTCTGAAAGACTCATAGATATTTTCCCAATAAGTGAGGCTTAGGAAAAAAAAATCTGCAAATGTTATTTACTTATTGGGAAACACCTATTTCATAAGGGACATCTTCTGTTAAGTTTGTCATTAGACTGTCAGTCATAAGATACAATTAATGATCTAACAGAAGGAATTGAAACTATTGAAAAAATTCACTTTCTTAATACAGTTTGAATGTTCTTGAGAGCTATTGTTAAATTGTATAAAACATTAGTTTGAGTAGCTTTTTTAATAAATGAAGGAAAAAGTAATTTCCAGCTTGATTTATGTAATTTCAGCTGGTATTTTAGAAGTAAAAATAAACTGCATTATATAGGAAGCAAACCTAGTTGACAATGTTGTTCTGCTAGACATCATTGAAGAACAGCACCACTTTCTGATTGAATTGTGGAACAAGAAACCATACTAACAGAAATGAAGTTTCTCAAGTTATTGTACAATTTATCTATTGAATAGAATGGTGAAAAAACACCTTTTTGAGTCTCAGACCATGTTTCTCATTCTGGGGCAGTATTTAAAAATGAAAGATAAAGGAAGTATCATTTAGGTAAATCACGACATACTATCTCACCACTGTTCAAAGGATTAACACAAAGTGAGGTTTGCATTTTTCTAGAAGCAGAAGATCTATTTTAGACCATCATGCATCACAGCTCAAAGAGAAATACTGAGCATTAGGGTACAGGCTTGAAAACTGAGTAAGTATGCTGAATGTTGCTACCTGACAATGCAGTGGTTCCAGAATGTTTTTACTTTGGCAATTCTCTTACAAATGCTTGTTTTTCCTACCTTGCTTTGTCAGGTCCTCATATCTACCTAAAGAATTTCATCACTGCCATTTCTTTGTTTACCTTCTGATCCAGTATACATTCAAATAAGGGTTCAAATTCCAAATGTCTTCCTGGGTTCAGGTCCAAGATGCTTCCCCCCTCTAAATGTGTCACTGTCAAAAAACCTAATGAAACAAACATGAACCAACCAGCCAAAAAAGAAAGCCCAAACATTTTCCTCAGGATTTCCATAGTTGTTTATCTGAGGTACTGAGGCAATAATTGTTTATGGCTTGCTGAGTTAAGGGTGAAAAATTATTCGAGACAATGGAAGTTCAACCCTAACTGCTATAGATAAGATAATACTCACAAACAAAGGCTAAATGGGGCTGATTTAGATGAGTTATGTGTAGCATAGCCTTAAATTCAAAGGAATTTAGCCAGAGGCAGGAAGGGTAAAAGTAAAAAAAACCATCAAACACGAAGGCTCCCTGTGCACATTCTAGAATTTAGGATGCAGTCTGTGCAGTCTGATACTCAGCTATATATTGTGCTCCAAATGGCTTTTCTGGGTGGTCTGTGATAGTCCTGGGTTTGCTGGTGAGAGAAAAAGGCTTTAGCAGCACAATAGAAACTCTGCATAGCACCTGTGTGGAAAGTGAAATTACGATGATTTCCATTGATTTGAACTAAGATGGCTCAAGACTGTGCATTTTGCCAGCCAGATCTGCGTGTGTCACATTCCACAATGGTCATTATTTTCCACCAAAGCAAATGAACGAGGCACTCCTGTCTAACAGCAGCACCCTCCCCTCTGCCCCCAGGTCTTGTTTTCCCACCACTGGAGTCCCTTGGCTGCTGTCCCAGTCCTCCTCTTAGGGAAGGCAGCAACAGCAGCAGCACACAGGGCTGCTGTTACCACATGGTTAGAGGAGGTGCTTGCCAGTAAGAGTTGGGACTGGGCACCCCCAGCCTTCAGCTGTCAGCCAACATCCTGTGGCATTCAACCATATGAAGGTTGTGGTATGTGGCTTACCAAACCAGTTAGGTTGGCCATCACTGCAGTAAGTCAGGAAGTTGATTTCTTTGCCTTCTTGCAGAAACTTGTCAGGTAGCATATTGCATATGGTGGAAATATGGTTCAAGAGTGATTTGTTTTAGTATTTGCATGATACAAAATGGCTTTTTTTTTTTTTTTAATGATGATGAAAGAGTACCTTCTGTCTCTGCAACAGAAGGAGAGAAATGAATAAAAATGAGTAAGCTGGAACTGGACTGACTTGGTCCCTACATGTTGTGAAGATGTAAAAAACCACTTAATTCCTTTGTGACAGTGAATATATGAATTCCAGTGTGTGAGTCCTTTTTCCAGAAGAGAATTGTTTAAACATAGAGAGGGTGATGAGTAGATACAAAGTTAGTATTACAGTTTCTCTTTGAAATCTATTGTCAAAATGGAGATGTTTATGAGATTTCTAAAACTGTTCACCATGAAGCTGTACAAAATACACTAGCAAGATGTCATTAAAAGCAGCAGATGCTATTATGGTTTTGCTGCAAGCAGAGCAAAAGTGAAAGCACAGCAATTCCTCTATTTTTTCCCTCTTTCTAGCCTATATTTGTCTGCCTCTTGCCCCTTTCCTTCTACTTCTATTTTCTGACATGCATCATTTATTTGCTTGCTAATGGACCCTAGTAGCCTTGAGTACACATGCTCTAGGATTAGGATTTGTGAATAGGAAAGACACTAATGATTTAATTTTTCTGCCTTCCATCTGTAGTTGCATAGATGACCCCCTGACATGTACCAGGCAGAAGCAAATTGAGACCTGCATGACAGGTCTGTTAATTGATTCCTTCAATAACTACTGAAATCTAAAGGGGAGGAGGGCTGGGGAGGAATGGCAGTGAGGCTGACTAGCAAAAGATTTGACCTAGTTTTTTCAATCTGCATGGCGGTGCAGACAGACTCAATTATAAATCTGCTGCTTTAGAAGAGCTTTTATTTTTTTTCCCTGTGTGAACAGCTGCACTGATTTTGAATGTTCAAATTTGGTATGTTAAAATATAAAATTTTGTCATCATTGTATATAGTGTCGTGAAATATGCACATGTGGTGAGGAAGTAAGGGAAGGCACCTACTTCCCTTGGATTGCTGTGGGGTTTGCTGCGTTCTGCCCTGCTGCTTGATCTTCTCCTGTGTGACATTACATGCTTGGCTTTTTGTCCTGCCTGCAGTATTACTGAGTATGTGAAATACACTCACTCTACTTTGCGTAGGAGTTGTGGTACTGCTTTGCACACAAAGCTAAAGGAGGCTGAAAGCTTTTGGTAGCATCTTTAATCATTTGGCCTTCTCATATCTATTTATACCACTTGCCCTGGCCTTTGCTTGGTTTGCTTGTTTGTTTATTTTTCTTCCCTTATTTAGCAGTGAAGCACCAGGGATTAGTACTAAATTTTGCAGCAGCATGGGGATTCATGACAGGCTTTGACCAGAGCTTTGATCCTCCAGATGCTCTGAATAAACATTACAACAGACATTTGAAGGGAGATACTCAGTTGCTGAATAGGTTTATGTATAATGTTTTTCTTCCTTTTGATCACAGATTCCTTCTAGAGCACTTTGTTAACTGAACACATGGCTCTGGTGTTGGCCAACAAGGGATTTTTTTACCTGTTCTTCATTTTTTAATAACTGGTTTGGTTCTTGAACCACTTGAATCTGTTACAGGAAAACCATACCCAACTGAAACCCAGGAAACTGACTTCTGTTCCTGAAGCTGCTGTGAGATACAGCTGAAACTGTATCGGGAGATTGTGTAAACCCATCCTCCTGGTTACAGCCTGGCTTCCTATCTCTCTGTCCAGAGACTCTCTTTCATTGTGCTATAGGCAATGGCCCTGGAATATAGCTTTTTGCAGCTTTGCAGTTTCTCACTGTTTGCTTGTGATCTCTGCTCCCTTATGGCACTAGCTGTGGCTGCAGTGCTGGTTTGTGCCAGCTGGAGAGGCTCCTGAAAAGGGCAAGAGTTTGCAGCTCTCAGCTGGCAAGGAGGGGACCTCAGTGATGGGGAAAGAGCAAAGCAAAGGTGGTGCTTGGACCAGGGGAGGTTCTGTAGGCTTCGTGGGAGCTCCTCAGGGGCTCTCTCTCCTTAGCCAGCCTGTATGTGTCAGTCAACAATATTCCCCTGCATTAGGCTTGGAAATGGATGCATCCTGCTGTGACCTTGCTGTAACACCAGTCACCAGCCCTCCTTCTTCCACCCCCCTTTGGTTTGCAAGTGCTTCTCTCTGAGGCTGGAAAGATACCCCTGTAGGTAGAAGCTGATCTTGCAATGGAATGAATTCATCACTGTTTCCTATTCTAAAGTAAAATTTGGGATTATGCCATAGTCCAAGGTATTCTGAAGACTTTTGCTTTTCTTTGTGTGCCTGGCTGTAGGTGGTGGAGTCAGCAGTCATGCTCTTTGGGAGCCAGACTGTGTCAGTAACATTTCTCTGGGAAATGATGACTGACATGCATGTCATGGACTGTCAGCCCCAGGAGCTGAAAGGAGGTGCCTGCTCACAGGAGCTGCTCTGAATATCCTTCTGAGGCATCGTATCTGCTGGCCTGACATTCCCAGTCCTGCTCGAAGTGAGCTATGGTCTTGGGCTGAGATACTTTGTCATGTATCTTGGATGTAGACGTCATGTCTAATTTGTTCTCAAGGGAAGGCAGAGTTTGATCTGTGGTTCTCTGTAAAGTTGGTAATTACCATGTGCTCAGTGCTTGCAAAGCCTTGCTGCAGTTCAGGCACTGAGCAGATACTTAACTGATGTGCATGCCGAGTGGTTTGGAAGGTATGCAACCGGGAAGTGTGAGGGTCTTGGCAGCACACTGGCCAAGTGCGTATGGTGGGCTATAAGTTTATAACATTTGTGTTTGCCTGGGCAAATAGACTGTTATGGGCAAGGCTTCAAAATGAGTCCTGCAGTAATTCCTGCCTGGGTATTTCCCCTCCCTATTCCATCTCCTCCTTTCTTTGTCCTCTTGCCAAGTGTACAGCACTCCACAGTTCAAGTGCAGCAGTATCACACATGGCTAATCTCTAACCCAGCTGGGTGAGAGACTGGCTGTCGCTTCCATTTCAGTTGTCAGATGAACAAACTAGATAACATTCTGGATAGACTTTGTGCTTTTTTGGCTGAGCTGCCTCATGATTGTCCATGCGCACCAGAATGCTCAGTTTGCTGCAGTACCCAGAGCAGTGGGAAGAGCTCTGAAGATCTGTAGAAGAGTTGATCCCCAACAAGGCAGTGTGTTCGTGTTTTAAGTTCTGCTGGGAGGGTTTTGGTGGTTGGGTGAGCTTAGCCTGTGCCTTCAGAAGCATGTACACTGCTGCTTTGCTCAAACTGCACCCTGACATTGCTGTCACAGCTTGTTTTAAAGGCAATTTTTTTTCCTTTTGTCTTTTTAGTTATACTCTCAAACAAGAATTATTTAATGACTAATCTTAGAAATGATGTTTATTGCTATTAAAAAAATTAAACTAATTATCTATAATTGTGTAAAAATCTTCTTTAGTGATATAATTCGTATGGGTTCCCAGTTTTGGTTTTAATTCCAAGCAGCATGCGCTGTGGTGTGTTTTAAAACAAATAAGCAAGACAGTTCTAATGATCCAAAGGAGATGGAAAGGCTAATGGCACCCTGAACAGGAATAAACAGAGTAACAAATACTTGCCGTTTCAAGGTTTTAAGTAAGTGTTCTCTTATAAGTAATTTGTGACCAGCCAGGGCAGATAAGTGCTCTGTCTAGTTTTCAGCATGAGGCATCCTTCTCCTTTTTTTTCAAACTCTTAATAGTAAAAAGCCACCTTTTGTGTTACTATCTTAGCATCACTTATTTGTGGCATCTACTAGCAACCACTGGGGAGCAATGTTACAGTGTCAGGCTCCCTCAAGTACCCACCTACCCAAAATTTTTTTTTTTCACCTTCTGCTGGTAGAGGTGGACATTTATATTGCAATACTATTAGAGAATCGTGTTTTAGTCAGGTGTACTTTAGTAAGGTATCATTTGAAGTTGTAGTGTGCAAAGTTGCTGACAAAAATCTTGTAATGAGCTAAAAGAAACTATGTTTGCAAGTTTCTTGTGTGATTTGATATAGAAAATACACTTGCTTATGGATCCAAAGTGTAAAACATTCAGAAATACCCAAGATAAGAGATTAATTTTTTTCTTTTGTTTGACATATGCTGCAGCATGTTCAAATGCTGTCAGAAGTGGTGGGCCAGCATTGTTCTTGCACGGGGAGCTCCTCTGGATGCCTGGTAGCTGTGCATGCAGCTCACCAGTGCATCCTGCAGCATGTCTCCCTTCCCTGGCTGAGGTTTCTGGCTGCAGCAGCCCAGGGAGTTGTTTCCAAAGTGTCATTTGGGTGATCCGCTAACAAATCCTATTATTAGTTAATAGGATTTGTTCTTGCACTGTTTTGTCCGATCACTAATTGTTTATCATGCATTAGGGGTACAATGAGATGCCTGTCAGCTGTGTTTTGAGTTTTTTGTGTGCAAGGCTCATTGTTTGGCTGTGATGGCAGGTTTTGCTTCGGGACAGCCTTAGTGCACAATGCAGAAAACATAAGGCTCTGCATTTCAAACGATGCAGTGTAGTAAATCCTGCACTCTGGTGGGCACTAGTTTCCCTGGCTCCCCATAACAGGGTCAGAGGGTCAGTGAACTTATTTGGAGGGCTGGCTGTTCTGCACTTTTGCATACAGTCTGCAGCTGCCTTCCGGATTGCCTCTCTGCCTTTCTGAAAGAGTGTCCTGCTGAGCTGGCTATCAAACAAGAAAGCCTTAAGAAAATTCAGCAATAGAATAGAAAGGTGAAAATGTAAAGGAAGACTTGGAAGCTAGTGAGACCTAGTTGCTTTTTGTCTTTGTTGAATGTTTTGATCAGTCCATATGACATTTAATGATCATACAATGCACATGGAAACTCCTTCTCAAAAGGGGTCCATCTGAGCTGGTTTTTGAGATTTCAGGTGTGGCTATTTGTATAGGTATTTTAATAGATCTTTTGCTGAAGCACTTCTTTTGGAAAAAACAATTTATAATAAATCTTTTGAATGATAAGTATCCTAATATATTTTTTAATCCTTTTTCGCAGAAGAGAGTACTTTTTAAGACATGCAAAATCCTATTTCCAAAGCAGAATCTGAATATGGTCCTGAAATGGCTTGGCTTGAGCATCTAGAGAGTTCACCTTCAGGTTTGCCAGTGTCTCAGTTTAGTGATGCTGTGTTGATGGAGTGAATTGGGTCAGATCACTGATCGAGCTGAAAGCTCCATGCTCATCTGGGGTGGTGTGCAGTGATAGTCTTCAGTTTCTTGAAGCCCTAATCTGCTTCTTCTGTGGCTTCAGTAAAAGTGGCAGGGAGGGACAAGTGTGGGAGAGGAAGCCCAAGCACTTCAGGTGGCTGCCCTTGCTTAGGGTGCTGTGCCTGGGCAGGTAGGAACGGCTTGGACCAGCCTGCCCCATTCTGGCCGAGAATTTTAACAATCCTTATTTTCTTAAGTAATACCAATTTAAGGATAAAACAGGGAAAATAATTTATTGTGTTGTTTGGCTGCATGCTTCTTTAGGAATAGGTTTCCTGAATATCTACATGTATCTCTTATCTTTTTGTATTGGTAGCTAATTAGAAATAAGCTGAGGAATCAGATTTTTGTACCAGTTAGGAACTGGGTTTTGTTCTGAATTTGTGTAAAGTGTCTGGAAAGAAATAAGACTCTAATTACTGTATTTGAGTAGTCAGACACTGCGGTGAAGTTTGATTGTAAATACACACATATATATAAAATGTATACATACACAAATATATAAAAATATATGCCATTACATGTGCTTTATATATATCTGCTTTCTTCACTGTACATATATATGTGTTCATATACATACAGAAAATACAGTGAATGAATACCACTGTGATATTTTTTGTGATTAATACCTGCCAGCCAGAATGAAAATTGGTTCCTCTTGAAGCTCCTGCAAAAGGTTTGATGATTTTGTGACCGAGCTCTTGGAATCAAAGCTTAACCTCCTAGTCAAACCAACCATCCCTGTTTCAAGCACTTACAGAAGTACAACCATCCTGCAGTGAGGTATCCACGACCTATTCCCTCTTCAAAAGGAGCAGAATAAAGATTTAGTGTGAGCACTCTACTCAGAGCGGGAAAGTTCCTAAAACGTGTCCTACCTCCTGAGGTAGGGAGAAATAGAATTTGCACCAGAGGCAGTGGTTTGTCTGGAAGATTGAGGCACATATTGAAATTCTCTCTGTCCTATGCCATGACAGCCCACCAGCTCTGAGTTCAGTACAGAAGCTGAACTCACAAGAGGACAAGGAGAAAGCTTACAAATATTTAAATACTTTTTGGTGTGTGCTTTCAGGACCTGAAGTTATTGTCTCTCTCAGGTAGCGTGACGACAATGTTCAGGAGCCGAGCACGCCTACAAGTCATGCAGGCAGCCTGGCTCATTTGCTTTAACACAAATGCACACTTGGAGCAGACAGACAGAGGTTTGGGCTTTACCTTTCTTGCAGCACTTGCCCTTGCTCAGGGCCTGGTTGCACAACCCATGGAGCAGGGCAGGAGGTAGGATCCTTGTGCCCCTCAAGCATTGAAATATTTTAAGGACTTAAATAATTTTTTTAATGTCCCATTGAATATAAAGCATCATTTCTCTTCTCCGCTTTCAAAAAATGTTTTCTAACCTGATATAACTTAATGAATTTCTGTTCTTGGTGAACAGTGTAATTTCCCAACATTTCAGATGCCTCTTAGTATTTTCCAGGAAGGTGCTGCTGAACTCTTCAAGTTCTGTTCTATCACTTGGTAAGGTCTTTAGTAATAATATCAGATAGTCTGTTTGTTGTTAGTGATTGCTAGGGGTTTTTAACAACATCATTCATTATCTGGCCTTCTAGTAGTAAATAGATCAGAATAAGGCAAATACATCAGAATTTAAGAGGACATTGGTGAGACAAGTTATCATGTGCTGATCAGGCTGAGAACTACCATGGAGGAACCTGGAGGAGTAGCACTGACTTTCTAGTGGGCAGAGCTATGTTATTTATCAAAATGATTGCTGAGACTTTTGCTTCTTTAGACAGTTTCTATAAGCCGCTTAGCAACCTTTGGGTCTTGCCCAAGTGGCAGGTAACTGCAGTTTCTTTTGCACCTTGGAATCTGCCTTGGTAGATGAAGGAGAACTGCGCTAAAAGCATGTGTACGTGTCAAGAGGCCAGTGGATGGCATGCCTTGGCTGTGCCTTTACTCTAGACACAGGTATTGCTCACAATTTTAAAATTTTTGTTGCTCACATGTTAAAGATGTGACCAAGGTAAAAGATAAAGTAATGCTGCAGGGCCTGGAGGATTAGAACAGTGTCATTGTATTAGGGTAACCTACTGTGATTTAAAAATGGTCAGATTTTGTTTCTTTCTGTGCTCCCTTCCTGCCCTTCTCCCTTTCCAGAATCGAATCCCATTTGGACCATGTGTCTTTTCATATGTAGATGTTTTATGGTTGGTTCTTTGCTTTGGTTGTCCCACACTTGCTGAAATGAAGGGACATATCAGCTCTGTATTTTAGAAGGTGGCAGAGGGGAGTAGGAAATCTGTAGTGTCAGGAGTGACAAAGGATGCTTTGGGATTGACTGTTCATTTTTACCCAGTGCAAGAAATAAAGAAGCAAAAACGAAAGTGGCCAGCAATGAGTTCAAAATGAAGTGGCATGATTCTATCCTCACAGAGTCTGAATTTACACTGGGGAGCTCTGCCATAGACTGTGGAAAATTTTCACAGGCTCAATGAGCTACTAGTGCAGCTTGGGGAGGGAGGGTCAGCTCTTTGGGGACTGCTATGTGCAAAGATGCCTTTTTTGGTCTAGAAAGTCCCTAAGCCACAACTTTCTAGAAGTTGGGAGAATATTTTTGTCTTCACTGACCTTTCGCAGTGGGCTACAATTTTGGAGACTGAATTTTACCATTGACCTTGACTCATGTATCCTGATTTTAGTGCAAAAAGGGTGAGAGTGATATTCGCAATTCACTTCAGAATTGTATTGTCCAGACCTTCTACAGCCTTGGTGATGGTGGTGGAGGGCACTTGAGAGAAGGCACCATGTGTGAGAGGTGGGGGGACTGGAGTGTATCTCCCCTTCCGTTCCTTCTCCCTCTGCCTGATCTGTGCTTGGAAAGTTACAGAGCGACTAAACTTTATTTTTAGAGATTACAAAGAAAGAAAGCATTAGACAGCTGGCTGCAAAAATATTTATTTGTGACCTTTGTCTACATTTGTGTAGTGCTTGTTGCTATTCTGGAGCATGTAGTTCCTCCTGACTTCGGTCTTAGGGTTTAAGGAGAAACTGAAATGCTTATAACTTTATGCATATATATATTTTTTTAAAATTGCTTCCATATTTGGAAAACAGGAGTACTTCTGTTTGTAGGGTGCTGGCCTTATTTGTGCCCCATTTTTGTAGTAATGTATTGACTGGAAAAGCAACTGGAGCACTGGTGGTAGAGGCTGGGCTGGGGTGGTCCCATACTGGTGGCTGAACACCCTCTGCAGTGAGTCAGTCCCATTATGAACTAACCTGGAGAAAGGATTAATTAAATTTTCCAACTCAGAGGGGCAAAAAGGTTTAGCAGGGTGTGTGAACAGGGTCTGGAACTGGGTCCATGATCAGTGGGGTCTGGCCTGCACCTTGTGACGGGAGCTAGCAGGTATGCAAAGGTTGCTCAAGCCAAACATGCTACTGGTCATGGTTTTTGTTATTGGATCAAAATCTCCGGAAAATTGGAGTATTTTTAACTTTGCACCATGAGGAAATGTGTCTTTTAGATGTGTATGTTCAGTCAAAAAGGCAGGATAATATAAATGTGAGAAATCCACGGCAAAGATGAAACAGTTTTACAGTGATTGAAGGAAAGGTATGGATCAGTCATATCAGTTGTGTTTCTTAATAATAACTCTGTTAGGACAAAGCATTTCCTAATACTGCTGTTGAGTGATAAGGATAATTTATTTTATTTACTTAAAATTATGTGTGTTTGCGCTGTACTAACCAGTAAGTCTGAAAGCTGAAATACAGATACCAAATCTGGTTTTCTACACAGCTACCTTTCACAGACTGTTGGGTAAAGTGAAACTTGCTATTATGTCAAAATACTCTTAGATAGAAGTTCTTGAGTCTTACTGCCCTGAAGCAGGTTACTGTGACCAGGTTTTCTTCTCTGAAGCTGATCTGTGTAAAACCAAATTTCACTTGCATGGCAAGAAAACACTTGATGCTGAATGCTGTTTTGCTAAGACAATATGTGAATTTATAGGGCACTCTGTTTCCCAGATGCAAAATTATGAAAACCTTTTCAAAGAGAAAGCATTGCTCTTGCAAGCAGCGATGGAGTGGTTTTATACAGCTAATATGGGTACGTGTCGGTATTCCTATTGAATCAAGTGTTACAGGTGTAGGGCTGTTCTTTAGCCTGCCTTCTATATCCATCTTTGATATATTACAGGAAAGAACCATTTCTGTTAGAAGGCTGAAAAATGCTTGGGAGTGGTGCTGTAGCTTTTCAGGGGCTGTGGCAGTACTTGAGTACAGCTGGCAGGTCCATCTGGCCCACGGAGCAAACCTGACAGAGCCCATGTGCAGCAGTGAGTTGGCTTCTGCCACCTGCCTTCTAGGACCCTGCCCGTGCTAGATCCTAGCACACACCTGCACTCAGTAAACTATTGCACTGCACTTCTTTTTATAGATGAGCAGTTTCTCATTCCAGACCATTAGTTCCAGTAGCCTTCAGTGGCACTGCAGGCTTCTGCCAGCCCTGCCTGCTCTGGGAGGTCCAAGTATTGGAATAGACAAGTTTCCTACTGCCAGCCTGACGTGTAATTTGAATTTTGTTAGGAAAGATGAGCAATGCCCTTTGTTAGGAAAGATTTCAAATCTGCTTTTTCAAATCAACCTCTTCTTCAAAGAGGTTCCCATCTCTGTGTTTAAGAAGTAGCAGGATGTGGGTGATTGTTGTTTGTTTTGGTGGGGGCTTTTTTGTTTGGTTGGTTTTGGAGGGTTGTTTGTTTGTTTGTGGTTTTTTTGAGTTTTTGATTGGTTGGTTGCTTTTGTGGTTGTTTTTTATAAGCCTTTTAATGAAACTTAGAATACTTTGTAGAAATGCTGAAATGTCTGCTTGTTAGAAGGGTCTGTTGGGTCAAAACTAACAAAAAGCTTTTAAAATCTATGGGGAAAAAAACAAACTCCAAAGCAGGGATTTTTCTGCTTTTTTTTTTTCCCGTCCAGTGAGTATGACTGCTGTCTAATAATTTGAGACAAAGGAAGACAAAACCTGACTAATTTTGTAAGCTGAATTCTCTTGCAAGCTGCTTAGCTGTTGTTTTTTGGAAAGACATGTGGATTGCACCATATAGTGTTTAGTTTGTATAATTTAATGTGAGGTATGGGATGATGATGCTGGTGTGTGCAGCTAGTGCATCTCTGTGAGAAGAGAAAGAAAAGCACTGAACATCTCAGATGAAAGGCAGGTGCATACACATTCTTTTCTGAAGTCGTTTTGAGAAGGGTTGGGCATAGGTCCCCCTGGAAGGGTTGGCTCTGTGCTGTCCTTCCCACTGCCCTCTGAGGCTCTGCTTGGGATGCTCGGCAGGAGAAGGCTCTTGCTGACATACAGAGTTGTGTGCTTGGCTTTTTGCTTGGGCAGACAGGTTCTTTCCTTTGAAAAGGTTTCACTTTGGGAGTTTTGACCCATTTCTCAGCACATCTAAAAAATTTCAGTGAAGTGTACATACATTTTGGATGAGACTATGTGCATTAAGACCCCTGCTTGTGCTTCAGACATTTTATCCCATTGGGTCTTCTGTAGCCTAAGTTGTTGGGAAACATAAAGCCAAAACCAGTGCTGGTATAGATACACTGAAGTGACAACCCTGTTTATCTACTGAATTTGTCCTAGGACTGTTAAGATTTTTCTGAGGTTTGTGGGGGGTTTTGTTTGTTTTATTTTAATTACTGCTAATACAAGTAACTTCTGAGTTAAGTAGGTCAGCTATACCAAAATAACAAATCAAATTCAGTAATTGTTTTTGAGTGTTGTGGCAGTAAATTGGTTGAGCATCTGCTCAGAAACAAGCCTCTTCTGCTTTTCCTCATCCTTAGAGCAAATTTAGATTGTTTCTGTTTAAAACCAGTAAGCAATGTCCAAAAAGTTAGACAATTGTAATCATAAATCCCTGCAATAATCTGTGTTTAGTGAGCATAAAGTAGATGAGCTGGGGAAATTTGCTCTGCATCACTATTTCAAAAAAGGAGCCAGACTCTTCAAAATAGATTTGTATACATCCTTAGCACAGAGAGGAATTTTTGCCAGTTTAACTGCCTTCCCTGGTATTTGTAAGTATACTGATAGCAAACTATGAGATTTTATGGACATCCTTGATTGGCAAGGAATAGTTTGCTTGGTTAGTTTTTTTTTTTGGAGCTCACAGCTGGCTGGTGTTAGCAACATGAGCAGCCTTTTATGCAAGCACCACTTGAACTATGCCAGGGTCTGAACAAGAGTTTTTAGCAGTTTCACAGACATACTGTATGTATGTAATCAGAGCCTACCACTTAACTGGAGTTTGTTATCTCAGAATGGTTGGTGTTGGAAGGGACCTCTGGAGATCATCTAATTATACTTGGAGTGACTCAGAGATGCACTGCACATTTTAACATCCACCACAGTTTTCTCAAATTACTCCACGTAGATGCGTTCTCAGCACAGGAAAAGGATACTCAACTCTCGTCGTGCATTGACAAGCAATTAACTCAAATGTTTTTGTGGACATGAAAGGCTAAAACAAAACTTCATATTCTTGGGGTACATGGGAACTTCAGAGCCAAGGTCCTGCCTGTTTGCTTCATGGTATTTTTTATCTGTTAGCAGAGGTCAAGTGGGAGCAGTCTCCAGGGTGATTTTGTGGCGATCCTTTGTACCATGCCGAGGTATCTTCTCAAAACATGGATTGTTAGTTAGGGGATGGCTGGTATGTAATAACAGACCATTAGTCATGTCTGTTGGTCCATAATGTGACCTACTTTTGATAAAAAATGAATGACAAAAGGGACTGATTTAAGCTGTGATTAACCAAGATTTTTTAGGAAAGTGTGAAATATGCACTGGCTTAGCTTTTCTCACTTGCACTAATGAAAATTTCTGAGTGGGCTTCTGTATTGAAGTCGGGCACAAAATAAAGTTGCTTAAGTGAGGGAAGAAACTTTCTGTGCTTAAAATACTGCAAGGAAAAAGAAAGGTTTACTAAGTTGTGAGATGAAATGTATCTAAATGGAAAAAAAAAATCTAAACTTACTTTGCCAGTTATTGCTGGGTTTGGGACCTGGTAAGACTCTTGTTTCGATTTAGGTTCTGTTGAATGGATAATCTTATCCTTTTGCAAAAATAATTGGTTACTTTGTATCACTTACCTAACACTGTCAATTGTTTGAAGACTGGTATTTCTTAAATTGGTGGTTTAGAAGAAGCCATTATTTTCTTTGTGTCTCCCCATACATTAAAAAGAGCATGAATTATATGAATCTAATATTCATTAGCCCTGTTATCTTAATTTTTGTTTTGTTGGCTGGCTTTTCTGGGGTTTTTTGGCCCTCTTTGGAAAGCCTTGTTAATTCTTCCATACTTCTTAGGCTGTTTAAAAAATCCCAAACCTGTAATCCCTATTTACCTGCTGTGGGCTCTGTGGTGGTTTAAATATCTTCAGAGCTGCTGAGAAACTGTCAGACATGAATTTGCTAAAGGGCAGCTACTTTGGTCAGCTCAGAAATGGCAGATGGCCCGGTGGTGTGAAAACACTACATACACATGCTTTCAGAGGGCCCTACAGGCACATTCCCAGTGCCCCAGATGACTAAAGACTTACTTATCTGTGTCTGGCTGGATGCAGGGCAAAGATGACATGTTACAAGTAGGGCTGTTTGATTTGTAAGAAGAAAAAAAAAAAAGATAATTTTACTTTTCTTCTCATCCTTCATGTGATATTTTAAAAATCCCATTTATTTAATGCAGACTTTGCAAGTGCAACTGAACATCATCCTCCAGGGATTGTGAGGGGTGACATTTTGAATTAATTCTGTCAGGTTTGGGGGTTTGTTTTCCCCAGCATTGGTGGTCAGGTGGGATTGTTGTCTCCCTCATGAAGTACTGCACCTGCCTGGGGAAACCCAAAATGGTACTTGATTAAATTGATATACCTGTGGTGAAAATGATGTTTCTTTTTGTACCCTGGAGGAGGTGGGGGATCATTTTGCAAAGAGTTTTCTGACCCCTTTCTAGAGAAAAACTGATCTCTGAGTTTGGGCTGGAGTAGGAGGCCTTGCTGTTGTAAGTAAGTGAATTGAGAAGGACAGGATCAGAAACGCCGAGCAGCGCCTGCCTGGAGGGGGCACGGGGCACCCACCTTGGCCTTTGGGCACGCGCTGGGCTGGGTGGGCCTGCAAAGGCTCCCTGCTTTCCACTCCGGTGCTCTGCAGTAACCACCTCATCTGAACTGCCTGACTGAGGGCTTTTTGGTTTGGTTTGGTTTTTAAATGCAGCTTTCAACTGTGCATGAGGAACCTGCCTTTTAAAAGGTTCTTGAATTCTGATTTTAATTCCCTTGTTTGTCTTTCATTTCTAGATCCAGAATAGATGGGACTGCATGGAGCAAGAATGTGTTTGTCCTTTAATTTCTGTGTAATTGAATACCAGCTTTCAATTCAGCCGTACTGAAATCCATTGAAAAAGAGATATTAGTGTGGTGTTTGTTCAGATTTCCATGTTTTAAAGAGAAAAGCTGGCAATATACTCAATTCCGCTCTCCTTACTCTTTCACAATAGTTACTCCCTCTTAATTGCAGTACCTTATGCAATAAATAGTCCCATGGGTTTCACTAAGACTGCTTAGGGAATTGAATAGCACAGTGTTAGCAGAAATGGAAAAAAGGAATAGTACTTTCAAGAAATGCAGCATTTGGCAAAACACTCATAGTTCGTACATGTATCAAACATTAATTCTGGTTTTTTACCTATGAATCAAGTTGAATTTTAAAGAAGAATATCATATTAATGATGTTTTTTATGACACCTAGTGTGCCATTTGGGATCCTATTAAATGAATTCTACTTTAAAATTTTATCGTAGCCTTGAAAAACAATTTTTATACTGTAAATTATAGCTTTAATTCGTTACATTTTTGTATGAAAAATAAAAAACACCTCATATTTTACAAGTTCCACCAAAAGTAATCACATGGACAAGGCTTGGCTCATACATGCTTGAATTAGTGGTCAAACCTGCTCCGTATTGCAGGTATATAAAATGTTTTGGTTAAAACTGCTTTGTTTCTCTTGAGTATCCTAGTAGGACCTTCATCAGTTTTTTGTAGCTTTCCCTGTCCCTTCATCACAGACATAGCTGGCCAAGATAATCCTGTGTCTTGCAGCTGTGTACCCTGTACAAGTCCTGGCTGTGCTTTGCTGTCCTTGTGGATGAGCTCTGCTTTGAGTCACATGCCCATTCCTCCCATGCATGTGAGAAATATGAGCAGCAAAGGCAGAAAAGCTCAGGTTTGTGTTTAGAAAATGTGTTTTGTTTTAGGTCATGAGTATAACATCAATATTACAATTTTTTTAAAAAATGAACACTGGTGCTGTGTTTTGTCCTGGATTTATGTAGAGTATTCATTAACATGACATGTAATTTTAAGAATGTCATTTAAGCAAACCCAGCTGGTTTGCTTAGATTTAAATGAAGATCTGCTCAGAATGAAACTTGTTCGAATTGCTTCTTGTTGATTTTTTTTTTTCTAACTGGGACTTTTTAGCTACTTTTTTTCTTTTAAATTAGCATGTTTAGGGAACTGCCTTTCTATTGGAGTTATATCATGGCTATCACAATCCTTCACTCAGGAGAAGGAGAAAAGCAAAACAGAAGTTGAAAGATGTATTTTATTAAAAGAACAACAGCCAAACAAAACAACAGCAAAAACCCCAAGCAAACAAACAAAACCCCCACCAATACAAACCCCTCCCCCACAAGCAACTAAACAAAAAAACCCCATACCCTCCAAATAAACAAAAAACTCCTGAATCATACTTATAGTCTTACTTCAGAGGAGACTGACTTAACAAGTGCACAGAACATCCATCTGAAACAATTTTTATTTTGATTTTTGTGTTTATTTCGTGACTGTTTCTTGATCTTGCTGGTGATGGTGGAGGCTGAGCTGGGGTTCCTCCATGAATGCATGAAGCTGCCGCTGCTGCAGTTGTCTTCTATTTCTTTTGTTTGTTTTTACTCTGCCTGCAGCATTCCTCTGCCCCTCTAGTTTCAAATGTTTCCTTTTATTGCTTTGTAAAATTAGCTTTAACACTGATTGACATTGCCTTTATTGTCTCTTTAAGGATTGACTCTTGTCTGGGTCTATTGCTTGCTCTTCAGGAAATTGTTTTTATTGTCTTTGAATTGTCTTGAATAGTGAAGACTTGAATTTCTGGCTGTTTTTCAGCTTTTTGATACAAACCAAGGACATAGATGCTAATATCCTGAGCCCCGCTGTTACATGACAAAGTGTTTTAGAACTCCTTAGAGTTGTAAAGTAAACTTCTGAAACCAAACTCCATTGGCTTCTTCAGCTATCTTTTTGGTTATCAGCTAACAGCAGTGACGAGCACTGGTTTGGTTATGTCTGTGTTGAGCTAAAGAATACAATTCTCACTTCTTTTGTCAGCTTGTACTTTAACTAATATACAAGTTTCCAATGTGGCTCAATTATGTTGTATTTAAATCTAACGTATACAGAGCTTACTTGCTTCTCTTTCATGAGCAGAAGACTGGACTGCCTTCTTGAGCTGAGCAGTGGAATTGGTTTCATCAAATGTCTTAACTCTAAACCAGGGGACTTACACCTGATGCAATGCCTTTAATTTGGGTGGTGCTGTAGAGCTAGCACGATGGTTGCAATCTGCAATCAATTTAGATTGCCACCAAACTTTTGGAGAGTATAAGGGGTTTTTTCTTCTGTAACACACTAGGAACAAATAGTAAGATCATTGATACATTGCACATGTTTTTGGATATTTGTCTTCCCACTCTCAAACTGTCATCAACATTATTTCAGGCTATAGAATTGCCTTTCATATGGGAATAGTGTCAGTGTATCAAGAATTTTTCTCTAGGAAAACAAGGTGGTCTGGTGTCACCCATCTTTCTTTACCAAATGTTATTGCTGTAACCACTATAACATTGTCTAGGAATTAATTCCCTTTAATCAGCTGTGCTGTCTTAAACATGGCAGAAACAGCAGTTGTAGCTCATAACAGTGCGTAAAATGGGGCTCGTGTGCGGGTAAGAATTCAATGATTTTTAATAGCTTGAGGTCATTCAGCTGGATAAATGTGGAACTACTTAAGTACCAAGTGTTGTTTTGGTCCTTGTTGGCAAATGAAGTTTTAGGAAACAGAAGCCTTTTAAGTGAAATCAAGTTATACAGTTCAAAGATGGCAGAAGTTCATAGTGTTCATATATGAATGTGATTCCTATCCATAGTTTGTAGCTTTCATGGGAATTCCAGATTTGGACTCATAGTTACAAATAAATTAATTTTTCGTGAGTAGAGTAGTGGTCTTTGAGTAATGTAATGTAAACTATGCAATTCAACTCTAAAATGTATCAGAGAACTTATGGATTGGTGTTAGGATTTGGGATGGCCTCCTATTTTAGCAGAAGAGTTTGGAGGGCAGAGCATTGCTTGTGTCTCTGTACCATGTAAATTTTATGCTTTTAGAAAATTGTATTGACTGGGCAGCTTAAGTGCTTGCTGCCTTTCAGGATTCTGAAATTCCATTGTGCCAAAGGAGTCCTGAGGCAGTATCTACTTTGGAAACTGATCTACAAAAACGGCTGTGTTTGGAGGATAATATTACATGCTCCTCATCTCTACAAGCTGCCCTGCTCTTTTCATTAGTTGGTGCTTCTCTAGGAGGCATTCCTGTCATGCTTTTGTTCTAATCTCTCTCTTCACAGCATGAAAGAAAATTTTGCCGAGTTCCTTTCGTCCTTCAAAGTGATGTTACTTTGTGATGTAATTGCCTATATGAGCTTGCTTTTGAGCTGTAAAACTAAGCATTGTTTTTGTTGGCAGGGTTATAGTGTTTGCTCATTTACCATGTCACTGATTGATAACAGTAATGAAGTAAATAACTGAAGGATTTCACCTGTTTTCTTCTCTCATTTTTCTGTTTCTCACAGGTTCATTGCTAAACCATGTGCCTTAGGCCTTAAAGTCCAAGCCAACGGACCACAGAAAGCTCAACCTAATGCTATCCTGGAAAAGGTTTTCACAGCTATTACAAAGGTAGAGTGTCTAACTAAAATATTTACCTTATGAAGCGGGATGTGGCACTGTAAACTCTGTCTGAACAAAGCAAAGCTAACAGATAAATGCAGTGCTGCATTTTTACACCTAAAATCAGAAATGCAAATATTGGGGATGTCATTAGTATGCCAGCTTGAGTGGTTGTATATCCCTTTGTGACGTCTCCTGTAAGCTTTCAATCAAAAAAAAATTGTCACAGAAACACTTTGTAGATGCCATATAGCCACCAACTTTTTTTTGCTTCTTATCTGTTAGAAATTTTTGCAAAATTGTTGGGCTTTTTTGAAAAAAAGAAAGAGCTCATTGTGAGCCAGTAATATTGATACTGAATTTTCAATCAAACTTCAAAGCTGCTCCTTCTAGGAGAACTGCCTGTCTTGCTGATGTCCCAGCTACAGGAGAATGAGATAGAAATGTGGGAGAAACTGATTGAAAAATGTTTTATTTTGAGTTTGCATATCTTTTTGTACAAGTTTTTCCCCCACAACTTACATATCTGTCCCTACATCTCTAACCATATGACATCTCAACTAAACCTGTATGTTGTTCTGTCCATGTTTTTCAAGCACCCCAAATTTTCCTGCAGGAGCTTTCCAACCCCACCTTGCCTTCAGGCTGCAGCTGGGCACCAGTGTAAACTTCAGAGTATTAAAGTCATAAAGGGCACAATTGGGTTCAGTGTCAGAGACAGTGAAATATGCTGTGGGTCTGTCTTGCTTGAGTGTCCTACACTATCCAGATATCACCATGGCACTTGGTGTGACTTTTGTCCTGTTTTCTAGGAGGGAATTGCATATGCCTTGTTCCTGAAAGCTGCGAGATATACTCTTGCACAGACTCAGCTGAAGGAAGAATTGGTTAGGTTTTGTTTGTTGTGGGGTTGTTTGTTTGTTTTTAATATTTCCTTGTAGAATTTGGTAGTCTGACACAGGGTCTGAAATACCTGTGTGTGAAGAGCTCCAAAGGAGTGTATCTGCTTTCCTGCAAGAATCTGGTAGCTGCTCTCAGAGAAACTGTCCAGTTTAGCTAACAGCCTTTTTTGAATGCTATACAGCAGTTCTCGCTAGTCAAACTCCCAAGAACTGCATCAAATAGTTCATTTTTTCTAAGGTTACAGAAATTGCTTTTCTTAATCTTCCTTTGAAAAACTAGTAGATACCTTGGTTAACTAAAAAACTTCATTGAGATGGATGTCAAATGCTTCACCCTTCTCGTCTCATCCTTCCATTTCCCTTTCTTTCCTGTGTTTTCTTGGAGGCTGATAGACAAAGCTTCAGCCTAACAGAAGTTTTGCTGGTTTATGTCTTGCAACATTTAAAAATGTAAAGCTCTTTGTTGTAAGAACTCTTGTATCTCATTCAATATATGTAACTGGCTTGCAGAAATAAAGCTAAAGTTCCAGAAAACAGATTGACCAAAACCTTTTCTGTTTCTTAAAAAAACAATGTGATCGGGAGAAATATATAAGTAGTACCCATGCTTTACTGTACGTGTAGAATTGCTGTATGATTGGAGATTTGTCTTGTGCTGCTCTTCAGATTAAGGACAGACTCACTTTCTTTTGCCTTACCTCTGCACTGGTTTGCAGCCACACTAATGGTATGGGACTTCCACATTTTCTGCTTTGGAGAATATTTGTGTGTATGTAGTTTTACAGATAACAGTTCTCTCTCCCTGTTGTCAAGGTTATTTTCCTTTTGAAGTTGTCGCTTTGTTTAACGACCTCCTTTTTAACATTATCATGCATAAACATGGGATTTATCTTCTTTCTGTGTCAGTCAAACCATCTTCCGTAGTGCAACAGTGGATAGGACAAAGATCCTGATGTAGGAGAGTAGAACAGGTACAGTGTGTGGCAGGCAGTGGGGTGTTTGTAAGCACCACTGCTCCAGAAATACATGGCATTTGATGCCTACTAAACTTCACTTCCAAGTTTCAAGGAAGTGTCAATCCCATTGTCCCTTTAAAATTTCTTATTAGTAATGGACCTGCATGCCATATTACGGCATCTGTCCTCCTAGACTAATAATTGTCATTGTAAATGTACTCTGATGGGAATCTGCCAATTGAGATTTCTGTGAATATATTTCTGTATATCCAAGTGTCTGACAGGCAGGCTTGATGAGAAGGCAGGAGTCCATTACAGTGGTTCTGAATTTGAAGTGTTAATGCAGTTGGGCAAGAAAATAATTTTTGTGCTTCTCTGTTTTGTAGCATCCAGATGAGAAGAGGCTGGAAGGCCTCTCCAAGCAGCTGGACTGGGATGTACGCAGCATTCAACGTTGGTTTCGACAAAGACGCAACCAGGAAAAACCCAGCACCCTTAGGAAGTTCTGTGAGAGCATGTAAGGATGCGTGTTCTCTTCTTGAGTCTTGTTGAGCCTGTGTTCTTGTCAGTTTTCCCCTTGGTTTTTCACAGGTATTTTTGTAGACAGGCAGAATGTTGTATAAATTGGTAGAATATAACTTCTTTAAAAAACAATCTTCATTCTCTTGAAGGAGTCAGATAGTACTCTTTGTGTATTTTCAGTGGTCAAAAGCTTTTAGAAATCACGTAGTTGTGATTCTATACTATCAGGGCACCAACGTGATCCTTTAAGACAAGTCACCTGGTTAGTGTGCTGTCCTTACAGCACTACCTTTAGCCATACAACCTGGTGGAGATCTGAGATGGAGGAGTGAAGATGGAAGGCAGTTGGGTTGTTAAATAAAAAGAAGACAAAAGATAAATTGTCTAAAGATGATTGCCCTTTAATAAACAGAAGAACTTAAGTGTCAGAATGATTAAGGTCTTTCTTTGGTATTTATAGCTAAAATCCTCCTTACTTAATATTTAATAAATCAAGGCATGATGAGATTATGGATAGACCTAGTCATCCTGTTGCCAGGAGCTGGTGGCCTTAGAGTTACTCATTTTTGAGATCAGTGAAGAACAACCTTTTTTTCTGCAAGGGTTGTAGCTGTTAACTTCTCTTCTTAACTTGTGAGAAAGGCTGTGGGATCTTGGGAAGAGTTACAGCTGTATTAGCCTTACAGCTAGCATATTTGGGTGGCGTATTTTGCTGCCTCTGTAACTCAGCTCAAAGACCTCACTCTTGCACCGGTGCCAGCACATTTGGGCATACCTAGAGGTAGAAAAATTTAAGCATACCATGAAATACTGGCACAGATAGGCTTGTAGTGGGGGCTGAATGTGCTCCTTTTGTGGCATACATTATCAAAATAGGATGCAAACGACAGCTGTGAATGCAGACTGGAAGATAAGGTCAAGCTGTAGCGAAGTGCTGACAGAATTTAGTGCCAGCTTTGTTTAGAGGGAGCCATTGGGCATTTCTGCAATATGTGTACCTAGTAGTAATGATAAAACTTGGCCAAAAAGAAGCAATATGGCATAAATAATAGGTGGATACATCAGGTTCTATCTGCTCATGGTTTGCAAGAGGTGCAATGGGAGTTGCCTCTCCAGCTCTGCATGTATGTAGTGCTGTGGGAATGTGGTGTTATCCAACCAAATGTGTGTGTGTTGCTCTGGGAGCATTTCCAGTGATGGAGTGTGTGCCACGAGCTGACCTGATACATCTTGGACAAAGTGGTTGACACGTAGTTAGACTACCACTGGGAACCCAGGGTTACCCTTTTATCCCTTCAATATGGGTGTTAAAGTGTTGTTTAGTTAAATCTGTCCGTCAGGGCACTAAGCGAGGTACTTCAGTATGTTTTGAACTGAAAAAACCCTTTGGTATGAGGTCTGTAGCCTTTTCATAGCTACTGAGTTAATGGGGTGGCTTTTCAGATGTAGTGACTGTGTGTGGCAGGTGCTTTGAAGCTCTGAGCTACCTAAAGTACGTGTTCCCATGACAGTCATGGGAAGAGGACCACTCTTCAGTTACCAGTCTTCTGTAACTCGGGTGCCAGTGGAGAATTTCAACAGAACAAAATGTGCCCTTATGTAATAAGCAAGAACAGAGCAAGCGAAATGACAGTGATCTCTGCCTACACCTACTTCTGAGCTGCTGTTGTCCCTCCAGAGAAGGCTTCAGTTTTGCTGGCAACAGCGCTGATTGACAGTGGCTTGGGAAGAAAAGTGACAGAACCCACAGCAAATGTGGATCTGCTTAAAAAGAGCTCCAACGCTTTTCCCATGGAGACGATTCAATTTACTGCTAGACAAAGTATTCCTTGGGCCCAGAGTGGCTTTTCCATGATGGAAGGGAAAAGGAGCTGTGCCAGAAGGGCTGTAGGCCATTTTTGACTGCCTTATCTTTCTTGCAAATGAATAGCGTAGGCACTATCTAAGGTGGAGTAGCTTTAATAGGACGAAGGCTGAGAGTGAAATTTAGCGATAAACACACTTGCATGAGATGAATGGCACCCAAGATCCAGCTCTAAACACAGCATGCCAGTAACTTCATTATTAGATTCTTACTGTCCCAGATTTCTCACTTTCTCTACCCCTTCCCTTCTTTTTCTTTTCAAGCAATTACAATTCTGGCCATAAACAGAGTGCAGAGAAACTCCAAAACCTACACTGCTTCTTGTCGGGGGAGTAGGTGTTTGGGTTTGTTTGGTTTGGTTTGGGTTTTGTGGGGTTTTTTGTTGTTTGGGCTTGTGGTTTTGTTTGCTTGGTTTTGTTTTGTTTTCTGGTTTTTTTGTTTGGGTTGGGGTTTTTTTTCAGTTTGTGGGGTTTTTATTGTTTGGGTTTTTTTTTGCTGTGTCCAAATATAATAATTACTTTGCTAACAGTCTTTGTCAAATATTCTGGCCATGGGCAGATGATGGTTATATGAAGAAAAAGGCAGTAATAAAATCTCTTGTGTATAGATACTGTTCGTGTCACAGCATTATAGTGAAAATAAATTCCTTTTTCAGGAACCCTAACCAGTATTCATGCCACAGAGTTTTGTGTGTCAGTCTGAAAGAGAAGGTGTAATTTGATTATTTGAACCATAGTGACCCTAATGGTGAGACTTCAGTGGTATTACGTACCTGCTTAAGCTTTCAGATGTTACGGTGGTAAGTATTTATATGAAATATGAAATAGATCATTTCTCTCAGTGGTGATTGATGTATATAATCACCAGCTGATGATTAATGATCCAGTCAGAAAGACAGTGATAAAGGCAGCACTCAGTATTATTTTACTTGTAAGTCAATCCTTGTATCCCAAGGATTTGGTGATTCTGGCATGAAACCTCGAGTTAAAGTCACAGTTTGTAGTCACTAGGAAAGGTATCCACCTAGTATAACCTCAGACTGCAAACCTCAGCCACTTAGCCTACTATATTAGCGGCAGGGGATAGTCTATCCATAGCTTTTCTTTCTGTGGTATGAATTTAGACCATTTTTGCTCCTTTCCTCGACTTGACAGATCCAAGATGCATAAAGGAGGAAACAAAGTGGTCAACTGAGTGTGCAAAGTAGACTTTTCTACTTCCATGTATTTCTGTTGGGTTTTTATTCTTTTCTCTCTGTCCCTACGGCACAGCCTAACATCAAGAAAATTACTTCGCTTATTGCCAGACAGAATACAGGATCCAAGGATGTCTTTGCTAATGTTTGATGTATCAGAAAGCCAATGCAGTGATGATTCCCAAACCACTTCCAGTTTCTTCCCAGCTTCAGTGTGTTATGTTTCTGCTCCTATTACCAGTGTGTAGACCTGTCTGGTTTTCTCAACTACAGCAGTTTAGAAAGACACAGCATCCTGTCCTCTCTCCTTGTTATCTGGAGCAAAGGGAAAGAACCTGTGATGCCGTAAGTTATTAGCCTGGGATTTTGGAATGTCATCAGGCTGATGACTTGTCTCTCCTACAGCTATGTACATTTAAGCAAGCTGTTTATTAGAGACACTTACATGGTTTCTAAGGAGTGGCTGGAAGAAACATATGGCCAAGAGAGATGTTTTGAGTTTATGCAACATTCTGTGTGTGAAAACATGGAACTGTGCAGACTGAAGAGCCAAAGATCTATTTTTTTCCCCCCTCTTTATTCTCAAGAAGAAGCTTGGATACTAAAGTGTCTCTAAGTAGGGTGTCTTAGTTTTGGTATAGGGGAGAGAAGAGCCTCTGTCTCATATCCTAGCTAGACATTCTTTTTCCTAAGGAATTGAAATTTTGTTTATGCATGTTGCTTTGGAGGAAGATTTTATCTATCTATGACTGTATATGTGTGTGTGTGCACACATGCATGTGTATAGATATAGAGAAATACAGATTGGGGGTTTTTTTGCTTGTAACGCACATTTGTGTGAAAATTTTGTGGGCTGTTTGCAACTTCTTGGGCATACTGCTTTTCTCAACTAGCAGAGTAATTCTCTCCTACAAAATTGTACTGGAAAAATAACTATGCAAGGGAAAGAAATGAAGACAGCTGTTTGGTTGTTGAAATTCTGAACTGTGCTGATACAAATCTTAACAAAATGCACAAAAGAATTCATCAGTCTGTGCGTTGTGTTGAGCAGTTAAGCACTAGAAAATAAATAGGCTTTTAGCTCTGAATTTTTAATAGCATCAGGCTCTCCTAAATCAGCTTCTGATCTGAGCAAAAATATGTGGTAGATGGTATTTTGGGTCTGTTTAATTCTGGTTTGTCAACTGCTCCAGTGCTACATGGAATGAAGGACTAACCAGTGTTTCATGACCAGAAAAGCGAACAGGGGGATGGGTCTGTGAAGTCATGCTACATGCTCTGCAGCAAGTGTGGTGGTTACTCTTCAATGGCCACAGAATTGCACTATCTCCCTTGTTTTCCTCTGCTGTTTTCCATGGAACAGGAATGGCTGTTCCTTCTCACCCTGTAACAGGTATGAGGCGTAATCTGTTCCTTGGTTATCTGGCCTGTTCAGACCTAAAGCACTGGTAACTCAATCAGATGCTAGGTGAAAGGGAAACTGCACACCTGACTAATGTGCTGATAAACAGCTAGAGTTCTCCTTGCTATTGTAATTCTGAATTATTTTTTTCTTTCTTTCTTTTTTCTTTTTTTTTTTTTTTTTTTTTAATTGGGCAGATAGTTAGTTTTGCTGCTCCTTCTCATTGTAACCTGCTGCAGTGGGCTGTGTCCCGCTGTGGGCTGCATGTTATGTTCAGGAGCTCCTGGGGCAGGTGCTTCTGTTGACAAATGATCATAGGACAGCAGCCTCACCTGAAAGACATAGCATCAAGGAAAATCAGAAATTTCTGGAAGTGACTGTGAAATAGCAGCAAACTCAGAAAGGAGGCATAGTATTGAAAGTTTCTATGTAATTACTGGTTTCTTTCTTCTGACACACTTAGTACTGAAACAATTAATAGGACTGAAACACTTCTGTACAGGTGAAAAAACTGAGTAATTTGCATTTTTTTCTTGCTGATCCTTAACTTCTTTACTACTTTTAGTATTTCAGTTAGCTTTCTGTGACCTCGAATGAAATAACTCATTGGTTCTTTAGAGAAACTTTTACAATTCTGCAACAGTTAATTTTTATTTCTGTTAGGGGTTTCTGAAGGACACGGTATTTTGTGATATAATTGAGGACTAGGAAGTGGATATTTGTGCACACCTCTCTGTGTCTGCAATGAAAACAAAAAACTACAAACCCACAAATTCTCATGATGTTTCAGAGCTGTATTTTGTACAAATGTAAAGTAGACCCTGGGCATATGCTGTCCAGTATTCCAGCCCTGAACACTGTGGATACAAGTCTATCCAAACTAGTAGGGTTCTTGCAGCCTTGAACTCCATGAAATGTCTGGGTAAGGATTCATCTCTCAGGTGATACAGATTTAATGATGATGTTAGTGTAAGACAAGGGGAGCAAAAAAGGCTGGCTCTTACTCTACTCAGGGAATGCTGTCTTTGGAGGGAGTAGGACTCTTACTTGGTCAGTCCTATGAAGCTGGGTTGGCTGACACTATTTCCCATTTTGCTGCTAGGCTGGCGTGAGCAGGACAAACTGTCCCGTTGCCATTTTTAATTAAAATAATTATTCAGTGTACTTGAAGCTTTGGTACTTCTCAAATGCAAATGACAGCCTGGTGACTGTAGATGCTACAAAGGTTGTGCAGGAAATTAGAAAGACAATGGAAGAAGAGAGAGGATCACCTTAGTACAAGCATATGGAAATGATGGAATGGATAAAGAAAAATGGAGAACAGCAACTACCTATTTTGTTGTGCAAGAACCAGGAGTTTTAATTAAAAAGAAAAAAGGAGCATATTCAAAACTGAGTAGTGAAAGCAGGTTTTCAGAGTAATTAAACAGGATTTCATGTTTGTTTCATGGAATTCATTCCTCTCCTGAGGCAGTATGTCAGCAGTAATTTGTAATTAAAGAGATTGTTTCATTTGCTTGGGCAGTCAGGTATCTGGTATTGTGTTGATAAGTGAATTGTGTCCATAGTTTGCTTAGAAGACTTCTGTGAAGACTAATGTGAAGTCTTTGAAGTATCACATGCTGAAACTGGAGCACAGACATGAGGAAGACAAGAACCTTGTGAACAAATGGTATTTTGTGACATGAAGGGCAAGTAGGGAGTAGGGGCTCAGGTGTTGGCAGAGTCAGATTTGTGAGGCAGCTTGTGGAGGGAGGACATAGGTGTTCAATGAAATGTGAAGGGAGATGGAGTCTGTGAAATTGTTCCAGAACAGGGAAGATGTGACTTTGCTGAGTGCAAGAAGTGTTTATTATAGCTTCAGGTGGTAGGGAACTTGAGAAAGGAGACTCAAATTGCTAACAAGTGGTAACTGAAGTGCAGAGTAACAACGATGATCTGGCAATTGTTATTGTAGTAAGCACGTAAAATACTGCAGTTTTACCATAGTACTGTAAGAGTTCCATGTAGACTCTGGAGTTGATACGTTCAAGGACTTATTACCCTCTTGAAAGTATTATGTCTAGTAACATCACTGAAAAGGAAGAGAGATGTACTTGAATGCAAGGCCTCTATAGAAGGTAAAAATGAATGAGGCATTTGTACTGAGACTCATGTCAAGGAAACTAGAGCTATGGAAAAAGGCCTGGAGTCATGTTTGAGTATGTAGAAACCAAGACAGAAATCCTGTTCTGTTTTACATCAGGGTGAAATGTTACTCCACAAAAGTAGCACTCAATAGCTGTGTATGATACTAGTTCCTTTGCCTGCTACTCTCTAAGTCATATATGAAGTCAGTGCAGAAAAGTATTGATGAAGCTTTTTATTTTGTGTAAATATATGGTTTTGTATGATGTCATTCGGTGCTGGTTCACTGATGGCTTCCCTGCTCCAAGAGAAAGAGGGTAAGACAGTACTGGTTGCCTTGAGTTACATAATACATAGTAATTTGTGTCTTGAGTCCCTGGACACACAAATAAGTCAATGGCTGGCAAGTTGTCCTAATTTTAAAGTTGTGAGAACACAATACAACCGGTGACAGCAGTTTTAATTCTTCTCTAACACTTGTTGTCTGATAAATCTGTAGTAAACATCTGTCATGTACCTCCTCTCCAGCACGCAGCTTGCCCAGCCCTCACATTTCCGAAGGCAGACTGGGCAATCAAGCCTAGCTGCTACAGCGTGGTTTGCTGTGGGTTTATGCCTTCAGCTTTGCCTTTTGGAACATCTGTATTAGGCATACTTGCACAGGCTGGCTCAAGCTGTAGTTCAGCAGCACAGGCTACCATTGTAGAGCTAATAAGCAGTAAAGGCCACCTCCCTGAGTTCTGTATCCTTGCCCTCCGATTTGCCCTGCCAGACAGCTGGCTGTACAGCTGTTTTGTAGGGCAACCCACTATATTCTCTTGGGTTAAAGGTTACCCTGTATGCAAACATAGGGTGCTCATCAGTCAGGTTTTCCTGTTGTGGGTCATAAGCTTGCTGAAGTTCTGTTCCTTGTGGTTGTGGAGAGTGTATATGCGGTCAAGTAACAGAAAGAAAACCAGGGAAGCACGGGCACTACTTGTCTCCATGGTGAAAGCTCAGGTGTTGATGTGATGGAGGAGAGAAGCGGGAGAAGTAGCTACAGCCACCTGGCCCCTCATGATGTGACAGGGTGGGAGGACATGGTGTGGTGGAGCAGGGTGTGGTGTGCCATGTGGTCCTCTGAGTGCACCTCTTCCGTCTGCCAGCTCTAATACAAGGATTAGATTAACACAGGCTGATTGAATGAATACTTTTCTACTGAACAGCTGCACCTGTGGCTCTGTTTATACCCTTTATCTCATTCTTCCTATCCTTATTTTTTTAATGTTGAATAGTAAAACACTGTGTCTGGGCCTGCTCTTGTTGCCCTGCTATCCTGCTTCATTAGAAAGCTGAATCATCTGGAGAAGGGGAAGATGGTAGTAGCCTTCTTGCAACTCTGTAGTATGCTGCTCAAGGAGGCTCCACTTAGTTCAGGGCTGATAGCAAACAGAGCCCAGCACTGGGCAAGGTTGGCAGTTTCCCATGTGATTCCTTTCCTACCGTATCTGCCATATCCACGTAGGAATCTGGTCTGTGATCATTGCTTTGTCTTTTTAAGCTGGGCCTCAGGACTTCTCACTACCCAGACATGGTGTTAAGGGGAAATTGCAACATTGGTTAAGTGTCAGGAGTTGCCAGCCCTCTTTCCATGTTGTTCTGCTGGAGCAGACAGGCAAAGATGTCCATGCCGTGTCCTCAAAATATGCTCACCGTATTTTTAGACTTTAGTGCTTTAAGCACTTACTATTTTACATCTTAGGAAATTTCCTCCTCCCTCAAATTGGATTACTTAAAGCTCTGAATTCCCTGCACTTACTGCCTTCTGTGACACAGTTTTTCACACAATTAATAAATTTAAATTAACTCATGTGCTCATCCTGCAAAGACACTAGCACTTAACATTATCGTTGTACATTAAGCAAGGTTATAATTAACTAGGTTTCCATTCTCTTGTGGATTGTATGTGCTTACCATTATGTTATATTATGGAAATTAAATAATTCCTCCCTAAGTTCTAGTTAATGTGAACATAAATCCAAAATTACAGTCACAATATAATAGCAAGAACTGCAGTTGGAAAAATGCAGGACTGCTTTCTTGTGTTCCATGCACCTTAAATTGTCTGGTTCTTGATTGTGGAAGAGAAATTGTGCCTTCAGTCAGCTTCAGCTTTAAATGAAATTGGCAAACACTGGAGACAAACGGCTTGAAAGGGAAGGAATATGGAGACAGAGCTGTGGTTTTTCAAAAGAGTCACACGAGACGTATGGCCAAGAAAGCAAGAGTTTGGACTGGGATCAGAATCATTTAGGTTGGAAAAGACCTCCAAGACTACTGAGTCCAACCTTTGACCAGTCGTCACCTTGTCAACTAGACCATGGCACTAAGTGCCAGGTCCTGTTGTTTCTTGAACACTTCCAGGAATGCTGACTCCACCACTTCCCTGGGCAGTCCATTCCAATGCTTAACAACCCTTTCCATGAAGAAATTCTTCCCGATGGACAACCTGAAACTCTCCTGGCACATCTTGAGGCCATTTCCCCTTGAAATGTAACGTGCTTGAAGACTACTTTTTAAGCTTAGTTGATGGCATTCACAGGGCTTAAAAACTGACTCTTGATAGTTTCAGGAGGATATTTTGTGAATGTAGCACAGGAATTTCTTCCACTTTATCACTCTTGTTCTCGCTGAGGCATTGGGCTGTGTTTTCACCATTTGTTAGTGTGTTTCAGGTACTGATCTCTTGCTCTCATTTTAAAATATTTCATTGCTGCCAAAATTTAATGGCTTTATTAATTTCTC
This sequence comes from Falcunculus frontatus, assembly GCA_013398115.1. Lineage (NCBI taxonomy): Eukaryota > Metazoa > Chordata > Aves > Passeriformes > Falcunculus > Falcunculus frontatus. The sequence continues at coordinate 3,160,949 of VZRV01001167.1, forward strand.
TGCAATGAAACTTTCCAATAATAAAATCATTCTTGCCCGAGCAGAATACCAAATAGTGTAAAATAGTTCTTATCTATTAAAAGTGAAGGTAGTGTTTATTTCTCAGATCTGTAATGGTGCTTGGTAGTTCTTTATTTCATTTGTGATGTTGGATTTAAAAGCTGAGCAGAAGAGAGATAAGACGGCAAAAACATTTCTCTTCCTCCCTTTCACAACATGTTCTGCTTTTTTTGTTGGTTTTATCTTGTACATTTGGTATTTGCTTCCTCTATATGCCTTAGTGGTTACTTGTGCAATTTTTTACCTTGTACTTTTTACCTCCTTACTGCTCTTTTTCTGTTTCTCAGATGTTAATTTTGTTGCTAATCCAAACTAAACTTCTGTTTGACCTGTTCCATATTTTTAATATGAAAGGCACACGACCATTGTTTGCTTAGGCTGTAGTAACTTTATGAAAAGCATTATATTTATTAATGAAGTGTTACATTCGAATTCAGAAAAAGATCTTCATTCATGTGGATGAGTTTTGGAGTCTGCTGTAAGTGCAGATATCAACCAAGTTCTACTCTTATTTTCATTTTAAAAAGGAAGATAAACATGAACAAAATGCTACTTTAGGTGGATACCATTTTTACTCCCATTTCTGATGTCTTCAGAGTTGGTCTGTATGTGTAGCACTAGAAAATGGTGTTTGCCAAATTCATACTGAATCCATAGAGTTGGTCCAACAGGGCTGCCTTTTGCAGTAGGTCGTTCTCTTCCACAGGAGACTGCAAACTGCACAGACTGAGTAATCCAAAATTATTTGGTATCTTTTTCTATTTCCATTCTATACCAAAAGAAAGAAACTTGAGTATGACTTGTCCTCTACAGGTTGCTAGTCACAGTCAGGCTCTATGAAAATACCTTGGTCACTGAAGAGCTAAGTGGCAGTAAGATTTTATTTTATACACAGCAATGAATGAATTGGCACGCAAATCCTTACTTCTCTCTTCTCTCCTGTATTTATGTTGTTACACAGTTTTGTTTCATATTTGATTGCCTCTCATTTTATAGATACATGGTCTGTGCCTCTTCATAGGGACAGAGTTAAGAGGAGAATTAACTTCCAGATTGTTTAGCATTTTTCACTTACATGTAGCTAGGCGTGTAACTACACTGTTTACTGTGTTAGTAAGTTGTCTGCCAATGGAAAGGGGCTTGCTGTGGCCTGTAGCTGAATATGTGTAGTGGTAGTGGTCTCTGCAAGAACATGTACACGAGGCCAATGGAGGTGAGAAACTTGCTAGTTCCTCTAATGCTTTTTGGGATGATGCTGTGGTGGGTAATGCAGCTACAGGCATGTGGTAACCTGGTGTTTGATACAGCTTCTATCTTCTCCTACTTTGGTGTCTCACCGGGATGGGCATACATAGACCAGCTGTGACAGCACACAGAGCCCAGGCTGCAATGGGGACCTTTCTGGTAACTTCATCTCTATGATAGTGTTTTGCATTTTATGTAAATCCATGAACTCATTACTTTTACCTGGTACTATTCATGTGACAGGCCCTTCTGCTTTTATTGACTGGTGACCAGGATTTGCTCATACAGGCGTGGGGTTTTTTCACTTTCCTGAAGTTCAAGAAACTAGGAAATTAAAAAAAGGGTATGTGAGAGTTGAAGTTTTCACTAATTTTTCCAGAGGAGTCAAGTAATGCAGCAGCTCGTATAGTCCTGGTTACCTGCAGGTTAAATCTTCTAGGATCAGGCAATGAAACAGCCTGAAATTGTGGCTATCAGACAGGAAATATTCAGTATAAGGTACTGCAGAAAGTGTGCTTCGAAATTCTTAATGCTATCCCTTGTGGTTATTTATTTAAATACTTTAAGACTAATGAGTATAGTTTGGTTAGATGGTGCTTCTTGGTAAATTTGGGTTTCTGGCTTCTTTAGTTTCATTTCTGCTGCTCTGATAACACCACTTTTGCAAGAAAAATAGTACAAAAATTTCCTGTCCCTGTTTCTTTGTGCAGTGCTTGGAATACTGAGGGATAATAAATCTTTAAAAATGAAAAATGGACCAAAAAAAATGCCTTCACTGTAATGAGCATCTTGTAGAGGTTTTTCTGAAGTTGTCAGTGATTCAACAAGCAACGAATGGGAGGCAAGGAAAGGGAAGGAACCTAAATGACAAAGTAAATGTACTTCTTTGGGATGTAAAAGGGAAAACAAAATTGACAAGGTGAGGTTTTAATATACTGCTGAAAACGTTGCTTATCCTCCAGTGTTAGCTATGACAGCACTGCAACTCCGGCTTAGAAGCTGAGGAGGCTTATCTTCTGAAATGGAAGCACACCATGTGAAGACACAGCAGACCCTCTCAGACTGATCTGTACCCATGTAATAGGAGGGTGTGTGGTTGCTGTGCACAAACTTGGGATGTGCTGCATGGATCAAAGCACAGCCAGGTGGCTTTCTCAGGGAAATGGGGAAACAACACTGACACCTAGCCTACCTCCACAAAGATCAATACTCCTAAGAGTTCAGCATCTGCTTTAGTAGGCTAAAAATCAATCTGGGGCACACATAATGCTATGGGAAAGTAACATTCATCACGGAAACAAAAGGAAACAGCTAATACAAGTTGGTCTAAGAAGGTGGTTACCTGTCACAAAGGTGCATGATGCATACAAATATGTTGGCCATCATAGCTAGGACAACATTGCTAGGTGAAATTCAAATGCAGTCTGGAAGATTCTAGTTTTCATTTCTCTAGAACTGTAAAAGAGTGAGCAGCTGTTGTGTCTGAAAACAGGTGACTTGTGAGATCACTAGTGAGAATGGAGAGTAGAGGTCCCTATTAGAAAGACTTTTGAGTTGGTTTTTCTCTCCAAGACTCATCAGCTGTTTGCATTGAACATCACTGATGAGAAAACAGGTCTGCTGATGAGACCACAAGGGAAAGTGCATGGCAGCAACATCTGGGTTTTCTGTGTGCTTCCCACGGGCTTTCCAGATAGCATCTTTTTGTAGAGCAGGATTTGGCAATGCTAATAGATCTCTGAGGTCTTATCAGTCCTTTATTTTATGTTGCCCTCAAAACACTCAGAAGAGAACAGTTGCATAACCATTAAACAGAAACTGTAACCTAGAATGAGTTACCAAAACACCTTTTCTATTATGCATATTTTCTGGCCTAATTATATAAACACACTTTATTATTTATAAAACTCCATCACTTCAAAATTTAGTACTGTGTTTCCTTTCCTCTTTTCTGCACTACTAAATTTTGCTCTTATGACTTTCAGAGCTGCATTTTAAGCATACAGATTTAGGACAGGACTGTTCTCAAGTGGCACTGTAATACTAGATATTAAATAACTGATTCAAACTGCAACCAAGAGGAAAATCAGATGACAGTCAAGTCTTAATCCAGAAGACTGAAGAGGAAAGCAATACAGTTTTCTTAATTTATCATACCTGCTATTTTGCACATCTTAGTGAGTTGTGCATAACTGCCTTCCTCCTCGTATAACATCTGCTTAACCATAGTGCAGGAACTATTTACCATTTTCATGGTCCAGACTGACTCAACAGCAATACCATGCCAAAAGAGGCAAGAAGATTTTATTTATTCATTTATTTACCTATGTATTATTTTTAATTAACATTTTTTATGTCTGCCTGCACCTGCCAGGCTTTGTGGAAATGCAGCAAAATGTCATTACAAAAATATGGGGAGGCAGCAAATTGGAACAGTGGAGCTTCATCCATCAACCATACAGTCATACTTGCAGCTTTGTATGAGACTAGGTACCAGGATCGAAGATAAGTAAAGATTTAGTGGAGTTTACTGTTTGAGCTGCTATTTATTGGATGGATTAAGCATTATTTTTCAGTGGTCTGTCTTGTATTTTTACATGATTTCTTGCCTAAAAAATAGTATCTTCAGGGGAATTTTTTGTTGGTTTAGGGGAGAAGCATTCCTCTTTGTTGTGTTTAGTTTTGGTTTTAACTTAAAAGTTGGAGTATAACAGGTCAGTAGACAGTGTCACAAATATTAAGAAGTTGATCCAGAAGTTTAGAGTCCATTGATTTTTTTAGGATCATCCTCTAAATATTTGTCTTCAGACGTAGTCATGTAGAAGGAATGTATACCTCTGGCTATGTCAGAAGCAACATTAATTGGATTAAGTCCTCTTGAGTGAATCAGAAAGTTGAAGGCTGTTGTACTGTATTTGGGGGAGCAGAAAAATGCAATTTGAGAATAAAACATAGACTGCTTTAAGTCACAGTGAGCATATGTGGAACTTAGCGATGCTTCCCATTTAAAAGAAATAAACACTGAATATTGTTTAAACTCAGCCTCAGAAATGCTCCTTTGAGCACTCTCTTAGTGAATATACTTTTCACAGCCAAAGGAAACCATTGCAGCAAAAAGTAGTTTTCAGTCCCAGCTAATGATTCCATAGCCCAGCTACATGTTTGTGCAGTCCATTCAGAGTGTGGGGATTAAAATGGAGAACAAGCTATGTGATGGCAGTTCAAGCCTTCTCATCTCCAGAACCAAGATGTGCGGCTGTGGAGTTTGCATTAGGCTCAGTCTGACTTTCAGCCCAAAGCCTGAGCCCAGAGGTCTGTCAGCCACTGCCAGAAGTTGAGCAGTGGATGATGGAGAAGAACAAGTATGACATTTTACTGAAGTGTATTTCCATGGAAAAACTTCAGGCATCTGCAGTTTCTCTGAAAATAGTTTTCAGAGCCAGAGAGCCAGTTTCTTCAACTGCAGGCAGTGTGGTGAGTCTATGACTAGTTGCTAAATATGATGAGGTTTTTTTAATGTTAACTGTTTGAAGTGTGGCATTCTTACATTGCTGTTTGTGGCCCTGGCTGTAGCATACCAATGGCAAAGGCATCTCTGTAAATAACAGCTACAATTCTGGAAGCACAACGGCTTTTATGTTTTTAACATTGTGCATTTACTATGTTTGATGTTTGGTTGTGAGAAGTTGGATAGCTTTGGATCCTTGCACACCGTTGCTGAGCAGCAGACACTGGTTTGGCATCAAAGCCGTAAGCACTGTGTACTGCAAAGTGGGTGCTGCAAAGTTCTGCAGGAGTGCCAGTCTTCACAGCCTAGCCACTCAGTCCTCCTGCAAAAGAAATGGATGAAAGGGAAAACTGCAGGAGCAGAGAGGCCTTGTGCCTCTTCACCCTTACCCGAGGAAGAAGTGTCCATTTTTCCTAGGAGAGCAGCCATGCTGAGCCCACTCAGGACAGCAGGTCCGTGGGGAGGATGGCATCTTCCTGACAGAGCATGAACCCCATGTGGTGAGCTCTGCAAAAAGTAAGGAGTAGGGGGGTACTTTGCTTGAGCTCTGCTTGAACCATTTTTTTTTATTAGCTGAAGTTTAATTTCATATTTCAGAGCAAAAATTCAGAGGAAAATTTGAAGGACAAAATTTCATCAGTCTGATGAAGGGAACCTGACTAGACATATGCGTGAAATCAGTGAAGTGCTTGCTCAAGTGGGCACTTAAATAGTTTTTGCTGAATTGAGCATACCATGGGATATAGCAGGTTAGTTGGTGGAGGCTCTCCAACTTTTCCATCTTTTTAGATGATGTTCTGTATCATGCTGAAGCATCTTTAAAATTTCATTAGCAGCTCAAAGTTAAAAGGGTTGAGAGGTTAAGAAACTGACTGTGATCTGGGTTGGGAATGCATTGAAATGTAGAGCAAGAGCAGCCAGATCTGCTGCTGCACCTTTGAGGGACTCTACAGCATTCTTTTTAAGACTACATTAGAAAATAATTTATTTTTCTGTTATGGAAGAGTCACTTTTTGGCTTGACTTTTTGGTGCAGTGTGTCACATTCACATTTGAAACACTGGCCTGGAAAGCAACAGCACCCAGAAGAATTTGCCAGAAGGTCCATATGTAAACCATTTGATCTCCCTAATTCAGAGTTTGAGCAGACCAGATGCATGCCTAGTTCAGTTTGGAAGTCTTTTAGTGGAGGACTAAAGTGAACCTCATAAACCTTATTGCAAGCAGACAGATCAGGTCTTTCAGAACACTTATGCCTTGAGTGCTGTCATCCAGGTTTGCTGGATTTAAACTAACTTAAAAGTCTTTCAAGCAGTACATTTTGTGTGTATGTGGGTAATTCAAATTTTGTGTCTCTATACAGCTGACCAAAGGAATGTTTGAAGTCTGAGGGACAGAGTAAATTCTCACAAAACAGAGAAGCTTTCAGTTGTCTTCATCTTTAACTTAAGTGTGAGTTGATGTGGCAGCTGCCCACGATGGAGTGCTTCACCTTGTGGCCTCCTTTAATAGGGCAGAGAATACTGCTGTGGGAGAAGGGGGACAAGAGATAGTACAGATCTGACCTTGTTTTTCCCAGTCTCTTGGGCTCTGCCACTGCTGCTTTAGAAGTTGTTGCTTTCCATGTTGAAGACAACCAGCTGTGACCAAACAACAACAGTACCCAGTGATCTCTGGACACTCAGCATGAGCTGCTGATGCTTAAGGAGAGCCTTAAGCAGAATATTAGAAAGGATACTTGGAGGGTTTATACCACTGTCCAGGCATCTTCCCTTCCCTGGGGTCTGTAACTATTTGGACTGTGCTTAGGCTAAGGGCATTTTCCAGCATTAGATTTGGGACTATTATCTAGTACAGATTCAAGACAGCACTTCATCAACTACCACTTTGTGAATTCAGTTGGAATAAGACTTGTTAACTTCACAGTTAAGAAAGATGTCCTTGTCTTCCATGATGCCCTGTTTAGACAGAAAGAACATTTTGCCCAAGTTCCCAAAATGCAGAGGTGGTTTGGACACTGGGCTATACTGTCAATGGGTGTGATTACTGCACGTTACTGTTTCCCTTTATTTGCATTTCCTCATCAGTGGGCTTCAGTGAGACCCAAGTAGAGGGAAGAAGTATGTACTGTAGATTGAAATCCATCATTCATTCACATTAGAGTACTTGTTTCAAGAGAATTGATTTGAAAGTTCACGTTTGAAGGAAACTTGCTTGGACATATCTGCATTGTATGAAATGTATTTCTCACGTATGTTCTGTCCTTATCTATATGATTTTAAGTGAATAATGCAGCTTCATAAACTAGTTCCTGTCCCTTTTTTCCCTGTTTTTAAACCCAAGTTATTGAGTATGCATTTATCTATTTTACCTTGGCCTATGGATGTTTTACTGTTAAGTGCAGCAATAAACCATCTACAAGTAGTGGTAAAACAATGTGGGAAACTCCTTGGACTTCCTTATATGAGACTGAGATTCCAGTTGGGGTACTGAGCTGGGAGAATTGCCCTTTAAAGTCTGCAGAAAAAGCAGCTAGCTGCCAGCTGCAGAGGAATGGAAAGTCCTTTGTTGCTCTGCTACCACCAGAGTTAGCTGGTTAATGATGATAAACATGCTGAGGGGCAATTCTGACTTTGCTTTGTTTGGAATTTTTGTTTATTGGAGTTTGACCAAGCCAGAAATTTGTAGAATAGCTTTTGTGCTTGTTGTTCAGCAGGAATAAGGGATTTTTCTATCAATATTTTTTTTTCTTTAAGAAGTTAACACTCTGACCAGCTTGGTCTGTCACTCAATTCTTAGCCTTGCTTCATCTTCTGGTGCTCAATCCAAATACACTTGTTTGACAAATTAGGGAAAAAGAAAAAATATTATCATATCCTGGTGTGCATCTATCATCTCTGTAGCAGTTGAATGGTTGAAGCAAGTTGACTGTTTTTGGCAGACCCAAAAAATGCCCTGTGGCTCTTGGCTCTGAGGGTTTTCTGAAGCTCCAGAAAGTCCCTTCCAGGGCAATCCAAGGCTTTAGCGCAAACCTGTAGCAGTGTCAGTGCTCTGGGAGGTGGGTGGAAAGTTAGATGGGAATATCGGTGTTTCTTAATTTGCTTATTTTGGGGAAGGGTCTTTTTATTTTTTGAGGGGTGATAGCTACAGGAAATGCTGCAGAGTCTTCCAAATGTTCACACAGACTGAAAAATTCCTGACACCCACCAGCTAAAACTCAGCTATTAACATATTTCAAATATGTCGGACTGCCTTTGAACTCCTGTGTGGAATATTGCATCTCCCAACAGCAAGCTAGAAAAGCCCTTAAGCATGTTATGAATTTTGCTTGGAGAAATGTAAAAGGTGATAAAACTCTTTGCAAGGAGTTTATCATAGCTGCTCACACTTAAGAGTGACAGAAGGGCACTGAAAGTGCTCATCAGTGAATAGGTTAGACAGGTTTTTCCTCCTAATATTTTTATTTTTAGTGACAGCCTTCAAACTTCCACTAGGTGATATATGTTACCTTGAAATTAAATGGCGAGTTTACTAGCTGTAGGACTGGCCTAATGAGAAACTTGCCACCCAAATGAATCCTTCCTTCATAACAGTATCCTTGCTGTTTCTTTCATGTGTATGATCTGAAGCCAGCACAACTAATATTTTGCCTCCAAGTACTCTATTTTCACAGTATCTTGACACTGCCAGCATGAAAACGGTGAGCCATGTTAGTACAGTGACCAAACCCTTGAAGGGTTTGCTATTTCTGTCATATCAGTTTAATAAATTAATTTCTGCCATGCTATGGAGACTGCAGTGTAGAAGGTAGTTTCTATTCAACTGAAGAATCACTCTTTAAATTTCATTGATGTTCTTACACTCTCCTGAAATTGTCAGAGGGTTATTTATGTATGACACAACTGTCTTTCTAAATACTTGTAAAAGTAGCCTTGAAGAGAAAGGTTTGGATTAACCTTGTTTTACATGGGAACATTTTCAATTTTGTAACCATTCCAGTAATGTTTGAAAGTGCTCCAGTGCCAATTAACTGGAAGCTAATAGTTTTGCTAGTGGAGATAATGTTGTAAGTGCTGTAAAATATGTCATTGAAGATGATTCACGTTGCAGCATTGCTTCGCACTAAGGCAGCTAAATCTCATCCTGCTATACACGTTATGAATATTATTTCTCTGGTTTTTATATTAAGCATGTGTGTGTAGTCAGTCCCACCCTTGGAAAAAAAAAAACCAACAGAAATTCCTCCAAGAATTTATACTGCACAAGGTTATGATTTTATTTCTTTAGACTTCCAGTAGTTCTTTCCTAAGTGAGTAATGTGTCCAAAAGATAGGAAGTTATTCTGTCTTCTTTTCTTGAAGACGGGAGAAAGACATAGAGGAGAGGATGATTTTATATGAAATCTCAGTGGTTTCTCTTATTTTCCATGGCATCCTGTTCTTAGCTTCTAATTTGCCTCTGTCTGAAATAAAAAACCGGAAGCCTGGCAATTATTCCATGTGCATTTGGGAAAATGTAGATCATTTTTATCGAGGGATGCATGGGAATTGGATGTAAATTATGGATATGTATCTGTATCCAGCATCTCTATCTGACGCAAATGCACTCCTGAAAACCAAGTGTGAAGTGCTGGCATCTGCCATGTGAATTTCCAGCTCATTGTGAATGATGCTTTTTGTTACTTAAGAGCCTATTTGACATGCAGTACTCCCAAGTCACCTGTTGAAGTCTTAACAAAATTTCTTATTATCTTTTTCCTGGTATCTAGTAAGAGGTGAACTTCCCTGCAACAGATGGGAAAATTGTCCTCTCTCCCCTACTGTCCTGCTACTTTTCATTAAACGTCTAAAAACATAATTATCCTTGAAAATGTGTGAGGTTTTTTGCCCTGTTTAGATGAAATTAGCCAGTATTTTCAGAGAGCTAATGAGAGGCCAGGAAAAGCAGGCAAATGAGCACAATGCTTGATAACAAAAGTTGTAGAAAACCAGACCAAAATTTTCCTTCAACTTCTGTTAATGTAACCAGGGTGTGGTGGTTTGGCAATGCTATAAGAAATCACGTGTTGAACTGTAAAATATATAAAGCTGGTATCCTAGAGTTAACCTCTTGTACCTTTTGCAGGTGGAGATTTACATTTTACCTTTATATATTTACCTATGGAGTACGGTTCCTGAAAAAGGTAGGCACTTATATTGTTATGCTTTTATGACACATCACAGACTTGAAGTCTTGCGCAGGTATAATATAAAACAGAGGCATAAAGTCTACGTTCATGAGGACTGAAAATTAAAATTTAATTTGCATTCATAAAATGCTTTGCTACTACCATTGGTAAGGAATATAAGCTCTTATCAATATTTAATGGTGTTTTAAAAGAAAAAAGCCATCACAGCATACCTAGTTCACTTCATTACTTTTCATTATAGGCATTAAGCTGGCAGTAAGGCTTACCAAAGTATTAATCTCGATTTCTCCATCATCCTTGTTTAAATGCCTCTGAAAGAGGTTACTTTTTACTAACAAATAAAATGTATTTGTGTTGTAGAAAAAAAAATTGCCTATTCTTTGTCTGATGTACTGCGGAAGGAAGTTTCTGGGGAGTTCCCCATCAATGCTGTGTTTCAGGTGTTTTAAAAAGAGAAGGGTATTGATAGCTTCTAAACACTATGACATAGGTCTGCTAACCCTGCCATAGAGGGTAATACAGATTTATGGTGCAAATTGTTTTTACAGTGTGACTAGTTCTCAGAGCTTTTGTGCAAGTCAGGCCATATTTGTGTAATTCTAGGAGGTGAAATTAGGGGAATGTGTGCACTCAGTGTGTTCATCTAACCTTTGTTTTGGTGAAAAACTTGACACAAGAAAACATATCCTGAATGTTTCTGGTGCTTGTAAGTAAAAGAGGTTGTACTAATCTTTTTTGTCTGTAGTTCTTGAGGCTGTCCCAGGTGCAAGGCAACTTGGTGTGAGCAGAACTAGTGATGTGCCTGTGTGGGGAGGGCACATCAGAGCTGTTCTCAGCTATTTAGCAGTAGTCAGCCCCAGGGGAAGTGTGGGCCAGAGCAGCATGCAATTGCATTCTCTCCCTGCCTCCTTGAACACTTACATTTTGTGTGTACCTCATCCATTAACATGCTGTATGGTCATGATCTGATATTCTGTTTTCTGTATTTGATTTCACTAATGTCTGTGGTATGAAATATGAGAGTAGTTTTAATGGGCAATTGTCACAACCCAGAAGGTTACTTGGCTTGTGGGTGTGTAGAGATCATGACTGTGGGTTCATAGGATTCTGTAATAGACAAGGACAGAGGCTTTATCATCTGCATTTTTCTACATCATTACAGCAAATGCCACAAAAATCACCATTAGCAATTATCATAAAATCACTACTGGAAAACATACCTATGATTAAGAAAGCAAATCTCTCTCAGCACAAATAAAGTGTCTGTTCTAGGAAAAGTTCTGAATACCGACATTTCTGTAGACTAAGAAGAATACAGTAAACGTGTGCTTCATTCCAAGCCATTGTGATCTCTTTCTAAAAGCTGAGTTGACATGCAAAGTGCAGGATGTCTTCCAGTTGAGCATATCACTGCAGTTTGAGGAGGGCTGGCTGACACAGCAAGGTGTACAACTGCTTGCTTAACAAGGATGGGTTGTGTACTTTTGCTGTAATTTTAACTTTCAAAATATTTTAATTTTACCAAGAGAAATTGTTCATTATGTAATTGTGTATCTATTTATAATTACTCATTTATATACAGTGTTATAAATGAGTCTTGTAATGTTTTATGCTATTGTCATTATTCCAGTGTTCTGCTTTGTATACCCAGGTTTTTCACATGAAAATGTATGTAAATTAACAAAATTATGATTGTGATTGTATTTATATTTGCACTATCTCCCTAGTAACATTGTGTAACTCACAGACACTACAGGCTTTTTGCTGTTCATCAAACACCCAAGATTTTGCTGAGTCTTATTTAAGTGCAGGATCTGGGTTTGCAAGGAATAAAATCCAGACCAAAAAATCTGAAGGGAGACGCTTCTTTCAGATCTTTGCTACAGTACCCAAGTGGATAGTTCTTTTTAATTTGTCTTGATTTTCTAAATGGAATAATTGCAAAGAACACTTAAATTCTTCCTTAAGAAGCTAGTGAAAGAAGTTAAGAATAATAAATTCTCTGACAAATTTGGTAGAAGGATCTTTCTTTCAAAAAGCTGTTTTGCCTGGAGAAAGAAAGTTCTTATTATGGTCAGCGGCTTCTTGCTGTGTTAGTACTACAGCAGAGGTCTGAATCCTTTCCAGTAACAAGGCCTGCCTAAGACCGTCCCTAAAATACCAAGTCCAGAAGACTGATAAGCTTCAGTCTCAGCTTCAGTGGCAGTCCCTACAGGTACAGCAACTTGTGCTGCCTTACTGAGAGAGGGCATGAAAGAGTGAATACCACAAATGTTCCTGTTTTAAAGAATGTAATGTGCCACCAGCATAGCACCAAATTGGAAATACTCACTTTGACTAGAAGGGGATTCCACCTTTTGGATTCTTTCTGAAAATACCTTTCTCATAATGCCCACAGCACATGAATCAGTGCCATTTTGTCTTCTACTGTCATCTTCCCTATTTGCTGCATAAAGAAATAATGCTGCATCAGTGCAGTATCAGCAGAAAGGTGGATGTCAGTGTTTCCTTGTGCCCACCAGACTACCCAAGGAAGATCTGAACAGGATTACTGTGGCATGCCACCATGCTTGCAGAGTGTCATTATGTCTTTGGTGGTTTTGTGGAGCTTATCTGGCATTTGGGGAAGATGCGTCCAAGCTTAATAAGCAGTAATTATTTAGCAGACTTATCAACTCTGGTTTAGTTGTGAACATATGATGCTATCAGTGTTACACACGTGTCAGTGTTAATTTATTTTTAGAATGGTGTTAACTGACTACATTCAAGTTTTAGGTTTGCCCGGGTAGAGCATCATGCAAGGAACAAGGGGCCTAGGATTTCAACTCTGGCTTTTGCTTCCGTACAGAAGCACGTGAAAGCTAATAAAGCTGTCAGTCAGAGCAGTCGTAAAATCCTCTGAAATGCCATGGCAAGCTTGTCTTTGTTAATGTCCATGACTGCAGTTAATGGCTGATCTAGACAGAAGAAATTTCTGCACCAAATAAAGCAACCTGTGCAATATTTTTGGTAACAGCTGCACATGATATATCAATTCCTTTGATGTGCTGTATTTGCTGAGTACATTGCTAGAGATTTAAAACTTTCATTCCATTGAAGGCTATGTCCCTTTCTTGAGTTCTTCTCTTGGGTTTTCTCTTTTTCCAGTGGCAGGTATATCCTTTTAAGTTATTAATCGAATAAAAAATGTTACTTTTGCTGAAATTTCAAAAAATCTCAATACACAGGGAAGAAATGTCTGATACAAAGCTTTGTCACCGAAGTTTGCTATGTTGCAACAGAATCTATCAACTGATATGTTTTAAATAAGTTTTTTTCTTAATAGTGTCTGCAGGACACTTAGACTGGGTCATTTTGCTGAATAAAATTCGCCATGAACTCAGGAATATCCTCCAGTTTGGGAAGGCTGAGGATTGACAGTAAGGTGTCCTGTGTGTAGTTCTTTTCTGTAGGCCGTGATCAGGTGCTGATACTGTGTATGATGGGTTTTAGTGATGTGAAATGCACAAAAACTCCTGCTACCACCTACTTTCCCTCACTCTATCCATATGGACATCTGCTTTCCACAGCCTGGGGGTCATACAATAGCTTATTCATGGAGCTCTGTCCAACCTCCTGCCAACCCCACCGCTGAACTCTGAAAGCAGGAGACCTTTATGGATTTTGCACTGGTCTTGTCCCCAGTGCCTCTGACCTCAAATGGGCACGTGTTGCCAACTTTTCATTGTTGCAATAATACATTGCTCATGAAGCAACGTGAAGTGAATAAGGGCAGCTTCTACCATTGGTGTCTGCCTTTTTCAGTCCAGAGTTGGCTTTAACTCTAGCGTGCAGCTGTGTGATTGGTACATCTCACAAAAGTTTGTGATACCAAGGGAATGTGTGCCCCCTTCAAGAGCTACAGTGAAGTGAGGAACGTAAGTCTTGGGTCAGAGAGTAGAGAAGCCAAGGCAGTTGCTTGTTTGCTCACAAATGGACCACACGAAGAGGAGTAACTTGCAGCCTTACACATGCTCAGCCAAACCACTGCATTACCTACAAATTGTGACTTATGGAGACAGAGGAGACCGACAGACTTCAGAAAAAAATTTACCATGGATTTATTAGTATTTAATTATCATATTAGACATTCCTTCCTTCCCCGCCTCCTGTGTGCCTTCAGCCTTTTCAGGCTGCAAGGCTTAATTTTATTGGTGGGTTTGCTGTCAGTGACTGTAGCTAGTGAAGTTAATGACATTTCAGTGTCAAAGCATCTCAAAGATGAAATTGTTTTCTTGGTCTTGGCTTCTTTTTCAAATGTTCCTCATAAAATTTTGCTGCTTCTTCAAGTCCTTTCTTCCTTAATGCTTTCAGTTGTAGCTGATTTGCTATTACCAGGTGGTGCAATAGTGGGATGAGACTTTCCGCTTTCCAAAGGGTCTCTTGTTGCTCAAGTGAAATGTATGTTTGTCTCTGGTCTTTTAAACCAGAACTTTCAATTTGATGAAAATGAACTGTAAACTTGTTAGGTAATGAATATAACGTAGATGTTGGGAGATTGAGGGGTTTGTCACTTGATCCTAATGCACTGTTTGTTTCAGGACATGCCCTGCAGTGTCATGGCTAATGCACTGAGGGGATGAAATAGGTCATCATAATTAGGATTTGAAGTCACCTCTGTCATTTCTGATACTTTATGAGAAGAGGGAATCAATGTAAATGTAGGTTAAGAGTTCAAGTTGTCCACCTTCTACCTCAAATACTATTTTCAAGAGCAGATTTGGTAATGAGTGTTCTTCTTTGTGAGGAAATGGACCAAGGTACCAACTTTGAAAAAGAAGATGAAGCTTTCTTTGTTATTAGCTGCCAGCTCCAGTCTTCACTGTTTTCTAGAGCAGATATAAATTATTTGTGATGAAATAGTGGGTATCCCACAAAATCATTTAATGTGAAGCATTCACCTTTCCATCTAATCCTCATTGCCCCCATTCTTGGTAAAATGGCAAATGCTAGATGTGACCATCCCATCTTAGTTTTCAGACTTCTGAATGAGATGTTTTGACACTGAAAGACTGAAGGCAGTATTCACTATAGCATTCCTTGTATCTCAATAAATCACTACGATTTGAAGCATAAAAGATAAGTAACTGATTATATTTCCACTCTGATCATGTATATGCAAATTCTTCCCTTTCTGAATGAAACTGGGATTTTTCCGCTCTACCATTTGTTTCATTTGCATGTCTACAAAACACTCCCTTGCAGAGCACCACACCAGTAGTGACACCAAGAAGACATTAAGTTCCAGTGGCATTGAACTGCCTGCTTTGCTTATCATTAACACAGGAATGAAATAATGTTTTTCTTTTCCTCAGTAATATTTGTAGTTAAATAAATGGTGGCTTTGCTCATTAAGACTTAATGGTCTGACTGTGCTCCAATTAAATGGAAAAAATATCATTATCTTTGGTGATAAAGAAACAGAGCGAAGAGTTCAGGATTGGCTTGTTTCTTGCTTGCTCATCCTTGGTGCTAAGCAGTGCCTGTATAATGCTGTAAAATGAAAAATTTTTACAAACATATGGAAGCAAAGCTTCCAGGTGACATAGAGACTTCTCACATTTAATTTCCTTCCTTTAATTGCCCATGCAAATTATGAACTCACAAAAGAGGATGAATTTTCTGCGAGTCTTCTGAAGTCTGTATGGAGACTTGGAAACCTCAAGTTGCATGTACATATTCTACTGGTAAAAGGGATTATCTGCCTGGATAAACAAATCTTGCTATTTTTCAAATTTAGTGTTGAAGTAAGGCAGACGATACGAGTGTGCTGTGGCTATATTTAAAAAATGCTAGGTGTAACAAGCTTCTGTATGTATGCAGCTGATTGAGTGTCCTTCCTAATGAGTCATCCCCTACTGAAGAACTGAGAATTGTCTGGTGGGTAGTTAAAATTTCTAGTGGTAAGTGCAGCTTGCAGAAGAACAGGAAAAGCCACGTTGAAGTGTAAATTTGACTCCAAAAGCCTACTCAAGTGACATAAATGTATGGAAGGCAAATAGGAAATAGCAGGGTAGTGTGAAGGAAAAAAACGGTCACAGGTAGAGCTCTACTTCCGTTACAGAAGTTCCTCTTTCTTGAAACTGCAGTGTGTTTCAAATGAAGTGCTTATCCTCATGTGTCCACTAACCAGTGAGCCAGCAAGTTTCTGTGTGACAGCAGGAGATGTTCTGTTAGTGGCCCACAGTTTCTGTGTGTGCATAGAGAGAAACTGGCTTCATGCTTTTTTGTGAGAGTGTTGCATTCTGCTGCTCGGCTGAGTTGGCTTATTCTTTGCCTCCTTTTGGGATTAAATAGCAGCAGCAATACATGCACGTATTACAGCTCAGAGAGAGTAGTGTAGAATTTTTTAAATGCTATTTCAGATTGCTTATAGTCCAGAATTTTAGAGCCTAAAGTCAGACCACCTTCATTTGAAATACAAAAAAATAAATTGTTAGTAAATTGGTGGCTGGTTATTGACATTGTTTCTGTATTACAGTTTACCTATTATTGAGATTGTTAACCTTAGACGAAGTAAATAATGTTTGTTGTGCACAGCCACTTCATAAAATCGTTGTATTTGTGGAAACAAGCGTTTCTATGATGAAGATTGTAAGTTTGTATCATGTAGAAAATAAGATTGGGACTGCTTTCAAATCAAAGGTCACGCTACAGTTTAAGTGGGGTTATAGTTGGCATATTAATGATACTGTCCTGGGGAAAAATAACAGAAGAGTTTGAATGCAGAAATTAATAGTTTCAAATTCTTCATACAAGTTCTCTGCAGTGCATTGAAAACATCCTTCATGGGGGCTCTCAGCCATTACTGTCATTAGAAATACAGAATAAATATATTTTTCCTCAATATTGTATGGGAATCAAGAGAACATCATTCATGCTTACAGTACTGACAACAACTCTTCCTACTGGAAGCCATCACCTGTAATACCTGAGTTCCCCAAGGCAGCAACTGATAGCTGCGGCTTTTTAAACTTTCTGGTTTAATGCTATAAAGATTCATCACGGCTAGGAATCAGTTTTGGCAGATCTGAACTGAACTGAAAGAAATGTACTGCAAAAAACCAGCAGCTGTCAAACTAAAAAATAAATTGCTGTATTCAAAATGTCCAGTGCTCTAGACAGTTTTCAGTCTTTGTAGCAGTAGGACAGACTTGATTTTGTCATAAAAGTTCCTCAGCTATTGGAAAGCTATTTGCAGGACACATTTCAGGTTACATCATTTGGAGCAGAAAAACCTGACCTGCATCAGAATAGTCAGTATTTCATTTATTGTTTCCATCTTGTCTTGCCATACTTGGTGCATCTGCTTTTTCCTGAAACTAATGCTGCTGGATATTTTGCAGAACAGAACAATACAAGAAATGCAACATCTTGGAAAAATTCACACCACTGTTTGTATTATCTGATCATCTGATTCATAGAATAAGACTCTTTAAAGCAGACTGATGTTCTTTTCTGGTTTTAACACTGAAATACTAAAGCATGAGTTTGGGAAATATCTACCACCTTGGTTTAAATCAGAACTGACTCTAGAAAACAACACCATGACAAAGGCTTGGAAGCAGGGAGTTTACCTCCGGAGTCCTTGATGTCTCCTCCATGCTTAAATCAATTGAAGCAGGCATTCTGTTGGGCACTTTTTCTGCTCTAGTCTGCATCTGTTGTGATGTTTCCTTCCCATGTTCTACTTGAAAGGTTGTTACATTATCTGTTACTGAAGCCTTGCAATTCCTTTTGTTCAGTGAGCTTATTTGCCCGATGCTGGATAAATATTCTCATTTAAATGAAGAATGTCAGAGGCCACTGTGGAGCCGTTTTAACACAGTGCTGATATTTGAGATTTTACTGTGCTATTAACAGAAGGATAATGTGATACGTAGGCCACTAAGGGAGGAAATGAAGCCTGCCTTTGGCAGATTGTGCTTGCTTTAAAAATGATTTGGATTGTCTGGAGGGTCTTATTACCTTTTTTTTTTCGTAAAACCAATTGCTGAATTTCTGTAACTGATGAAAATTTTTAAGCTAAAATCATTTTGGATGTTAAAATTGAATTATAATCTTATTCCTTTCTATGAAAGCAGGGCTGAGCATTAGGTGATAAATAAAACAATTGCTAATTCACTGAGTGAGCAGGAAAGAATGCCTGTGCTCCGTAGTCTTTCGAAGAATGCTATTGTGAGAGAGGGGAAATGCCGTATTACATTTTTAAATAAGCGTCACGAGTGGAAAAGGTTTCCAGGAAGACCACAGTTAGATGCCATCTCATGGAAAAGGAATTTGTTTCAGATATATCTTCAAAAGGGCATAAAAATTGTTGAGGGCATTTAGGAGAGATTCATATAGTGTTTTGAATGCTTGAGATATAAATCATGAGTCATACTGTGAAAAGGATCAAAGTTACTGGAGAAACTTCATTTTAAATGACTGCAGCACCTCAGTGTACATCAACAAGGAAAATGAATGCATTTTGGACAATGAGGCTTTGTAAGAGAAGGCGAGTCAGCATAGGAAGTAATTTACTGGGTGAGCTCTTGGAAGTTAAGATAATAACTCGATCAGGAAAAAGAGGACAAAGCTAAGCAAGCTGCCAGAATTTATTTGTGGTTGAAAGGAAACTGAAGGTTTTTTCTTTCTTTTTTGGAAGAAAAAGCAGAAGGAGAGTAACAGTGATATCCTAATTCAGTAACAGGACACTAATGGCAACAGGACTTTCAAATGCAGACAATGGGGACAAATTTTACATAATCATGGGAAGGAAAAGCAACACACTAATTTAAAAAATACATCTAGAATTGAATTTCACTTTATCTGTTTTGAATCCAGCTGGGGGTATTTAGTAACATCAGAGTAGTAAGTAAATGCTATGTAATCATCAATTTGGCGAGTTAAGCTGGTACTGAGCCATCTACAGCATCTCCACTGCTTGTGCACAACACTGTCATTCAGGGCAGTGGAAGAGGGGCTGCCACACCTCATATCCCCCTGTGGACTGGTTGCTAATTTTGACTTCAGCACAGTATTCTTTCTTTTTGGCAGCTCAGCTTTCTGAAAGATTGAAATTTTTTCAGGGTCATATCATAAAAATGGCAGATCTAGAGGAAATACTTTTCAAAGTGTTATAGATGGGCAATTTTATGATAAAAATAGTTTTAATTCATCTATAAACTAAGCTGGCTCATTCATACCTGTGGCAAAGTATTAGCTCAGCACTCTATTGCTTTTCATGTTTTGCTATTCAAATTAATGAAGCAGTCCTGTTTTCCACAGCTAATTAAACCTGAGCAAAGAGTACATGTTTGGATATAAGAACAGATTATTAGTAATGTAACTGGTGCTTTGAGTTGCTTTTGTTGAGTTGAACTCACTACTGAGGGCATGACTCAGAGCTATATTCTCAATTAAACTAGTAAAACCTGTAAAACAGTATGTATTTTTATACTATAAGCTCTTCAAGTCATTAAGCTGCTTCATTGTATCTTTAAAGTAATAGGGGAAAAAATCTAGACAATAAATAAATATATTATCTGTGGTCTTCTGGGTTTTTTCTTTTTATATTCCATTCCAGTGTTAACGTGTCACACCTCTCAGAGCTTTCTCATTTCTACTGCCTGCTGATGGTCTCGGCTACTGGCTGTTGAACAATGCCGGGTTAGCATGGGGAAGTACTGCTGTAAATTTGAATCTAATTCAGTTTTGCTTCTATTTTTTAACTGCTGTTGTCTCACAGGTGACTCAAGGACTTTCACCAGGGATTTTTGTCCTGTCCTCAGGATTTGTAGGCTCAAGAAGATGAGGAAAAGAAAATTCTTTCCTCTTGCCCAGTTACTTTAGGTTTTTTGCTGTGGCACAAATTTATTGTTCATAGTTTTATACTAAAACTTAATACAAATTTGCAATTTATGAAACAAAATCATATTCAGTTTATGATAGTTCCCCTGTTCTCATCCCTACCAGCCAGTCTTATTGCTAGTTGTTTTAATAGATCAATTGCAGAAAACTGCAAGTTATGTCAGAATAGATCCACCAGCAGATGACAAATGGAAACAAAAGGCTTGTGTCTTTGCACTTGCTCAGCAGGAGGAGAAGGTGAAAAACAGAGGGAAAATGAATGTAACGTTTTATGTAGGTTTAGACATTTGGGGAAATTATTTTGGGTGTCTTTGTTTGCTTTAGGGAAGTAAATGTTATCATGGTCATTGACTCAGAACTGAGCAGGAAAAAATTCCTTGCACACTGTGTTTTTATATTTAAATTAATTAACATTTCCCCCTTCTGTCTTTCTGTTAGAGGAAAATACAGTATGAGAGAGATTCTCTCACTGGGATTTTTTCATTCAGTACTTAGTACTTGTGGCATTATTAAATACACCAAGAAATGTCATTCTTGGGATGTTCTCTGTGGGGCCAGGAGTTGGACTTGGTGATCCTGATGATTTCCTTCCAACTCAACATATTCTGTGATTCTGTGATTCTAAGTATTTAGGTTGTAAAGACACCTGCAGCCCCATGGATGAATTGCCCTGATACAGTATATATGCACCCCAAAAAAATGCAGTGATTGCAGGAGTGGAAGGGGAAGAAGCTACTTCAGTCTGTCCTTACTCATTGTTGCTTAGGGTTCTGCCTCATTTTAGCTGTGCTCAGTGACTGAAGTGCTTAGAAATGGGCTCCCGTCTACTGACCACACACTGGTGTGACTTTTGGCCTGCCTGTTCCAGCAACCTGTCTGAAGGAGTTCTGCTCTCTCAGACATCAGGTGGGACTTGGTGGTGTCTCTGTGTTGAAAAGCTGTCAGCTCCTTCTGCCAGGGTTTCAGTGGCAATACTTGAGAATGGGGAGTTCACTAATGAAAGGTCCTTCTTCACCACCTGCCCAAAATGGCACCATGTGATTCAAATACGTTCTTGCCTCTCTGGGGATAAATATTGGTCTGTGAACTAGAGAAAACCTGTATTTCATTTTTAAAATTCTGCAGTTGCAGTGACTTTCTAATTTTCAGATCGTCAGGGATGATTCTGAGACCTTGCTACAACATGCCTATGTTAAAGTACAGCAAAACACACCAGTTGGGCCTTTGGCTTTTCTCTACACGGTGTTTTTCCAGTAGGCAGTGTAGGTTCATAAATACCCCAATCTTAAACATCTGGGTTTAGGCATGAAATTTGATCTTGGTGCTTACCTTGGTATGGAGTTGCTCTTACTATTAAAAATTGACTCTGTCTCCCTTCATGGACTGCTTCGAGTGGTGGAACATGTTATATGTCAGTGAAGCAAGCCACGGTGCATCCTGCAAAGGAAAGCAGCTGCCTTAGGATTTCCAAAACTCAGCATCAGTACAATGAAGAATCTGGTAAACACTTCCCATCAACACATGGTATTGGAAGGCAGTGGCTGGGCAGAATCAGATACATGCACTCTTCTGGCAGAGCAGCCACAGATAGGAACCATAATTACAGAAAATAGATATGTAATGATGAGTTTAATTATTAACCACTTTCCTATATGCCTTTGAGTAGCCATAGTATCAGAGCACTGGAAACCCTGGAGGTTTGTGAAGCTGCATCCTGTAGGAAAATTAGGAGTAGTCTGAAATTATGCTACTCTGCAATGATCAATAAGGGTTGAAGTGCCCTATTTTATTTTTTTAATGATTTGCTCTTGGGATTTTTCCTGGTCTCTTAAAGGTTTGATTTTATGCAGGTTTAATTTTATCCCTCCTACCAAGGTATGGTTTTCCAAGTGTAAACTTCAGTACTCTCTCTTAACAAACTAATTCCAGGCGTGCAGTTATATGTTGTCTTTTTAAATAAAGTAAATCCATAAATATCCTCTTAGATGCAAATGCTAGGCTAATTGATGTGGTCTGGCATTGTGATCAAAAATAGAAGGCAGCTGTAAAGCTAATGGGTATACAGCTGCTTTGCTTCATCAAAGGGTTATCAGGCATCTGGAATGCTCGGGTGAATGTGTCCACTACTTTTTATACACTCTTTTTACAGTGCAGATTGAGGAACTGCAAAATACATTGAATAGTGTTGCTGGGAACTTAGCCTAGCTCCTGTAATATTTATATAGACCTTCAGCTGCTCTAAAATGTCGTAGCATCACTGGCCACTCAGCCTGCTCATGACCAAACAGTCCTTGAAAATGTTGCCATTACACATGAAGGCAAAAGTTTTTAGAAGTTTTGATTACTGCAAAGCAACCATCAGAGAAAGTGTCAGAGGAAGAAGGTACACCAAAGAGAGCAAATATTTTGTTGGCTGGGCTTGGTAAGGAGACTGGTAGCTGCCTGGGAGAGGAGAGTGAGGAGATGCTACAGTCACCAATTTCTCTGGCTGGAGTGTTCTTCAGTTCTGTTCAGTGCATTGCCTTAATCAATACTAGGACCCTTCCAGATTCTAATTATCAGTTCCTTTTGCCAGCTTCATTTTCCACATAAGTTCTAAGTTGAAAGTAAACTTTCATCAACACAAGATGTAAGCTCCAGATCTCTGTACATCATATTTTTAAAGAGAAAAGTGGATGTGTGCGTGGAGCTTACTCCGCCTTTCCTGATATCATTTTATGTAAATACATCAAAACTTGAATTCATATTTTTTCTAAAAGAATTCATATTTTCTTTTTTTGGGGCACACATATATTTGCATTTGAATGTCAAGTGCATCTTCCAGTGATTGTTAGTAATCTTGGCCTTTCTAAGTTCTTCCATATTTTATGGTTTCCCATTAGTAGAAGTATAATTTGTAATTATGTTTGGAAATCAGCAGTGCAGATTGCCGAGAGGAAAGACTGAGCACTCTTCATTGCAGAAGCATTTTTCCCCCTAAAACTTTTTTTACAGACACAAAGCACTAAACTCTAGAGAAAAAAAAACAGTTCTGCAGAAACTTAAAACAGCTTGCTTAGTTACAGTATATGAAAAGAGAACCTCAGGAGGTTCACTGACAATATGCCGTATTGTCTTCACTTCTGTAGTCAGCTATGCTGAGAAATACGAATGACTGCTTGGATCTGTGAAGGATTTATGAAAATGCTATTCCTGATGTGAGAAGCAACCTAAACCAAATTAACAGTCACTGGAAGGAAGAACATGCACAAACTGATGCCAAATGGTAGCCATGGATTTTGTTGTTTTGCTGAGTTCTCTTTGTTGCCAGCATGGTATTTTGTGAGAACTTGGTGATTTTGTGGATAGAGGGAAGTATACATAATTTTGATGTGTAGGTGACTTACAGTGGTGCTTGCAGAGTGTCAGTTCATTGCACAGTTCAGCCCGTGCACTTGGCATCGTTGGCTGCTAAGGTTGTGCCCTCAGAGCCTGCCATGCGTGGCCACTAGAGACTGGAAACTGTCTGATGTATTTTTCAAATCAGTGAAACTTTAGAATGAGAAATTCTTAAGTAGTAGCAAAACAAATACAACAGTCGCAAGGGATGTTGCTATATCCAGGGCAATTTTTCAGAGGATAGTAAGAAAAAGCACATATCTTTAGGAAATCAGAGAGTTGCCAAGACATCATAAGTCTGAAGTCCTTGGAGGCCAGGCAGACTTAGTGGAAGATGATAGAAACTTCTGAAAATCAAGCAAAATGAGGAAGAGTGTAATTTTCTTTCTGTTGGGGAGAAATAAGCTGCAAAATATTGATACTTGTGAAAAAAAATGGTCACTTTCTGTAACTTGTAAAATGGTGGCTTGTTTTACAACAGTTAATACCAAGGAGCTTTTCTGTAGTTAAGAGGAAAAAGACTGTATTTGTTTGTACATTATATGCAGAAGCAAATATTTTCATGGATATATATGCTCCCTTAAGAGTGAAAGAGTGCAGTAGTCTACACTTACGCTGATCCTCATTGAGCCAAGTAAGAAGAAGGGGAAGGAAGTTTAGGATCATTGTGGAAGTTGTATCTAAGAGACTAATTTATTGAAGAATCTCTTGGGTTTACCATACTTGGGTGGAATAATTTTAATAGTAGAACATAGAGCCCCTGGCAGGGGAAACCAAGGAAGGGCGCTTTTTGTGCTGCCTAGTAATGTGACTTTCTAAGGTCAGCAGCCATCCAGCATACCATGCCAAGAGGATGCAGGTGTTGGAGAAAAAAAAAGAAATCAAGCAATTTAATTCACCTCTAAGCAAGTGCTTATTCAAGCAAGTGATGTGCAAGAGGAATGTTTACTAATATATTGAAAAAGAAAAAACTTGTTATAATCCCTAGCCATAACTGGGGGGAAATGAGCATTGCGATAACTATTTAATTTAAGCAAGTAGAAATGTGCAAAAACAAAACCAACCAACCAACGAACGAAACAAAAAAGAACCCTAACCAAAAAAACCTAAAAAACTACAACCCAACACCCCAAAACAACTGTTAATTATGAATAATTGTCCTTCTGCTAATGTTATGAAAGGTGCTGTTGACTAAAAGTTTTATCAGTTTCAGTTCCTGGCTAATAAAAAATGTGTGAAAAATGTTGCATGTTACTGTATTTTGCAGTGAACAGAAAGCTCATAGTCTCGTCCTCTGCTGTTGCAGTTGCACTCTTGGGTGGATGAGGTGTGAAGCGCAGGATGCAGCGAGGGGTCTGCCCGTGTGAGCAGGAGCTGCAGTTCTGCCTGCGCTGGGAGAAGGCAGCTGCTGTTGAGGAACAGAGTATGGCTGAGTCATGAATTGTGCATGTGTGTCAGACACTGAATGTTTGCTCCAGGGGTAAGAGCAAATTGCACACAATGTTTTTGGGGCTAGGTGAATGCTAATGAAGAGGAAATCTTCTGGCCTTACTTTGTACCACTCGTTTCTGTGAAGAGCAAGGACCTGCTCTAATCTGATGAATGTAGGTACGGATGCCGTGAGACATCTTTGACATCTTTGCCTGTATCAGCCCCAACAAAATGAGATCGGTAGAGCTTTGCTAAGAGTATATATTATCTTGACTGTAATTAATAGTGCTAATTTCTATTCCACTTAATATTGCTTGTAACTGTCAGAGACAAATAATACCAAATTGTATTCAAACACATTAACCAAGCCAGATAAAAATCTTGGCCTTTTGAATTTGCAGAGTAGTGAACATGTACACAGTGAATACTCTGTATTGTGCTGGTTTTGTTGTACAGGTTCAAAAGTTCTCTAATTCAAAAGCAACTTAAAATCTTTTGGTTTGGACTAAGGATGACTTTGATTTGAAATGTGTTTTGAACATAAATTGGCTCTAGTGAAATGTGGGCATTCTGTCATGATGTTCCTGGATTTTTACATGCTGGATTCTGATAAAAACAGCAGGCAAATTATTTTTCTTTATTTGATGGAAAAGTCAGATTTTTCTTACTTACCTGAGAATTTAGGAAAAACCCCTTTGGGCATTACAACGTGCCTGCATGGTCATGAGTAAATCAGGTGCATAACAGCTCTTTGTGATGTTAATAAATGGGAAGTTTTTTACTGTACTGCTATTTTTCCCTCCTCCATTTACTATCAAAACTGACCTTTCACATACTAGATACTACCAGCATTTTGAGTGAGACCTGGAGATTTTCACTTCTTGGTGCTTTCTGAAAGCCGGGGGCCAATTAGATGCTTTCTCTAGAGATAAGCGAATGAGGCAACGGATACAAAACAACCCAAGGCCTCTGGCTAAGCATGCAAACATCACAGAAAATTTGGGAGAGGTTTTTTGTGTTTTTTTTCCCAAAATCCTCAGTCATTCCCTTGTCTCAAGAGAAGTTTTATTTCTGAAGGAATTCTTTAAAATTATTTAATCACAGAGTTGGAGAGAGGTTTGATGGAGTTTTTAGCCAATATTCCTGTAAGGGAATGATAGTCATTTGTTCGTTAGTACAGTAAATCTCGACAGATTGAACAGCTGTTTACCTCCTCCGTCATTGATACTGCATTTATTTGGCACTGCACCAAAGTGTGGTAAAACTTCAGTTTCCATCTGAACTCCTTTATGTTCTGTAATGCAGGCCATCAGCATTGCAGGGCTGGTGCTTTGTGCCTGGCATAATTGGTACTGAAGTTTTTAGTATTCTGTTTCCAGCTTAAGGGGGGCCTTTTTGTTATCAGGATCTTTGCATTTCCTCTCTTCTCCAGTCCCCTTGTGTCCTGCCCTTCCTCAGAGATTATATACCAAGAATAAGAAGTAAGACGGAAAATTGGGTATTCAGCAGGCAGTAAAAACAGAAGCATGCTTTTATGTTCATCAAAAAAAGGATCTATTGTGGAGCCAAGTCACTGACCTTTTCTTCTCATCCATCATGGGAGTTTCAGGCAGAGCTGTGCTCTGCTTCATGGTGAACTTGCCTGTTGTGAGGAAGTTTGCAGACACAGGACTATGAGCACACACAGGACTCACTTGAGCCCTGGAATGTTGGTCTTAGGTCCTTTGTGATTAATCCACCTTTCACTAATGGGTCTAGGTCTCACACTGCAGACTGTGTGAGCTTTTTTAAGATTCTCTCCTTCCTACTAAAGTTGTGAGGTTCACGGAGGACTTAACAAGATGCTTCTTGGTCCAACTATAACCGTGGTTTACATGTAGGTGTTGGGTGCAGTCTAGGGCTAGGCTCATTGTGGAGGTCAAAGAGGAAGGCTGTGCTTAAACCAAGCTCTTCTTCTACCTCTTCCCTAAAACCCTCTAGGACAAGCATAACCCAAGTGCTCTGCTGCCAAAGCTGTTAACAGCCAACTCAGAGATGCCAAGGCAAGTCCAGGGGAAGGGAGGCTGGGGAGGAAAGAGGGGTAAGAAGGTGGTGTAGGAGCCCTCCTATTTTAAGCACTTTTGCCCACAGAGGACCCATTAGGTTTCCAAACAGCTACTCAGAAGCATTTTGTAGGAGATGGCAGCATGGCTTTCTGAGCCTTACGTGGCACATAAGGGGCATATGTTCTGCTGTATTGGTCTTTGAGGCATAATGCATACCTTAGTTGTCAGATTGTGATACCCTTTAGGGCTTTGTGGTTATAGGTTCATCAAGTGAGGCCTATTTTATTTAGCGATCAGCACTTTAACTGCACATAAACCTCTGTAGCTGTAGCTCCTGCAGCAGGCATCTCTATGAAAAAGCCTTAAGATGTCATAATATTTGAAAGCGAAAAATATGCCTTTTTTTCTAGGACCTGTAATTTAAGTAGCAAAATAATTGGGTAGGAAGCATGTCTTATCTCTTGTTGAATATGATATGAAAGACAGTTACAGCTTTTCAAACCTGGCTAAAACTATGAATTATCCTAGAGTATTTGTATGGATATAATTTAGGCAGCTGTCAGACAGAAATATTTTAGATTCTGTATGTTGTCTTGCAGAGGGGCTGTGGCTGTTTCGAAATACTTTTTTTATTGCATGGAATGAGGGGAACTTGTATAGCACAGTAAGTACTGTGGAGATGTTTGAACTAATTAATTGGTTCCATGAAGAAGTAATTTCTAATGCAGCAAAGAATAAGTTTGGATGGACTTTAATCATTCTTACAGCATCCTTGAGAGAGGCATATCAGAAACTCTAGGAGGTCTGTTACTTCAAATGTTGGTATACCTTTCAGGTTACTGTAGGAATTATTCTTTGCCATTTCAGGAGCACTGGGGGTATGGGTGTGCAAATTTTATTTTATCTTCTTTTTTATTAAAGTGCACATTCATCCTTCCTACCTACCCTGATTGTCAGCCTGGGGCTTTAACATTCTGCCTAGTGTCCATTTTCTTGCTTTGACACTCACCCATTGTATTTTGGATGAGTTTGTTATTATGGTTTGTCTGAGCTGAGCTGCTCCACCTGATGGTGAAAACAAGAACATGCCTTCTCTCGTGCAGTGAGGTTTTATTTGAAAAACTGTGACCTAGGGGAAGCATTTAATGCTGTAAGTATAGGCTATGTGCTGCCTTAATCCAGGAGACTTACTAATGATGTTCTGTCCCCTTTATACTCAAATGTAGAGCAGATAAGGTTATGTAAACAAGTTGCACAAAGATCTTGAATCCACAGTTTTCTTTCATGATTCTACTGAGATGCCCAAGGGTGGTTACTTGTAGTGTAGACAAGTACTCCTCAAGGTCCAGATGCTGCCAGAACCTGAGATGCAGCTGTGATTTGCAAGAGATGCATCTCTGAAAGGAGTTGTTCTGGCTCATGCACAGAAAGGGAATTTCTACTACTTGGTGTCTGTTGATTTGGTCATGTTCTTACTACCCAATGTGGAAATACTTCATGGTTGAGTATGTTGCGTAGAAGACCTTGCCCATATGGTGCTTTCTATCTCAAATCCACTTAGTTGCTCAGAAAAAGTGGTAAAAATGAAAGAACTCTGAAAGAAACAACATGCTTACAGTAAAAGATTTAAAAGGTTCTCTTACGGCATTGAAAGAGAAATATCACATAAATCTCATGAAAACGGCAAAGAAACAGGAAGAATAACAGAGCTTAATCTTCCCAATTCTTTTAGTTTGCCCACCTTTTTGCAATGCAAGAGTCTGTGGATGCATGCTGCAGTAAATTTCTCTCCGGCATCTTCCATGTTGCCCTAAGATATGAGAGTATTTTCCATGTGATAGCAAAATCTATCATCTCTGGATGGTCATGTCTTCAGCCAGAAAAGCAAAAGGTACGATTTGCTGTTCTGAGCATCCCTAATGTGGCAGGGATGAAGGAGGGATCCTGTATGGAAGAATGCTTATATATAATGGCACGTTCAAGGAACCTTCTTTAAAATATTTGAGCAGCCCAAGGTCAAAATTTTATGTGCTATTGAGAATGTAGTACGAGATCTGACCATCCAAGCATGAGCTGGTTACATTCAGTCTGCACTCCTGCAAAAGTGAGGTACCAACAAAAAACAGAAAAGTTGCTCTAATTTATGCTGTGAAACGCTGAGAAGTCTCCTTGTTCTATTCAGCTTTCATAGCCTCTGTCAAAAAATGAAAATAATGCAAATTTTAAGCCGTTCTTGTATTTTTGTCCTTTGTTTGTATTAAACATATACACTTAACATTGCACAAAGTGGTGTGTACAGACCTTTGTTTTGTTTTTTCTTTCTTTCAGACACCCTGGCTCTGGAATACCAGGCAGTGCTGGAGCGGGTATCCATATCAGGTAAAAGTTACAGTGCTATCTAAAAACAAGCATGACACTTCTGCAGAGCTCTGTTTTTATTATGGTGGAGCTTTTTGCCCTTGTGTGAATGGGCTACTCAGCATTTCAGAACACTGCTAGTAAATACTTCCCATCTTGCTTGAGTTTAAGATGGGAAAAATGAGCATAGCTGTCACACCTGAATTCCATTCATTGAATTCCAAAAGCTACAGAGAAGAGTTTGCAATTTAAGGAGTTTAACCTGTCTAGGGTATATGGGGGTTTTTTTGTTTGTTTGTTTGTTTTGGTTTTTTGTTCGATTTTTTTTTTCTCCCCCTGAAGGGCAGGGAAGGGGGGGGAAAAGCAATTGACAGACTGGAAAATGTGAAGAAGAGTACTGTTCAAAAGACACGTGAATCCCTGTGACAGTGAACAGCCCTTGACAGGCTGAACAGGAGAACTGTGTTTGGATGCTACTGTTCTTGAAGGTTGTGTAGCTGTTGGAAATGGTTCAGTGGAGACAGTTCAGCAGAAATCTTGATCTGAGAAAGGTTGAAGGAATTTGGTCATGTAGCCTCAGAAGAAATAATGACTTAAATTCCACCCAGACACTGAAGGGTGAACTGAACAACATGAGGGAAGCAGCAGCAAATTGAATGGGGGAAGTGCTGAGACTTAATCCCTCAGAAACTTTAGATACAATTATTTCTTAGATTGATATGGCTACAGTCACTGGTGCCTCTCAGCCTCGTTTCCTACTATTTTTGTGTTATTACATGCAATAAGAGGTTGGCTTAAAACACCATGAATGTTACTGACTGAAGAACATACACTTACTAGACTTAGCAGAAGAACAAGGTCATTTAGAAAGTTGGTTACAACTTCTAGAGTGTGGGAGCTAAAATTACTGTGTCTAATATCATTTTAGTAGTGGTGAGGGTCCAACATAAAACAAATTGTCAAATTAAAGTCATTATGAAAATCATTGCCCCAAAGATAAAAAAGTCTACTGGGTGCTAATCAGGGCTAAGTACTGAGTTTTCAATTTGGTTTTTTGTTGGTTTTTTTCCATAACTATATAAACTTTCTAATCTTTTTGCTACAACTCCTTTGTAAATTACTCAACAATGCCCTGCAGAAATCCAGCTGGACTTTACTGTAGATACAGTGAAATGGATCATGTGGGTGACAACACAGCCATAAGCACAGGTTAACCTATTGAGGTTAAGTCTATGGAGAACTAAAACGTAACATTTGAACTAAGTTAAACACACTATTGATACAAGAAGGAATCTGTGACATTTTCAGAATTGCTATCACTATGTGTGGCTTTAGAAATACTAATGCTATTGTTAATAAAGCAGCTGACAGTCTTCATTTTTTACTAGAAATTTTCCCAAGTGAGTTCCCTTGCAATAATGAGTATAATAGTTGCAGTTCATTGCAAGCTCTTATTTTCTTTCCCTTTTTTAATTACATGTAATTAAAAGTCTGTTGGCAGTCTCTCGAACTTGGAAAAGGATTATATTGGCCCAAGAAATGGCTTTAAAGGACGGATTTTGAATGTACTCATTTTTTGTAAAGCATAAGCATGTGTCTATATTAAAATAAGACCCATAGAGCATTTCCTGGGAATCCAAGGACTCGCTTTCAGCTGCAAAGAACTTGTCTGTGAAAGGGAATGAGAATAAAAGGTGCAACCAAAATGCCTCTTGCCAAAGGAAACAGCTCATACCTTGCTTGGGTGCATAACTGTGGCAGTGCAAGCTGCTCTAGAGATGGTTTATCTAATCCCTTGAGAGATGCCTTCAGGAGCTTCTCCTTTGCCGGTGTCCCTCTCTATCACTACCATGGAAGACAGGAATATCATGGAGGCATATTTGCATGGAAATTAGAGTAGCTCCTAGGACTGGCTCTCTTAGGCTGAGGGCTGAACAGTTTATGTGTGCCACCAGTTACCTTCTTTGAAGTTACCCCAGGTTGGTTTTGATATAAGAAATTATTATTTCTTTTACTTTGGAACAACTCTGTAACCACGTTGTATATCGTACAAGATGCTTGGATAAATTTATTTTATTTTCTTCTTTCCAAATGTTAGTATGTCCCCAGAAAATGGTTACATTCTTTAAGAGTAGGCATTTCTATTATAAAGAACCCTGCTCAAAGCCCACATTTTCATCATGAGCAGATGAGATTATATACTAGCATTACTTTTTTTCGAGTCTAATCTAGCATTGGTTTTTTGCTATGCTTTAAACCCACATTACTGATATACAGCAAAATGTTTCAAGTAAACTTTCAAAACAGACTTAGGAATACTCAGAATTTAGTTTGCTCTGGGTTCCAAACTGACAACATCATAATTTTTGGTGTTACAGTAGTGTCAGGACTACAACATTAGAAGAGAGTACACTGGGGAGCTTTATATTTCCAGAGCCGGCAAGGTTTGAAAGAGGCAACCATCATTTTTTTTTACATAGGATGCTTTTTTAAAATTCAATAATCCCCTGTGATTAAACATGTCTCCTATAGACCACAGCTGCCTGTAATGTCAGTTAGACACTATTAACCTTTTCTCATCTCCGTCTTTCAGCCACTGATGCCTGACCTTCATTATTACTACATGGTTGAATTGTCCTTCTACTGGTCCTTAATGTTTTCTCAATTCATTGACGTCAAAAGAAAGGTAAGAACAGTTAGACTAAAACCACCAAAAGCTATAATCTTTAACATATTGTTCTTGACTTGAGGAATACCTATTACATACCTATACCATATTACATGTATGTAATACATGTAATACCTGTATTACATGGGCAGTGAACTGGAAATACAGTTCTTTCTAGTGTTCAACTCTTGCAGATATTAATCACTGAGAAACTGTGTTTGTCTTACTCTGTTCCTTGTTACTATAATGTGGGGTTTTTCTGCACATGGGAAGAAGAGCCTGGAGCAAATATTGAAGGGCAAATAGCAGAAGCCAAAAGAACCTTCTGCTTTCATACAGTGACTTGAATGGAATTGAACAGGTAGTATCTGGTAGATACACTGTCTCTTCTAAGAGTAAAACGATGAAATACCAAGAAAAGAGCAAGACTGCCTCATAAATTCACAGTATCACTTTGTAAGATAAGATCTAAGAGGCCTTTCAGTTTTTTCTACAAAAGGACAGAGAAAACATTTAATATTAAAAGTGATGTTATATTTAATTTTACCCTGACAGTCATATAGCTGAGCATTGTTATTAGAGGGCTGTTAATGAAAAAAAATAAGGCTCTGTCTAAATAGAAATATTTTTCCACAATTAATAGCAACCTGTTCCATATTCCAGGTTTTCTCCTCCGTGGAGAATCCTAGTCCGTAGCAGAACAAGCAGCACAACAGTTATTCTCTAACAACAGTGTGTAGAGCTATTTTTGCAGGGGCTTTAATGTTTCAAAATTAATTTTTTTAAGCATTTTGAAAGGATTTTATAATACCTTTCTGGGCCTCCTTCAGCTGTCATTTAAATAAATGATTGTAGGCTATGCTAATGGAAAAATCCCTGTTTATTTGAATTTTAGCAGGAGCATAACTCTGAAAAGAGTAAATGAAGGATGCAGTATGACCTGAATAAACTTATCTGCCATTTATACCCAGAGTGTATTCCTAGGAGTCCTATGCCAGAGCTACCTATATAGAAATGCACTCCTCTATTTGGATTTCCAGATTATTCCAGAAGTAGAAATCTCAAGAAAGCATCAACAAAATTTAAATCCATATTGGAGGATAAATTGTAAATAAAACAACCAATTTATGATGAATACATATAAATCCCTTGCTTGCATTGTCTGTAGATGCTAAACATTCTGTTAATCATGAGCTTGAAATGGGTATAACTTCACTGTTTCACAAACCACAGATAGAGAGAAACAATGCTCAAGGGAGCTATATGATAGAGGAGATGAATTTAAATCAAGAGTAATATTGACTAATATAGTAACCTGCAGAGGCCAAGTCTGTTTCTTAGTTATATATAAATGACTTGTACTTGTTATCAGAAAAACTTTAGAGCAACCTGCTGTGGAGATAGGATGAGACATGGAAGTGGGGAAGTGGATCACTAACAGCCAAGTACCACCCCGGACACAGATTGCACTGCTTGAACCCAGAGCACCAGATCCAAATAGTGTCCCAAACACCTGCTGTGTCTGAGAAAGTGCAGTGTCCAGCAGAGAGCAGGAGCACAGCATCTGCAGGGCAATGATTGCAAGTCAAAACCTTTCATTATCAGCACTCAGCAGGGAACAGTGGAGATGGCATATTTATAAGTAACCTATTAGATCACTCACCGGTTTGGACTGTGGAGACAGCTCTTTTTGTAGTGCAAGTGAAATTGATAATGAGGAAGATCAGATTGGAGAAATGCAGCTGTGCCCTGGTGTCACAGTAAAACTGTTTGGGAGTGCAAGCTGCCAAGGAAACCCACTGAGTTGAAAAATGTTAGTACTAAAGACTTACCGTGGTTGGCAAAAAGGAGTACAAGCTTGACAGAGACACGAGCTCTTGCAGCACCATAGCAGTTCTCTTTTAAAAGAAAGTTTTCTTTCAAAAAATTTGGAAACCTTGTAATGCACCCAGTATGCAATGTGTGGAATGGTACCCATGTGAAATAAGGATCTGTTTAACAGGAAGCAGGAAATTCGGCAGCTAATACCAGATATTATTGTAGTATTTCACAATTGGCTTGTATGGAGCAGATTAACAGTTCTCAACCCGAGTAAGCTGTTGATGTTTTCCTGTTACAGTGAAACAAATACTTTTATCTAAGTCTTGGTTTCATTTTAGATACTTTAAATTCAGCAGCAGTGGCTGTGTTGTACCATGGGATGGTCAGAAGTGCCCAGACAGTCTTGCGCACTGCAGGAATTCAGCCAAATGCTTTTTTTCATGTAGGGTTTCTCTGAAGGAGAGGTGCAGTGTGTCCTTGCTGGAAGCAGCAGCACTCAGCACTGGCCTAACTCCAGCACTAGTCTTTTACTTACTGTAAATCAAGGGAAATGTACTTGCTGTTTTCCATCTCCATTTTATTCTTCTCTGATAGCAAATTGATGACTTCAAAAATTACTTCCAGGGGTTTTTCTGTCTTTCAAATACTTGTTTATCTTTATTTAGGTGTTATAAATTCCACCAGATTTGTCTTTGCCTGACTGGAGGTTCGAGCACACTAGGCCATTGCACATACCTACTATTGGCATTAAATCAGTCAGCCGTGTGTATCAACTTCTACAGTTTTATATTGACACGTTGTTAGCTTCATAAATACTTCCTATGTTGCTGTAATGATATTCTCTCTTAAGAGTGTTCATTTTCAAAGATGAAACCCAGTATGAATTGGTGTTTTGTCATCTTTGACCGGCTTCCTATACTCCTGTTTTGTAAAACACTGAAAAAAAATATTAGGGAAGTTTGTTAGTTTCACAAGTACCTGATAAACCTAAAAAGCAGTGAGCCTTATTTACATGCTTTCTGGATACGTGAAGTATTGTGTAACAGAAAAATATTTGACAGGTACATTTAAAGGAATGTATAAAATTTCTACTCAGTGTTTTAACAGTTTTATAGAAGATCTAGGAGACCTTTCTGTGTATTCACACCTTTTATTTCCAAACATTTGGTAATTCCTAGAGCTTCTGTGTTTTACTTCTTTTCTTTAAAAATGACAGTTTACTCATTCCAAGAACAAAATGATCTGTAGCTGCTAATTTTCTTGAATACTAAATTTTGATTCTAGAAAACTTATGCTATATTTTGCTAAATTTGGATACTAGATCTCTTTCTTCGAAGAGACCTTTCTTGGTAAGAAACAGACAGAATTGATTTCTTTTGTTGCAGTGGAAGCAATTAAGAGTGCGTATGTTTTGCAGACCTTTCCCTTTCCTTGTTGATCTGTAATATGAGCCATGAAGATGATATTTTGTCCTTCAGTGGCACTAATGCTCATGGCAACTTGGCAGTTCAGTTAGTGATTGTGACATGTTAAAAAAATGTGGGTGGCAGAAGCCTTAATTCCAGAGGGCTTGTCTACAAGTTGAGACCTATGGGGTTTCTCTGCTGTCTGCCCTGTGTTCTTCCCACTGATGGTGTCTAGAATAGGTTCTTTCTCCTATTCTTAGCCACAGATTTTCATTACATAGGCACGTGATATCTTCCAGCAGTTACAACTGGAGGCTACAAATCTTCTGTAAATAAAAACGTCTTTCACAAACATACATATGATTTGAAATATGTTAACTAAAAAACCCCCCAAATTAAAAAGCCCATTCCTGTAAAGTTGCTCTTCCACTATATATGGGTGAAAGTGCTGGAGTAAGCTGGGAACACAAGGACCATTTTTGGCTTTATGGAGGCTTGTACCATTAGTATCTATGTGTTCATTACCCTTGTGTGTAACTAAAATCTAACAGGTAGCATCTTCAGACCTTAGTATTAATTAACGACTTAAAGAAATGTTGCAAACAGGAAAGAAACAATCCCAATAACAAAGCAGTCATATTTATATCATTGCTACTTTTTTCCAACAGTTTTCCATAGGTCAGTCCAGCACTTCTGTTTCAGAGGTGGCAGAGTCAAGTAACTGTCTCTTTTAAGAAACGTTATTACAGAAGGAGTTCCCTGGACAGCATTTCTTTAAGACTCATACAAAAATGCAGAAGACTGCTGCCCAAGAACATTAGGATTGCTTAGGAATAATCCATATTGTCAGGAATGCCTTGAAGAATATCCAAGAGGGACTAGAAATCTTGTATTTGTAGAACATGAATGTGTCAGCTATGAAAACAGGAGATTTTCTACTTGACTTTTTGCCCCGTTTGGACTGCCTATGTACTAACATAATTGCATTTGGAAGGAAAATTAAGAACAGTGCCATGGTACTTGGAGGTGAAGGAGGTAAAGAGCTAGGCTGCAGTATGGCCACAGGGCAATGCTAGTAGATTACAGGGAATAAGGTAGGTGCTTTGCTGTTTTTATTATGGTGAAATAGTCTCCATGTGTGGGTTTTTACTGAAATGACTAAGGTGCCATACCCTTGCTTTCCCTTAGGACACTCAGAAAGGGAAACAGCTTTTAATTGTCTTTTTCTTCTGTCTGTTTGAAGAAAATGGATTTAAGGCAATGGCTTGATATGACTGCTGAATGTATTTTATTGTGTTCCATGCTTCTGGGGGCCAGATAACTTGGCTGAAAAATGTTGGGTGTATTCTAAACTGGCGTATGAGTCTCTGCTTTTAGTCTTTTTATCTTTTCTCCCCTACACTGCCCTCCTCCTACCCTTCCTCAGTTTTATGTTGGAGATACTGGCAGTGCCTACTGAGGAGTAGGAAATAGGATCTTGTAGCACCTGATAGCATTAAACATAAAGTGATAGGCTGGGAGCAGGTCCTGTCCCTCTTCACTTAGTGAGACTGCTCAAGCTGCAGGTTTTTCCATGGACTCCAGGTGTTCATTGGAGGGAAGGCAAGTGCAGCTACTGAGAGGCAGTGGCACTGCACGTCCATAAAAACAGTGGTGCGTGCTACATTCCCAGAGAGAGCTGTGGGAACACTGTGTGTACTCCTCCCAGTACTGAAGAGACAGTGCAGTCAGGGGCTGTAGCTGCTGCTTTTCCAGAGCTGACCCTGTGTTAGCTGGAGCTCATGGCACTTTCCATAGGGCCCTCCTGCCCAGCACATGTACCTTCAGTTCCTTTGCAAAACGGGTGCTGCATGTCTAAAGGGTCTCAGTTTTGGTTTCTCTGCTGTGGGCCACTTAGCTGAAGACTACCACAGCTCAGCAGGACTGGCCCACAAAAGCTATCAGAAAGCCAAATTCCACCTCCCAATACACTTGGTGAGCAGGGTGCCTGAAGGAACTGCTCCTTTTGACTGCTTGGATCTATCTCCCTTCAGACTGCTCTGCATGAGAACCACTAGATCTGCTGGGAGCTGTGGTACAAACTTTGCATCTGGTGCACAGAGAAACTTCCCAGTTAAATGTTGCCTGTGATCTTTTCTTAAGGGTTTTTATATCACTTTCTCGAAGCTGTGCAGGTAGTTCAGCAAATGCCATCAAGACTTGTTTTTGACTGACTTGGTGCCATGCTGAGAAGGGTCTCAACTCTGCAGGTCCTGTTTTCTCATTAATCCATCTGGGAGTCTAGTCCAGGCAAGCAGGTTGTTCCCTCTGCTTTATCTGCCCGTTGGCAAGAATCCGGGCGTGTTACTTCTGGAAGCTTCACTGCTCCCAGATTTTTCAATAGTAACAGTTACTTTCTGGCCAAGTAACTGAGAGTTGCTGATCTGGAGACCAGCTAGCCTGCATTATTTGGGAGGCAGTAGATTGGAACCAATTAAGAGGAGATGTACCAGCGCATTTGAAGACTTTTCTGACCCTGTTACAATGTGAAGACAAAGCACCTTGATTAAAAAGAAACAAATAAAGCTTGGATCTGGGATTATCTTCAGTTGTCCTTGGCAAGTGCCTGTTGTCCTAGTGCACTGGAAATGTGTTTAGTCTTCCTTTGTACCTATTTTCTCTCTTCTGGATGGTGCATTATTTGGCACTTGGTTATGCATATTGTTATATTCATATGTTACTCGATGCATTAAAAGTATGGTTGAATTTGATTTGTATGTATATATGCCTTTTCAAAGTAACTTCAACTGCAAATGTTTACTTTATTAGGTTAAATTACTATGAACTGAGAAGTGTGGTCATTGCCTAGCTTTCAGTAATATTTTTGCATTTTGTAAACATTCAATGATTATTCAGTCTAAATGAAATATACAGCAGGATATATAATGCACTTATATAGTAGATCTTTTTATAACTTAAACATAATGCTGGATTTAAGAAACACCCATCCATTTTTGTATATGAGTACTGAATATCAGTGTTTGCTTCATTGCTTTTTGGTTTTTGTTTCTTTTCCTTGCTTCTCCTGCTCTAGGATTTTGGAATCATGTTTACCCATCACATTGTAGCAGTCACCCTGATTTCCTTCTCATATGTAACCAATTTGACACGAGTGGGAACCTTGATCTTATGTCTCCATGATGTGGCTGATATTGTCCTAGAGGTGAGATAATTCATATGTTGTCCTGTCAGTAGGTAGAATCGTTTTGCTATGCAGAACAAGTATTTTCTAAGCCAGTTCAAGATGGTAATGGTGATTAATGATGTGTATTTCCTTGCTTGAATATATTGCACTTGTAGCAATGCATGTTTCTGATATCAGACTGGTTTATCTCTTGGTAAGTTGCCTGTACAGAGCAGAGACTGGTAATGCATTGCATGCCAGGGAGGGTTACATGCAGATTTTAAATACAGCGTGGTAAAATCAAAAGCTAAAGTTGCAAAATCTGGAAAGTGGTGACAGTGGATCACCTGGTTTTTAACCCCTCTGACATAGTGTGTGGAGCAATAACCCTGTCTCCAAAAGAATCAAGGTGTCATGGTGTGTTTCTGCTCTGCTTTTCTGGGCAGAGGGTGTTGGACAATTTAGTGGCTTACTTGGGCATGGCCAGTGAGCTGGCCTCTGATTTTCCAGGTTCCTATGCCTCTGGATCCCAATACCAGCATTAAGCATTTGTATTTGTAGAAGAAGGGATGATTGAAATTCTTTTAAGTCAAGATGGTCTGTAACTTCCTTAGTGGCAATTTAGAGATGTTGTCATCCTTTATCTGCATCAGGTACTAGACAGCTCTGGGTCATGCTGGAATTTGGCTGTCTGTGAACTCTCCTCCAAAGTTAATAACTATTTTGTCTGAAATTATTATTTGTTCAAGTACCTGCAAGGATACCTATTATGCAAGAATATAGACTCACTTCATGAGTCACCTATTGCAAAATCAAGATCCTGCCATTCTGATTCAGTAGTGCTGTAAATATGGTATTGTTTTTTAATCTTTTCTAATCTAGAAGGCACATGACTGCCTGAGATAGAAAGCAAAAGAGAATGTGAATTTCTCCGGATAAAAATAATTACATCTTTGCAAGTTTATTTTTCTGTTTTAGCAATGTGTATAGCTAGCTGTGACTTCACCTAAACTTTCTTCATTCCTCTTTTATCACCACCAGAAAGAAGTACTTAAAGATGTTTATTCTTGATCAGACTAGTGTCTGTGGAACTATAAAAACACTGGAGAGCAGCTGTAACAGGCTAGCTAAAACCTTACCCTCTGTTCATTCACTGACTAAGACAAAGAGGAATTGCTGGTATTCTCACCTGAGCTGCAAACATTGAGCAAATATGCTTCCTCATGAGGCATATATTTAAGTGGTCTTTCTAGTCAATTCTTGCAGTCTGGTTTGACTGGAAATTCTGCTAGGGCAGTAGGTCACAGCCCTGGTGCCATATGAGAGGAGATAGACTCTTGCACACTGCTTCTGTTACTAAGGGGAAAGTCAATGCAGAGAAAAAAAACTATCAAACTGCAAAAGAAGTTGGTTAAATACCTTGCCATGATGGGTCTGTTGTGCACCTGGCCTGTGTTACCTATTACATATTTGTAAAAATAAAAAGCTATTTCTGGAGGCCACTAGACTCTTTCCATCTACCATTTCATAATGAAACATGTCCAGTGGAAAGCTGGAATGCACCATTTTTTGCTGTTCTCATTGCAAAGAGTAGTGTGCATTGGTGGGAATACTGGAGGTGAGATTTTTTCCACAGGTCTTAAGGTATCTGGAAGTATGGAAGAACCATAGTAGGATTTTCAGGAATATGTCGAGCTGTGTTACTCAGTTGTAGTCATGGTTTTTAAACTCAGAAAATTGTGTTGTAGTGTCTTAGATGGCTAAATTCCATCCAACAGCAACATATTATTTCCCTTTTTTTTAAGTCTTTTTCTCACTACAATTTGTAGAATTATTATAATTTGTTATGTGAGAGCTGATGTCCTAATAGCTGTAGCATTTTTGAGAAATGACATGATACTACTACAAGCTGCTGTAGTACTATCAGCTTCATGCACTATGAAACCAGTTTTTTAGACTGCCACCATGGCAATACACCCAGAATTCCTGGACTGAATTTTCCATCATCTGGAAATCAAGGAAGTTAGTAACGCTTCTGCTTTGCATATTGGCACCCCAGTGTTCGCTTTTCCTTCAAACTAGGCTGTGAGTACAAAATGCTA
This sequence comes from Falcunculus frontatus, assembly GCA_013398115.1. Classification (NCBI taxonomy): domain Eukaryota; kingdom Metazoa; phylum Chordata; class Aves; order Passeriformes; genus Falcunculus; species Falcunculus frontatus. The sequence goes on from VZRV01001167.1 coordinate 3,201,212, forward strand.
GGAAATTCATTTGTGTCCTCTAGAAAATAGGGCTGATTCAGAAGAGTTGCATTTTCTTTGCAGGACTGGTGGCTTTCGTCGTGTTCTGTGAGCTTCCCAACTTGGCTTCTTTAGTGAGGAATATTCTTCATGTTCAGGTTTTTAGTGGGAACATTGCAGAAACTGGATAACATCCAGAAGTGCTGGTTTGGTTTTGGCATCCACATTATCTGTTTCTCTGCATTCAGAGAATGAATTCTGCATTCAGAATAGTATTCTGTATGCATGGTTGTGGTAATTTTGCTCCCTCTTAGCACTCTGGAAAGTCTGCACAAGTGTCTTCTCAATATGGGGGCTGGATGCCGGTCCCCTCAGAGAGGAGCTTTGAAAGGGTTCCCAGTAACTTCAGTGGACATAAAAGGGTTTGCAGTGACTTAAGTGGATTCTCTGGATACATATGACAGAAAACATGAAGAAAGACTGTCCCTATCTTGAAGCAGATGTTATTTTAAAATAATTACCTGCTTACACACATTAACACTGTGGAAGCAGCACAGACATCTTAAAGCAAGCTTCCTTCCCTATATATCGTTTTCTTCATGGAGAAAAGGGTAAAGAAACTTCAGGGAAGATCAGTGTTTTAGTGAGCAGCTTCGGGGAAGAGTAATGAATTAGTGAGTCCTTCACTGGGAAAGAGTCAGAAGACTGCATGAAGACAAATGAGAGACACATGTAAATATAAGCATAAGGCAACAAGTTGGGGAGCAGAAGTTGAAAAGAGAGCTTTGGAAAAACACATGAAGGGGAGGAGTATAATCTTTGAGGTGGAAACTATTCTGCATAGGCAGAACAGGAAGAAGAGATGCTTTAGGAGAATTGAGAGTATGGGGTGTAGTGGAGGAATTGAGACAATGTTTATATGTAGCAGCCTCTAGAAGGCCAGAGAGCATGGGGCACATGGAAGGTAGATGGATGCTGAAAATGCCAGTGGAACATACTGGAAAGGTGAGAGATAGGTAGGTAAAAAGGCTTGGGACAAGGACACCATAAACACACTGGGGTTCAATAAAAGGTTTAGAAGACTTTTGTAAATCTGAAATTGTAGAGTCTCGAAAATGAAATTGAATGGGGAATAAAGAAATTAAATATATACTCTAGTTTTATGCAGTCTGGTTTGGGTTTTTTTATTCAAAGAAAACGTTTTCCAGCTGCTTGGTGGAGAGGAGTTCCAAGATCACTGATAGTTGGCCCAGTGAAAATGTTAGCAATTTCATAAAAATTTGATTTCTTCTTTTTCTTATGGCTTATACACAGTACAAGAGAACTCAGTTGTCCTCATGGAAGTAAAAAGACATCTTTTTCTTTTGCAGGCTGCCAAAATGGCAAACTATTGCAAGTGTCAAAAACTGAGTGACCTTCTGTTCCTTACTTTTGCTGTTGTCTTCATTGTCAGTAGGCTTGGCATATATCCCTTATGGTGAGTAAGGACATTGTTTTCCTCAAATGTTAAGCACCAGACAAGCTTGGAAATAACTGTGTTGTAACTGAACATGATTCATTGCCATTAGTTTGTTTCCCAAAGCACCAGGGAGAATTTCATACATAACCAGGTGCTGAAATAGCCTGTTTGTTAGAGTGCCATTGTGTTTACTGTGTGCTAGATGAGAAACATCTGGGGCTTCTGCTAGTTTTAAGGTAGAAGTGGGTTGGAGACAGCATAGCTTCAGGCTAGCAGGTGGCTGGCTGTGTTGGCAAGAGGTGAGAGGAAAATGGGAATATTAGTCACCAAAAAAACCAACCAGAGGCTAAGCTTGAAGCTAGGATGTTCTCAATAGCTTTCAATGCACGCTTCATGAACATTTTCAGCTTAAGGAAAAACACAGTGGAATAAGTAAAGTCTGACCTGCTGAAATTGGTAAAAGGATGTTATTGCCATGCAGATTACAGTACTGCAGGCTACTCCTTTTCCACCTCTCCTTTGAATTGGGGTTCCTGGGGCAGCTGTGTAACACATATGTCTAGAAGGTAGTTACACAGGTCTTACTGTAATCTCACATCTTCCCAGATTGTCCGCTGCTGGCGTGTGCACATTCGCTCTTCTAGGTACACAGACATGCATGCACACAGACTGAACATGAGTGTTTGATTCTTTAGCTAGGATCTCCTGCATCCAGAGGGCAGATGGCTAGTTAGGAAACACACGGATGTACTTCACTGTAAAAACGCATTAAAGTTTTTCTGCAACCTGTGCGCTATATATGAGGAGGGTTGAGAGAAGGTGTTGGCCTTGGCTCTTTCCTATTCTCAATCCTTTCTTTCTTATAAACAGAATTAGCACAGCTATCTGTATTTCTAGGAAGGTAATAGAGGTCTTTCATTGCATCAGAAGATAACAGTGACAGTTTTGTTCTTGGGAAGCATCAAGAATGCCAGAAATTGTACCCTTTATAGAGTTTATTTAGATTACCACCGAGCTCTTATTCAGTTATGCAGAGGATTTACAGATGCCAATGTCAACCTCCCTGCCACAATTTCCTTTCCAAACCTCTGTAATGATATCTCTTTGAGGTTTTGTTAATGCAAACAGGGTAAGACCAAGGTGCCCTTAGGGAGCTGTGTCATCAGCTCTGCCTAACAGTACAATGTAGAAGTCTCATTTAGCATTTGATGACTCCAAAGATAATGTCATAATGCTTGGTCCCTACTATGCTGTGAGTTGGTGAACAACCATGATGAAACATGAAAATGAATAAACGCCCAAACTGCGTGTTTAGAAACACTTGTTATTTTCTTCAAGGAGCAATTATTTCTTTCTTAAACAGTTTTGCTTCCCTTCCTCAGTCCTTCCTTGAAGCCAACTGGGCCATTCACTGAATTTCTGTAATTGAAATAAGCTAGTTTTTCTACTTCTGTTATCTCAGATAGGAAAAATGGTGACATTCCTGCTCGTGGGATTTCACCTGTCCCTTGCATGCTGTTTTATACTGAGGAATGGAGGGAGGACCCAATTTCACCAGTGCATTTCTGCCACTGGAGACTGCAGTACATGGCTGTGCTTAAGGGAAGGCTCAGTCAGATGAGGACTGGATGGGTTTGCGAAGGGGAAATCATACTTGCCCAACCTGATAACCTTCTATGATGAAATTACTGGCTTGTAATTACATAATCCGATAATTACTGGATGATGGGGCAGAGTGCACCCTCGGGAAGTTTGCTCATGTTCCAACCTGTGAGGAATGCCTGATACACCACAGGGTTGTGCTGCCATCCAAACGGAAGGAACCTCAACAGGCTGGAGATACAGCCAACAGGAGCCTCAGAAGTTCAGCAAAAGCAGTACAGAGTCCTGCACCAGTATTTTTGGGGGGCTGACCATCAGGAAAGCTGCCTTGCACCGGAGGAACCGGGAGTTCCAGTGGGCACCAAGGTGAACGTGAGCCTGCACTGTGCCCTCGTGGTAACGAAGGCTGGTGGTATCCTGGGCTGCATTAGGAGGGGTGTGGGCAGCAGCTGAGGAAGGTGATCCTTCCTTTCTACCAGCCCTGGTGAGGCCACATGTAGAGCACTGCGTCCACTTCCGGCCTCCTCAGCATCAGAGAGACACAAAGCTACTGGAGACAGTCCAGCAAATAGTCACCAAGATTGATTAGATTAGGGGACTGGAGCACCTCTCACATGAGGAAAGCCTGAGACAGGCAGGACTGTTTAGCACAGGAAAGAGAAAGCTCAAACAGGTATTACCAATATAGAAATATATGAAGGGAGAGTGTAAGAAGACTGAGCCAGGGATTGTCCATTAACAGGAATGCAGCAGTTGACGATGTGCTGTGTACTCCCTGTCACAACCAGAGTGGTTACCCTGGTGATCCCTCTGCCTTGTCATGGTTTAACCCCAGCTGCCAACAAAGCCCCACGAAGCTGCTCACTCACTTCCCACCAGTGAGTGAGGGAGAGAATCAGTAGGGTAAAAGTAAGAGAAGTCGTGAGCTGAGATAAAAACAGTTCAATAGGTAAGGCAAGAGCTGTGCACGCAAGCAAAGCCAAACAATGCTTTCAGCCACCACTTCCCGTGGGCAGGTCTTCAGCCATCTTCAGGACAGCCAGCACTCTATGTGTGATGGTGACCTGGGAATGCAAACACCGACACTCTAAATATGATTATTATATACCCTTCCTCCTTCTTCCCCCAAGTTTGCATGCTGAGCATGACACCATATGGTGTGGGGGTATCCCTGTTGTCAGCTGGGGGCAACTGTCTTGGCTGTTGTCCCCTTCTAACTCCTTGTGCATCTCCATTCTCCTAACTGGTGGGACGTGTGAGGAACAGAAAATGCCTTTGCTCTGTGTGAGCACTGCTCAGCAGTGACAAAAACATCCTGGAATTACCGACACTGTTTCCAGCACAAATCCAGAATATAGCCCTGTACTCCCTACCATGAAGAAAACTAAGTCTATGCCAGCCTGAACCAGCATATCCCTTAATCAACGAAAAATACATTTATTTATTTGAACATGCAAATAGTTTAGTGTGGTATATATGATCTTTGATTTTTAAAGACCATTTTATTTCCAGACCAAAGCCTCGATGTATGTGTTCCTAATGGCTACCCTTAGATACAGCCAGAGGCAGTTTCATTGTTCTCGGCTGTACTGTAGGCAATGCATGTGGGAGTCAGAGTTAGCAGGGATGAACCATGGGATGCATGAGCTTGTCTCTCCCAAATCCTTTTCCTCTATGAAACAGCAGTTCTAAATCTTCACCCCCATTAGTTTGCATGTCAGCAAAGATGACTCACTGGAGTGGCAGCAGGCCAGGAAGCATAGTTTTGCTCTCCTTTGCTGAAAATTTAAAATAGCAAAATTTGGTGCCTGATTAATATTACATAAATATGCAAATTTTTCTAGCATAAAAGCTGAGAGGTATAAAATCAGCGTGCATGTAATGTAAAAGGAAGACTGTAATTTATAAGAAAACTTCCCCTACGCAGGAAGGTGAATACCCAAGACAGGCTTCCAGAGACGTCACTTCCGAAGCACTGGTGTGCTGTTGTGCTGCCGCTTGGCACAAGTGCTATTTAATTTTGCATAAAGGTGCTAATAAAGAATTCAGAATGTATCAAATGCTGTTGTTTGAAGGGTGTTTAACAGCAGGGCTAAGACAAAAGAAACTGGCAATTAGGTATATATTTAGCAGTCTTTCTGCAGGCATCTGGAGTTCATTTCAGCAATAATTCAAAAACCCCAGGACACTTTCTGCCTCCTGCTGCTAAGTGAATGTAGGAGTAAAGCTGCTATTTTCACTGACAAGACATTTTGCTTGTGAAATTCTCCCACTTGCACATAATCACTGTTCTACCAAATTACAACATAGAACACAACTCTCCATGAGTCAGGGGGAACATGATGCCTTCTCAGGTGATAGAGGATTGTAGGGAGAAGGAAAGCAACCTCAAACCAAAAAATTAATCGAAATTATGCAAGGCCTTGGCTAGTTGAACCAGGCTGGGTGAAATAGTTGCCTCAAGCTCTCAGGGAAGCTGGGCTTATATTTACCAGGTTAAGGCACCAAGCCTGGTAAATTCAGGTTCTTTCAAATTGCTCTGACTAGTTACTAGAATGCAGTTTTCCTGAGTTTTTCACTTCTTTTGATTAATTTTATAATGAGTTATATTGTCTGGGAGGTAAAAAAACTGTGTTTCAGGGAAGTATTGCTGTCAAGTAGTGCTGTCAAAAGGTGAGGACACAAGCAGCCTTGGCATTCATGTGACCTGTGAGGTCTCAGCATACACATCTCACATACATGCACTGAGAAATGTAAAATAGTGCCTTAATGGTGCAGATTTAAATGAAAGCCTGATTTAAGCAGATTATAAAGAGCAGAGGTCATGTTCTGCATATGCTGTCCCCCAAATTCTCATCTAGGCAAATAAGCCAGGTAGTCTGTATTACGCTGTTCTGTTCTTGATCTCTTCGTACACTGTCAGTGTCCAGAGTATTGTATCACATTAAAAGCTGTGCGCATGGACAGTCAACTACTTTGATTAGTTGGTATAGTCTTGTTTGATGTCAGTAGGTACATCTTAACTAGATCTTGGGTTTGTGAGTCTGTTTGGAAATATGCTGAGGAAAAAAATGGAAAAAAAAGTTCTCACTGTTAAAATTCAAAGCTGTTTCAGGTGTATGTCTCCTCATCAACTGCAGTGTATGGCTGCTAAATCAGATTTTGGTGCCAACGTACCTTGTACAAGTATGGGTCAGCCAATCCTCAGAAGAACAACTTTGTTCCTTGCTATTCTTTCATTTTTAAAACTCGTTCATGACTGTACACACAGTCTGGCTCATGGCTGATTTCTAATCTCCTTTACATGGCAGTGAGTATCTGCATGGACCAGACAAGCCTGGCGTGATTCTTTATGAGTTACAATTAACTTCTGTTCACTATGGTGAGCTGTAGTGAACCCTAGTCACTTATTACCAGACTTGCAGTCACCTCTGCATGACTGGCCAAATAGCTCCTCCTGAGTTCCATCATTGGTTGAGCACTAGGGTGGGACATAGCCCTGTTGGTAATGTACACGCTGTGTTTCCAAATAGTGATACAGCATTGCTACTTGGCACTGTTCTTTCCTTTCTTTGATCCTGGAATCAGCTTCTCTCTGAGCAAATAGGGCAGTGCAGAACTCCCATAAGTAGCAGCATTGTCTCAGAATATTGTCCAAACCAGAGCACAATCATAAGTTGCTTGTGGGTAGCAGATACTGAAGGAATAAATTACGATTTTGATACTTGATTCCTGATGCTATTCATGCTGTCATTGAGTGGATGCTGTAGAACTCACAAAAATTATCTGATGTGCTTACATTTCAGTCTGTTTGTAGTTTCAGCAGGCAACTTGTAATCAATCAGTTTATCAAGAGCATTTAATAACAAGGTTTTGGCAAACTAACAATGGTATATTCTAAGAACTCACAGACTTCAATTTATGGATTAAAAAGAAGGTTTAATTAACCAAGTCCCTATGAATTTACTCACAACTCTTGTCTTAGCTCTTTAGCAGAGCATATATAATGTCATCCTCTCTGCTTCTGACAAAACATTATCAGATGTTATGCTTTCTAAGGCCTAGTTATTTTATTTCCTCAAATTGTTTACAGCATTTGTGAACTCAGGCCTCTGGAGTTTTATAAGAAGCAAAGATGAAATATTTGGAGTACTAGGTTAATACTGATCGAGCTATTTACAAGGAAGCTATAAGAAATGGAAAGGTTAGAGGTGTCATTCACCATTGTGAGCTTGCAATGTAAATAACAAAAAGTGGCATTTGCTCAGTGTTTCCATTTTTTAAATTTTCATGTGATCACAGCAGGAAAAAATTATATGAAAAAAGATTTCATCAGACTTCCAAACCTGATTCTTATCCTCATTTTTAGTTTCTACAGACTGTACTCTGTGGCTATAATAATGCTTTCTGTTGTCAAGGACAGCCTATTCAGTCGGTGTTCTCACTTCTCCTTTTATTATGAAAAATGTCCTGTCTGAAACCCGTGTTCCAATTGGAAACAAGACAGATACCTGTGCAGTGGCACTTCTCTTGCTTGGAATTATTCTGCCAAATGTAAATGTGTCAGGGCAAGGGAAGCAGCATGGGCATTTTTCTTGTGGCCAGACATCTTAGCCACTTTTAAATCAGCTCAGGTAGGTATTTTGAGCTTCTGCAAACGTTCTGCCTCTTCTCAGCCCCTTTTCTCTTAGAGGTATCTTTGGCACCATAGTTTGCTGTTACTGGCACATATTTTGTGGTGCTGCGGAGTCAATACAAAAGCAGAACAAAGCTGCTGGTTCACTGCAAACTTCTGACGTATGTGGGATGTAAAAATCATAGCTCTACAAAAGCAGGGAGTAAGTTAACTTACCAGCTTGAAATAGTAAATGACTTTTGAACACCACAATCAATAGCCATGATGGAGCTGGCATCTCGTTCGTGTTCAGCTAGGAGGAGGTCATTGTGGCTGAACACCTTGGGAGAAACCCAGCTCCCATGTAAGTGAGCACATTCTATAGCTTTCATCAGTGTTGCACAGTGGCAGAGTTTGACCCATAATATCTCTGAAAGTATAGATAATTATTAAGAAAATTTGATTAAACTGAAAACTGTTTAGGGATGATTTCACAGACATTGATGTGGCATATAGTTAAACACAACTGCACTTCTTTTGAGTCAACAGAAAGGGGCATGAGGAAGGCTTTTTTATACTCTGATACTCTGTTTTGCAAAGATTGGAAACTATAGTTTACAACAAATGCTTTTCCTCTTTAGAGAATAACATGAACTCCAGGCAAATGGATCTTGATATATGTTCTCTGTTGCTCATATAAAAGTTTTATGTGTGCTTGAAGATTTTCAGATTTGCAAGTGTCATTCTTATCATCACTTAGTTCCTCAGTACGTGTGGATTATTATCAAGGGTCTTTACACAAGCATTTTGCCATAACACATTACTGACACAACATCTTGCTGAGTATAATTACATTCTGCTAGGAAATTTGAGTAGTCTCCATATCCTGACATTTATTGAAGGACTCTTCTGAGGTTTGAGCTTGGATTGTCAAGGTGTCTATGACCTTGTATCTTTGTTTTCTCTATCCACAAGAGTGTAAATGCTGCTATTCGTACCAGTGGCTGCAAAATCAGCTCATGGGCAGTAACTGCTGATGAGAAGGAATTGAGTGAAAAGCACAGCTGAAACCAGGACAGTGACAGCTTGATCAGAATGATCTTTTCTACAGTGCATCAAACATGAATAATTTCCTGCCTGCTCCATCATTTTAGTTAAGTAATTGGAAATCCTATTGATCTGCACAGGGCTTAAAATAACACAGTCTCAGTGGCAGGGCTGTAATTTCTGCAAAGATGCATTGTTCCTGGTTAGTGTTAGGACAGGAGCCACCCATCTCCACAGCAGCTGAGCATGTATTAGTACCATGTCAGAAAATCCTCTGCTGCAGGGCTGCTGTGGGCGAGGAGAATGCCACGTGATGGTGACCTCACTGATAAAATTGAAGTGTGTGGATTTAATGTTGCTCTGAATACTGACTCGATAGTTTATGTTCTTACTGTCACTGCAATTTGCAGAGATCTTTCATCAGCTATCTGAAAGAAGGAGGGTAATGAGCATCACCAACCGAACAATTTGATGAATCAGTCTGAGATGCTGTTGAAAGATCATCTCTCTCTCTCCTAGTCCTTCTTTCCCTGCTTCATTGCTTCTGTGTGGGTGACTGGTTCATCTGACTCTTCACTGTTCACAGTGGGTCTCTGCTACTCCCCTTGTATTGCCATGCACTGATACTCTGGAGGGCTGAAAATATAAGAGACAGCAGGATCTGAAATGAGAAACAAGCTTGTTCTCCCACTCAGCAAGAACCAAGAAGCAGAACAGTGATATAGACACAGCAGCTGGCCGAGCCAAAACTCAGATGAAAAACCTGGCAGTATAGCCCTTTATGTACTGGATTTGCTATAAGTAAATATTTAGCTACACTGCAGCTTGAGGACTCCAGTACATGGAGTGCTATAGACCAAAGTTTCCTCAATTTGATGTCTGTTTTGTGTATCATTCCATACACTTCTCAGGTAAAAAGCTGTTTAAATCATTTGAAGTTTCATGCAGAAACATCTGTGTGTAAGGTCTGTTGTGTAGCACTGCCATTAAAAGTAACTACGACAGCCTGGGATATGAAGTCCTATTAGATTTCAGTCAAGGTCTAAATCCCAGGGATAAATCTTGACCACTGATGAAATGTGTCTGATTTATCATCCTGTGGCTGATCAACATGTGCATATACATGTGCTCTCACACTCCACTGCTCTTCATTTATCTGTGAATCTCAGTGATATTTTTTCTACCTGTCAGTTTTATGGCATCTGTTAAGGAAGTAGTCCACAGTGTTTTATAAACAAGCTAATTGTCACAGCATCTTTATGTGGCCAGCAAGGTGTGCCAATACTTTGTGTCTATCTTTAACAGAAAATGAACTGTGTAAAGAAATTTGAAAATTTCTTAGATTATATAAGTTAATATAACAGCTAAATCCACAATTTAGAACTCCTGGCTCTTTGTTCTCTGGTCATAGTCACTCTTTACCACATATAATGAAGAATAAACTACTATGTTTTGGGGGCAGAAGTAAGTGCAATTGTTTGGGTTTTTAAAGGAAAAATTACAAAAAAGGCAGAAACTTTGAAGCATTCCTGGTAGGAGTATTGTTGAGTTACTTGCACTAAATGGGATAATTAATGTAACTACATAATTACATAAATGTAATTACCTATTTTCTTGGTAATGTATGCAGTATTGAAAGGTGGCCTAATACAGGTGGCTATGGTGCAATATAGAATACTGTTGTCTAATACACACTTAAAGGAGATAAAGACCTTCATTCTGAGTTATTTAGACAAGCTGGTATCATATTGTGCTGTCCTTGGTCATATTTTGAGACTTCTGTCTATTGTGCTGTGTTAACGAAGTGACTTTAATTCAGCATGTTGCATGCACGGTATGCTGGTCACTGGACAGTGCTGCAGAAGGTAAGGCAACTTGTAGTAGCACTAATTTCAGCTGCACAGTTTCTGCTCCCATTGGATGTGAAAATAGTGCCCATCATCCTGCTATGATCATTCTGCAGAGTTTATCACTAATTTCTTGCTTGTCTGGAAGTAAGAATACCTACTCCTTCCACATGATCCTTCTTTTCACCTCTTTTCATTCTTCTCAGGACCCTTTCAGAAGCAAACACAGCACATTTTTTCAGTTCTCAGACAAATATAAATGAGCATTTTACTCTTCCACGCATTCCTCTCTTTCTTTATCTCTCTTCCTTCATCTCCAGGTTTTCCTTTCATCCTTCATGCAAGACAAGGGATCAACTTGCCAAGAATTAGTAGCTAATACCCAAGAGCCTGGACTTACGCCCACTAAGCTGTGGGATGGGAGTATAATCTTAATGAGTCAGAATGTGGGTCTGTTACCTCTAGTCTCCCAAGTACTGCTTTGCTGGCTAGATAAAGAGTTAGAGAGTAGAGGAAAAACCTGTGTTACTGTTGATGTGTTGCGAGTGATTGTTCAGTAGTTGTTGAAATGTGTTCATTTTATTCTGAGTGTTTAATTAGAGTGGTAGTACAGTAAGTACAGGATTATCTCTCCCAGTGGCTCAGATATTGTGGCAGCGTTCCTGAAAAAATACCACAGATTTCTGTAAGAGTAGATTGGATCTTAAGTGGTGAATTTATTTTTATTTGCTTTCATCAGCCATACAGCTTAATTCAAGATGCTAAACTGAGTGCTTCGCATAGCCAGGTGCACAACTCTTCTTGAGATGCATTTAACAAGGGAGGAATACCTTCCATGAGATTGTGTTATGTTCTCCAGCTATCAAAATCCTCCAGGGGCTCAGAAAAAAACCAGTCCAGAAATGATTTTCAAAAGCAGAAGCTAACATTTAGTTTCAAATTGCAAAGATCTGAGAAATGCTGACGAAAGTTTTCAGAAAGGTAGAGCACTTGCAGCTTAAAGTAATTTTCCCCTATGAGATCAAGTCCAGTTGCTTCAAGTCATATACCAAAGAATCAAAATTTCCACCATTCATTATGAAAAGCTGGGATTTAACCACTGGAGAGCTTTGAAAAGTTCCAGCAAGCATGTTTACAGATTGAAGTGCTTTTCTGAGTATTTGAATCTAAGATTTATTTGTATGTACGTCTTATAGGCACTTTCTCCTCCATGTAATCCATTCTCTTTCTGCTTTTTCCAGTCCCTATTATTTGTGTAGTGGATTAAAATGTTTCCGTTGAATACTTGTAGCAGTGAAAATGATGGAAAGTGGTCTAACCTGTCTTCTTTCCTTCCTCAGTCTCTACAAGTAGAATTTCTCTGTGTATTCTAATAACCTTACTAATTTTCTCCCCATTTCAGACTTTTAATATGAAATTATATATTTATTTGAGAATTTATTTGCTTACTTCCATTTTCTCAGTAGTTTTCTGTATTTTCCACTCATCTTCTCTGTAGGTGCTTAGACACAGCCTTAGCTCCATGTGCACACTTAGCCTGCACATCAGACCACTGAACCCTCTTAGCATTGCTGAGCAATTAATGAGATCCTTTATGCAGATTTAATGGAGAATTCCAGTCCTGTCCTTAGTTTGCCAGACATGAGCAGATTAGAAAGAATTCTGCTTTTTTCATTGAGGCTTATTTCCCTATGTAATAAACAATCTATGAGTCATTTGCACATACAACTGCTTTTGGTACCAAAAGCACTCTTTGGCCTTGCTGTCTTCCTGACTGCTGCAAGAGTGGGCCAAGTGCATTTCTGCTGCTGCTTTTTTTTCTTTGACTTCTGTGGAAGTCCCTAGAGATGAATTTGGTCCAGTTAATAAAAATAGAAACCTGCAGAAGCTTCATTTACAATTCTCTAGCATATAAAATTTTAGTCATAAAGACAGTTGAGTATAAATAATGGTAACTTTATATACAGGAGTTGTTGATTTCATGTTTGAATTTGATGTAATGGTTAGAACTGCGGTAAGCACTAGTGAAGTAGAACAGTGGTGACTCCACCTCTGTTTTGATATGATGAGAGTGTCCGCTTGAACTGTAAAGTGGGGTGTTTCTGTGACACATAGAGCCATCACTGGTAAAACAAATTGCACAAAGCTGAGACTGAGGAGTTCTACCTGACAGAAGCAATAATATGACAGGGTTTTTTCAAACTGGAAAATGTTTCCCGGTGTTCACACCATAAACAGAAGACAGTGTAAAAACACAGCTGTATAGGAAGGTTATAAAACATCAACTTCTCAATAAATTATGAAGCATATGTGCAGTTCAGTGTAAGACGGCAAAAATAAAAAGGTAGAAGTACTATGAAATACCCCTACAGTATTAAGGCCAGCGTATTAGAAATCACTGGTTGATTTTTGACCGATAGTGTTAGGTAAATCATTACCACTAAACGTATTCTGTATTTGTTGTGTGTACATATTTCATGTTAGTACTACTTGAACTGGTTTTATATAGCTGGAAAAGATTTTGGCAAATATGATTGTTTGTTAAAAAGCTGCGACCGGTATCCGTAACTTCTCCGTGGAGCTCTGTGCTGCTCTGGAGCCCGCGCAGGATCCCGGTGCCATCCCGTTCCCGGGACGCGGCTGCTGCCCCGAGCCCGCGGTGTTGGCCGGGCTAAACGCGCCACCTAGTGAGTAGCGGGGGGGGGTTGTTTAAACCAAGGAGAAAAGAACAGAAAGCCAGTGGAGTTTTTAATGAATTTCTGCATCAGCGGGGAAAATGGATGAAGGTTGACAAATCCTTATATTGCCTTATTTTTCTCCCCTTAATTAACAGCCATTCCTAGATCATTAATTGTTTTTAAAATGCCATTGTTTCTATTGTGCGTTCTCCACTCTGCTCTCAGGCTGTTTGCTAAGATACAGATTGAAATCATCTGCTGTGGCAGAGTATTTGGGCAGAAAGTTAGTGCTGTATTCACAAAGCTTCAGAAGTAATTTTAACATCAGTTTACTGCCTGCATCTGAAATGCTGATTCACAAAGATTTGGTTCACATGTCTAGAATTGCCTGAATTTCTTAGAATCATAGAATGATTTGAGTCACAGAGGATTTTTAAATGTCATCTAGCCCAACCTCCCCTGCAATGAGCAGGGACATCTTCATCTAGATCAGGTTGCTCCAACTTGACCTTGAATGTTTCCAGGGGTGGGGAGTCTACAACCTCTCTGAGCAATCTGTTCCAGTGTTTTGCCACCCTCATTCTAAAAGTCCTCTTCTCTGTATCTAGTCTGAATCTACTCTCTTTTAGCTTAAAACCATTAGCCATTGTTTCATCTCAACACACCCTACTAAGAAGTTTGTCCCTATGTTTTTAATAAGGCCCCTTTAAGTATCGAAAGGCTGCAATAAGGTCTCCCATCCCTCACTGCCCCATTGTTCACCTGTCCTATATGTAACTGCTAAGTCTCACTCTTGGTTGTACATAAGTGGCATGCAAATTGGATTTTGTGCAAAAAGTGGCTAATGTGGGGGCACCAAACCCCTATTGGAGGCAGTTGAGATGGAGTAACTTTATTTAAAAAACATGTAATACAATAATTTTTTTTATCAATCAGGGAGGGAGTTATTTAAGTCAACCAGCGCCTGCTAGCTGTATAGATGAAGAAAAGAAATGCACACTGAGGATCTTTGGTTTTTGATCTTTGTTTTTTATGTGCAATGTTTACAAATTAAGCTAAATGTTGAAAGCAACATTTTGATGTTGTTTCTCTCTGGAGACACCTGTGTGATTCAGTGCAAGTCACTATTACTTTGGAAACCACCTGTGTGATTCAGTCCAAGTCACTATTACTTTGTCCATATGGATCCCATCTAATCAAGTACTTGTCATCTTGATTTAAAAATAACTTCTTTGAGATTGTTGGCTTAAGGAAAGTGTTATTATTTTTCTGTCCTTTTCTTCTAGGATATTAAATACAACGTTGTTTGAACTGTATGAAGCTCTGGGCAATTTTCCTGCCTTGTGGGTCTTCAATGTGCTGCTTATAGTTCTTCAAATTCTGCACTGTTTGTGGTCTTACCTAATCATAAAGGCAGCCTACAAAGCTCTTTCAAAGGGCAAGGTAAGACAACGTGGTTCTGTTTCATGATTTTAAGCTTTTCAATATCAATAGAGATAGTTTTTTGTTTGGGTTTGTTTGTTGGGTTTTTTTCCTAATCCATAACACACTACTGAAGACACATCTTGTTTTAGGTAAACTCTTCTTTCCTTTCCTGGAAACCTTTTTCCACTCCTAATGATTGTCAGATAAGTGAATAATACTCTGTATAGTGATTGTATTTATATGTGCTTCCACACTTCTTTTTTACAACATGGTACGCTGAACTAAACTACATTAGGGAAATCACATTAAAAAACCCCAACAAGTAAACTGCTTTCTTGAGGCTGCCAGTTCTGTTTTTCTTCTTTATAGCAGTTGTTAGCAAAATGTTCATTTCACAGCTGGAAGTGATAGCAATAACAATAAAAAATGAAATTCTGCTGCATTTGCTAGTGGCAAAGTTACATATCACAGCCTCTTCTGGAATTTGGTATTAATGAGCTATTGCAAAGAGCTATGTATTTTCTTTCTAGTATTCCCAGAGCAAGATTGTTGGGGCTAAAATGTAGTGTCTTGCTGCCACTGGTACATTAGACAGGAAGATGTCACTCCCAGAAATGCCCACTTCATGAAAGTTGCTGTGCAGATGCAGTGCTCACGTGTCGATGGCAGAACTAATGCTTACAGATCATGGAAAGTCAGGGCACTTTGCCCTTAAAGAGCACAGTGCATTGATGTGATTGACCCCAAAGTGAACAGGATTGTTCTCCAGAAAATTGCTTTCTATGAATGTACTGGAGAGCTCAGCCATGCACTGGCAGAGCCCAGAATCTACCACTCACTCTGTGAAAGACAGTGCTTTCATGAGCTGTATTTTGCCTGGAAGCCACGCTTTAGTCTCCTCTGCTTTTAGCAATTATTAGCTTCAGCTGTCCTGTCTGAATTATACCAGTGACTTCAAAGAGTGCTTCCTACTCTCTCTTACTCTGCTTGTTTATCCTTTCCCTTGTGCTATGCTGGAAGGCTGGGAAGTGGAACCCCTTGCAGGTAAGTTTCTTTAAATTTACTGTGCAAAAGATGTGTTCTGACAACACTGGTGTTTGTGTTGTGGGTTGGTTTGTTTCTTTTAATTTGTAGTTTCTGCTTGGTATTTAGCCACTGTTTATATATTTAAGTAAAGACTATCTTTAAAGGCCATTTTTACTTCTTGGCTGTGCATCACCTAAAACCATTCAAATCCACTTCTATCTGTAGTATCTTGGTGCTATTATGCTGCAACCTTTTTTACGCACAGACATATGTATGTGTGTGTGTGTATATATATATACGTACGTATATTTCAGCAGGATAAGCAGCTGCTCTGTCAGCATTCAGGACACACACTGCAGACTGTAAATCCTTTACCTTGTAGTTCTAACAATTGCCCGGGAGAAAATTTAGATTGTACAAGAGCAGAGTTAGACACTTGTAGTAACACAGCGACCAAGTTAGAGATGAACATGTATGACATATATACAGAGGATTCATCTTCCTTCAGATCTTAGTGTACTTCCTCACTTTCAATGCCATTCTTTCTATTTCTGCAATAAAAATAAGAACTGTTTTCACAACACATTACAGATATCTTAAAGAAGATCTTCATCCTTCATTGTTATTTTATTTTTGGAGCACAACTATCCACCTTTGGAACAGCTCAGCTAATATAGCAGTTGATTATCATTAAATTTGTAATGTAATCCTGATCATCTATTTCTTACTCACTGCTGTGCTTAGGAGTTTTCTAAACCTATATCTATCTATCTATCTATCTATCTATCTATCTATCTATCTATCTATCTATCTATCTATATTCTAGACTCCTTCTGTGGAAATTACTCCAGTGTGTTCTTTTGGGGATAAACCAAAGAAACTGAGTACTGCAACATGTATTGCATTCATGTCAGGTTTTAAGTGCAAAGATCCTGCTGTGTTGCTGCATTTTAAAAATAAAGAGAGCAGATTACATGTTTAACAGAACTGGCTACAGCATAGAATCTTCTTTTGATTTTTTGGCTTTGGGGCAGGACCCTAGCAGAAGAATTGGCAGTGAATCTATTAAGAGAATTTAAGATGATGCAGAATTTTTCAGTCATCTGATCTGCCATCACATTGATCCCAGGTACTTAGTGCCCTGTGCTAAGACCATTCTCTTCTGTCTGATAAGAGTGTAATTCTAAGTGTATTTCTATACCCCCACCAGCTGTAATATAAAAGTACCTTTATATGAAAGACACTGGGGTAACCTGTTAATTGAAGCTGTGTAAGTATGGAATCAAATTTCTGACCTCAGCTGAAGTCCAGTTTCACAGGTGTCAGAATTGTGGGCTTGCTAGACACTGACATTAAAAACTTTACTTACTGAGAGCTATATGGGAACTGGGTGTCAGAATTGTGGGCTTGCTAGACACTGACATTAAAAACTTTACTTACTGAGAGCTATATGGGAACTGGGTTTTTTTTCTCTGGTTCCAAGCAGAATAGTGTCACTCAGGTACTGTGATATTGCAAGGGCAGCACTGGGAGCCCCAAATGCAAATGGCTCTTTCTGAGATGAGAGTGAAATTGTCATGAAGACTTTCCAGAGGAGAGGAGGATTACTGTAAGCAAAAAATTACACACAGTGACCCTGTTCTTTAAGTGGTTTTAGTTCTTCCAGAAAAAGAGTCACCATGTTTTTTGCCCCTTTTTATGTCCATTTGCTGTAGTCAAGTCAGCTGTAATTGCCCGATTGTGGCAACCAGCACAGCATGGATCGATCTTGAAGAAACTGGGATGCTCAGCTGTACAAACAGGAGTAGAAGCAGGCATGAAAATGGCATCCTTAGAGCTGCATGCAGGTTAAACTTCAGACCTCTTTCTGTTGATGCTTTTTTTTTGTACTACATTTGGTGGACTCTTGCTAGTTTTGGAGATTTTCAAGATTTTTCAAAGAAGTCAACTGAAAATTAGCAGGAAATCCCTAGGAACTAAGGTCCATCTGTTTCTTAAACAATTTTCCAGTGACACAATGAGGCACACAGTTGAACTGTGATTCCTGTGTTAAGGACTGAACTGGACTATGTCCCCATTTTGCAAGCGCCGTTCTCACCACTTGTCTGAAGTCAGAGACTGGAGTTACCTGGTGTGGGGAGTTATGTTTCAAGCAGTACTGCTGTCTCCTCCTGCGAGCACATAGCACTGTTCCCTGGAGCCATGTGGTCTCCAGTGAGTTTGGAGATAAGGGGCAGGAAGTTTTGTATTACCAGATCAAAGAGCAGCACTCCAAATGAAGGACAGGAAATAAAGTTGTAGTTAGTAGGAGGGCAGAGGGACTTAGCCTAGGTTGAATTTGGGAACTTGGATTGTTGTTTATTTCAGTCTGTGCACAACCCTTTGCTTTGTGCACTTGGCCATGCTACCTTCAGTGCACCAACGCTGAGTTCTCACCCTGCCTTTGCACGTGGCATATTTATGCACAGACAGCTGTGTTCGACGTGAGTGCAGGCAGGCAAAGGCAGAGAAGTGTGCCAGAGCTGAGATTGCTCTGATTCAAAGCTCAAATTGAAAAAATGTGTGAATTCTCTGATTCTCTTGAACCAAAAAGCTGAGTTGTTTCCTTACAGTCACCTACTGCTTACTTCTTCTCCACGTTCTACAGGTGGCAAAGGATGCCCGAAGTGATGTTGAGTCAAGCTCAGATGAGGAAGAAACAGTACCTCGCTCAAAGGCCCCGCACAGTGCTATCGCCACGAATGGGACCAGCGGTGCCAATGGGACAAATGGGTATCTTACTGGTGCCACTTGCTCAGAGGAGCATTAATCCTTCAGTTCAATCATGAGATACGAACAGAATGAACTGTTTGCTACTGGAAGTAAATTATAAGTTGTGAATGCGGTTTATTCATGTATTTCAGCATCAGAAAAAATTAGGAGTATCAAAGCATTCTGATAGCGCACTGCCATACTTCCTGTTTGTGAATGAAGACAGCACACCATTCTGTATACGTAGGCATGCTGTATGTGTATGTAACTGACACAATGGGAGCAGTATTTTTACTTGTTCTGTCTGAAATATTATTTATTTTTTATTCTTTTGGGAACTTCTGGACAAAAGGGAATATCCATTCTCAAAATTCGTGTCTTGGATTCTCAGTGATGGAGAGCATCATGCTCAGATCTCTCCTGTCCATCCCTGTTGCTTTTGCTGAATCTACTATAAGTAATAGTTGCTTGATTTGTTACTTACAGTAAGATAGAACATAGCTTTATAGATTTTAGATCTGCTTCAGATATTTTTGGTATCTTTGTGTTTTAAAGTACTGGTTTTGAAATTGCCTATCAAATCACAGTTACTGTTCCTCCAACATAATTTGGGAAAAAATGTGGTAATTGTGGGATATTATTTTAGCGTAATTTAAAATTCAATTTGGTGGTTAACTGCATTAGAAGTAGACCTGATTTGTTGTGCAAATACCCAAAAGCATTGTTGTCAGCACTTAGGATAAATTCATTCTTACCTTTTTTTTTGGGCCTTTCAATTTTTGACTGTTCTACAGATTTTAGGTTTTTGCAGAGACTCCGTGTAAAAAGGTGTTTCTTCAAATGCACCATTCTGAATCCAGACCTAACTCCTGAAATTGTTCTTGCACGTTCACCTGATTGAGAGCAGGGGTATAATGGAAAAAACAACAGATGTAAAGTTCACTGCTTCCTTGGACACAGCTCAGTCAAGGTATTGTTCTCAAAATTATTGCCACTTCCTTGGCAGGGTGAAGAGAGAGAAGGCGAAATGTCATACATTACTAGAATTAGTTTATTTTAAATGTGTGAGAACTTGAGCAAAATTCACTTAGTGTAATTCATAGCAACCTCTGAATGCTCAGCAGTATTTCATCAACTCTACAAATAAAAGACATCTGTAAAATAATTTTGTATTCCTTTTTCATGCAAAATTTACAAATAGTGTCCAAAAGAAGACAAAGTAACACCCTAAGTAAACATCTTTTTAAACATTATATACGTACTTCTTCCAGTCTCTAGATCAAAGTTTGATGTAGGATGCTAAGGATCATACAGCTCTTGGCAGGACACTCTTCTGTGATTTGTGACAGCAGTGCCAAAAGTAGGCGGGGTTCTTGGGTAACACTCTATGCAACCTACTGTTCAACAGTATTGTGTGTGCACACAGAACCAACGTGCTTATAGACCAAAGACTTACATATATATATATATATATATAGGTATACACATATATACACACACACATATACATATATATATATATATATTTAAAGAAAACAGTTTTTTTAGAAAAGGAAGGGACAAACCAGGAAAAAATCTTAAGTGTGTCTTCTATATTCAAAGGGGCTGGAGTGCTGTGTTCAGCTGGAAGCCTGAGCCATGAAGTAATTTATGATTCCTTCCACCTATGCAAATAGTAAATTATAGATGGTTTCTGATGCCAGAAAACATGTTTAAAGACTCTATTTTATACAGACTTAATTGAAGAAAGTTGTGTTGTCACTTCTTTCTTTTGAAAACTGAGATTTGTCCTATTCTACTGATCACTCTTGAAAACTTCTAAAACCTTTATTATCCATAGAAGCTCCTGTGTGTTAGGAACAAGGTGTGCTAAAAGCAAGGTTGCAATGGCATGAATGGAAATAGTACCTCAGCTTACTAAACAATAAAGGTAAGAAAACTCAGAAACTGTAAATCACAAAAAATCTGTCAGTTCTACTACCCACAGAGCATCTTTTGAAAAAGCCAGATAACCTTATGTAATCCAGCAGCTGCATAGCTTATATATCCATGAGTATATCTGAGGGAGCAAGGGAGCCTTACTTAAATCTCCTTCTCCCCCGAAAGTTTCTCTGTCTCTAATTTTTTTTGATCTGTCTCCTGTGCATTTGATTTCATACAGTTATCTGCAGGGCAGGTTATACATGTGAAAATATGCTGATTGCAATAGAAAGTATCCTATCCATGGTGTTTGAAGTTGCAGCTGTATAGTAATTACTGTAAAGATGATGCCAGGATTTTAAAATAAAACCATCCTGGGATATATTAAATTAAGATTATAATTTGTGAAATTTGACCTGCTAAAATGGTAATGGAGAATATCAGTTTAAACACACCTCTTTCATGGTGTTGATTACTACCTCCACTGAACCATTTCCCCTCTGTAAAGATGGTTACAAAAATGGCATTCTGGCAGAATATTTTGTCTTACATGAGAACAGAATGTTGCTCTGAACTGTCAGCATGCACAACATAGACAACGCGCTGCAATGTTGGTGATACTAGGGCATAGAGCAGTCCCCAACGACAATCCCTGTGCCAGAGGCCTTTAGTCCTGTTGGTCCTCTTCAGCAGTGCTCTGTAATGTTGATTCAGATGTAGAGTCAAGGCTACAACTCTTGAGATGATTTACCATCACTACATATGCTGTTAGGGTATCCCAGAATGATAGAATGTTAAGGGTTGGAAGGGACCTTGAAGATCATCCAGTCCCAGTTCCCCTGCCATGAGCAGGGACACCTCGCACTAGACCAGGTTGCTGAAGACCTTATCCAACCTGGCCTTGAACACTGCTAGAGCTGAGGCATCCACAGCTTCCCTGGGCAACCTGTTCAGTATCACACCACCCCTGAAGTAAAGAATTTCTTTCTAATTTCTAACCTTTTCTCCCCTTTGCTCCAAACCTCTTACCAACTTTGTGGTCCTTCTCTGGACTTGCTCCAACAGTTCCATGTCCTTATGTTGGGGACACCAGACCCAGCTGCAGTACTCTGGGGGGGTCTCACCAGAGCAGAGGGGCAGGATCCCCTCCCTTGCCCACACTCCTGTGCATGCAGCCCAGGATACATTTGGCTTTCTGGGCTGCGAGTGCACATTGATGGCTCACATGAGTTTTTCATCAACCATCACCCCCAAGTCTCTCCACAGGGCTGCTCTCAATCCCTTCTCCACCCAACCCACAGGAGTGCCTGGGATTGCCATAACCCAGGTGTAGGACCTTGCACTCGGCTTTCTTGAACTTCATGAGGTTTCCATTGGTTCCTCTCTCAAGCCAGTCAAGGTCCCTCGATCCCCACTGTTAAGTAGTGCATCTGGGATTGGAACTCTTCCTTTGAGGTTTAAATTCAGTTGCATCTATGATATGCTAAAGTGTGAACACAGTTACCTTGGTTCAGCGAACACCCAATGACATATTATCCCCTGTAATCCTGGCTTTTTGGAGTCTGTTCTTAGCAGTCTAGGATAAACTTCATACAGAAAGGTCTGGAAAGTAAGTGAGGTAAGAGATTCAAATGACACATTTGGGGAAATAGGGTAAGAGGAAGCCTTGAGAACTTCACCAACCTTTGCTAAACAATGACTGATCTTTCAAGCTAGAGGTTTATCATAAAAATTACGAATTCACACTTTTTTTCTATCTCTAATGGGAAGGACCAAATGTTTTAGTGATCAGACATGGCAGTGTGCTTTAATTAATTTTTTTAACTAATGGGTACAAAAATTTTGGCTTCATCTTCCACTCTGCAGAGAAAATGCCATGCAATTGTTTCCTTTTTCATTTGAATTTGCTTTTCTGATGAAGAGCTTTGCAAGGTGTATTTGGAGGCCGTCAAGTATTTAGAGGTTAATTGCACATATTTCAGAAAATTGACTGAAATTATTTGCATGATTCATGGTAAATGTGAGACCTTAAAAGGTTCTGTATATTCACACCTTTTGTAGAATTGTCATTTAGTAATTCTAGAAATGAGAGTTTGTACTCTAGAACCTCTCTGTCTTTGAGTTCTATGCTCCTTTTTTATAGTACAGTACATGACACAGTGGTTGAGATGTCGAAGTAGAAAAATGAGGAAATTAGAGGTTATTAGTAAATAGTAAGAATTTGTCTTCTCTCCTAGACAGCCCAGATTATAGTAAAATAAGATTCAGGTTACCCTTTGTTTACTGTTTCCCGTATTGGCATATTTTGTATTGAAAGAAAAATATATGGTGGGTTGGTGATTTTGTTTGGTTGTTTTTCATAAAGAACAACATTGCAGAAAACAGTAAAAATGCCTGATCAAACAACAAGGGTGGACATTGGAGTCCTTTGGGTCTTGATCAATGTTTAATAGTGCTAGTTTTAAAAAACCAAAGTGTCCCATGCTGTTTCCTTGTTGCCCTTCTGTAGTTTTTTCTATCTGTTATTTATTTAATGATTCCAGCAGAATTGGTACAGGTGTCCCAGCTTCATACCTCCTGCCTCAGCCCGTGACCATTCTGTGACTCTGTGATTGCCAATGCCAAATGCTTTTTCTGAGACCCAAGTACATGCACTAAAGCTTTGCTTACAGTGAAGTGATTCTTGTCTTAAATCTGTATCTGATTCAGGTGAAAATCACTTTCTTATTCTGAACAGGACATGAGGGCAAAAGCCGTGACCCTGCAGCACGTGTCACTGATGATGAATGGTGGTTGATTGAGACACTCCGTGTTTTACACAGAGTGCTCTAGTAGGAAGCCTAATGCCCATTTCATTCATTTTCTCATTACCACAGCCTTCTGTATCTCAGAGAAATATGGGCTACCATTGGTTTTATACAGTTGATGCTTTGGTATTTTTTTAATCTCTTTGCTACAACTCATTTTTGTATGTCTCCTATTGTCTACTTCCTGTGACATTTGTGGGAGAGAAGTATTGAATACTTTTTACCCTTCCTGTAGTGTAGAAACTCTTAGGCCTAACTTCAATGCTCTGCAAACTACAGTTGCCTTTAAACCGTGAAGCAAAACCAGTTTGTATTACTTGTTTTGACTGGTTTTGATTTGAACAGAGACCTAATGGGAACTTCAGTAAGACAACGTTATTGTTTTTTCTCTTTTCTTTTAAAAAACTCTAGTGGAAGTTTGGAAAGGTGGTGTACATGTATAGCCTTTAATTGTAAAGATTTCTGATTGTAGTTGCAATGAAAACACAGTGTTTGAGTGTGTCTACAGAATTCTCAATCTTTGAAATTGCTTTCCATTAAAAAACTGGAGAAAATACCATGAAATGATGTTTCGGAGTTATGCCAGTGATCACGTGTCAGACAAAACGCAAAAATGATTGTCTTACATGACTTAAAATTGGTGCAACAAAACACATTTTCTGGCTTCTGCTGAGCTTCAGCTTTTTGCTGTTCTGGGGTTTAGCTTTACACAAGCTCTCACACCATACTGTGCATGTTGATTGTTGCAAGTCAGGGTGAGTCGGATGACATATTTTCACCTGTGTTTTCATGACAATCCTGTGCTTGAGCAACTCTTTCAGAAATGCAGTGATGCGTGGGAACTCCACTGTCCTGGATACAGTGATGCACTAGCTGGAAGTCCTTTCATGTATAGCTACTGTGTGGAACTTGGGAGTTATTTTGTCTTTTATTTGACTGGGTTTGGGGTTTTTTCTAATACGGGAGAATAATTATTCCTCATAAAATCTCTGGAACCAACCAGTATTGTGGGCTATTTTAATTTGGAGACACTTTCATAATAAACGTAAGTATTAGAAATGTAGTGTTGGTTTTCTTATTTTTACTATGAGATGCAGACAATGTTTTCCTTTGTTTTAGCTCAAAGATTGTTACCCACACTGTAGACTCCAGCACTCTTCGGACAGATCCAAGTATATCTTTGCTGTGTTCATCACTGCAGTATTTTAAGTTATTTCTTGTATGAAACTGATTGTAACAGGAAGTGTTGGAAGGACAAGTTCTCTCTATACAAATTAAAATATTTTTATTATCAAAAAAAGGACATTTTTCTAGGATTTCAACATTAAAATTTTGCATGGTAATAACTCCTTAATGTCCAGCTGGGCCTGATGCCTGAGATGGCCACCTAAAAACAGAGACTAGACAGAAATAAGAGAATAAAGGTAGGTATTTATTTGAAGGGCCTTCAAGCTACACCCTGGGGAGTCCAAAGAATACACTCAAGATGGACCTCAAGTCACAAGTTCTTCAGACTTTAAATGTTTGGTTCATTTGCATATCAGGGTTAATTCTCCAGTTAAAACTTCAGTTAATGATGTAATTTCCCCAAGTTTACCCCCCTTCTTAAGATGTTAGTTTATACTTTTTGGGCCTAGGACAATCTGGGTGTCCTTGAAGAGCAAGCCTGGTGAGTCTTTGTAACGTCTAACCAGCATGAGAGAACGGCAGCTACCAGGCTACAAGAAACTTCAGTTACACGCTAGGCAGTACACGATTTGAAAAATATAGAAGTTAAAATCTAAGGCATCAGGCCCACTTTGGAAAA
This sequence comes from Falcunculus frontatus, assembly GCA_013398115.1. Lineage (NCBI taxonomy): Eukaryota > Metazoa > Chordata > Aves > Passeriformes > Falcunculus > Falcunculus frontatus. The sequence goes on from VZRV01001167.1 coordinate 3,226,175, forward strand.
GCTGTCTTTTTTCAGTCTAGGTGAGCAGAGTTTCTTAGAAGTAGACATTCAGATCTTTTTGTTTAGGCGAAACTGTCACTCAGCAAAGCACCACCTACTAACCTCTTATGGAAGTGAGAGAAGAGAGCCACTCTTGTGCAGTGGCTCTCCTAAGGAAAAGCTGCAGCTCACCAAAGTAAAGCCTACAAAACACCATTATCAGGTAGGCTCTGGTGCAGCATTAAAGGATGATGAGGAAGTACTTAGAAATGTGATGCTTGAAAAGATTCTGATAACTTCAGCAGGCAATTGAGGCAACAGTTCTCATAACACAAATATCAGTCATATAGGGATTTTCACACATCAATTGAAGTTTTGCCACTGGAAGAGAAGTAAACCTGGGGATTTGCATTGTGTTTAAAGAACTGTAGTTCTTTAGAACTGTAGTTGTTAATATGTCTCTGTGATAATAGAAACTCGTGTTACATTTAATATAGCATTTCAGTTCATGTTCATTGAAGGTATTTATGAAGAGATTTACTTATGTGGAATATTGTTCAGTTGCATGTCTAATGTCTTTTGCTCCCTATGCCATGTATACCCCTCAATTTACATAGCACAAGAGAGAGCCAGTGTGTACAGAATGTAGCTCAGGATAATGTGATAAAGACTTTTTTTATGTTCTGCCTCTAAGTCTGTAAAGGTCCCTTTGTACAGGAAACCCAGTGGCTCTCAGATGACAGCAGGAGGTCTGCTGCTTCAGAAGAGTTAGAAGTCAGTGACACAATTTCCTGTAGATTTAGAAGGTGAGTGGAAGGAATCCAAATGTGTAACTGTGCCAGATGAGAAAATTTCTGCATGACTCAGTAGCTCATGCTGTGATGGACTGGGAGTTTGTGTGGAAGGATGTTATTCCCAGCTCTGCTAGTGTGGGTGGAGGGTTCTTGTTTCCCTAAGTTATGCTGGGGTTTTTGGTCTTTTTGGTGATCCATTCTGCTGCAGCTAGTCCTGCCCCTGGACAGATTTTACACTGTCTACTCTTGTCAGCCAGTTACTTTCTCAAGTGGCTTGAGTGGGTTTCACAGAACAGGATGCCAATTTGTATTTTATACCCACCTTCTCCAGCCCCGAGTCTGCCAAACCAATGATGATTGTTGTAGAGGGGTTTCTTAAATGCAGAGTTGTGTGCAACACTGACATGTTCCTGAGGTTCTGACTTTCAAAGGTAATTGTTTACATGTGACACACAACTGTTAGCTTTTAGTCACTGGAAAGTGCAATGTAAAATTAAGTATTAGAAGTTTAGTATTGTGGGTTTTGTCTGTAAGAGCAGCATGACCTACTTGTAATGTTAGTGCTATAGCTCACTATTTGATGAAAAGATAACATACTTTTTAAAGCTACTGGCTGGCAACATATATTTACATTGACAAAATTATGCTTTTTCATAGACATCTGAAAAACACCATAGTGTCTGGGTTTTTTATACTTTTTAAACACTTCAAAGTGCAAGGTCCTCTCCCTAGAAAATACTGTGTAGGTTATTTCTCACTCTTTCCAGAACAGCCAAGCAAAGTCCCTGTACAACTACCATATTTCTTGCATATTTACACAACTTTTTGCAATCTCCCGTCACAAAAAAAAAGTTCTGAAATCCAAAGATGAAATGTGATCCTTCTTTAATTATACTTGCATCAGCTTTCTCACATTAATCTAACTAGCAATTTTATGTCCTGTTTCTGAGATTATGAAGATAACCTCACCTTTTAACTTCCAGTAATGGTAATTTCAATTACTGTTGCTCTCCTAAGAAATCTTTGAAAGAGCTGCTTCCTACCAGAAAGGCTTGCTATTTCATAGTTATTTTTGTTTAGTCTCTCATTTAAGCTTAATTTAGACTTAATTAATCCAAAGCATTTAGGTGTTCCTGGTCTCATTTTTATATGCAGTTTCTCACTGAACTATCTGCCAAGTGAGATCACTGCCCACAGCTGTTACTTGATGGGACAGTCTCATCATATTTCAGTTCCAGAAAAGGATTTGCATGTAAATAGTCTACCTCACTTAAAGGTCCAACATTTGGTCCTTCAGCAATGTCGAGCAAGTGATGACCCAAGCTGTGGTACCCCCTGGACTGGGTGGATGTAAACAACAGCCAGGACTGCTGTCCAGACTAAAAGCAGCTGCCTTTTCACATGATTTTTTAAAATAACTGTTCCACTTTAATACCAATTTCCTACTAACTGAATCTTGTTTTTTCAAAGACCTTTTGTCAGAGAGTGTACGAACCATTGAGATTACAGATAGTTAAGCTGTGATGGTCTGTGCTACTCTTACAACTTGTCCAAGCATCCAGAGCTTTTCTGCATGGGAGAATTCTCATAGAAGAACTCCTCTGTAAGATTTGACAGGTAACTATTATAGACTGCTAACTGTATTATTTGGGAGAATAAAAATGGGTTGCTAACAGCAAAGGGAAACAGCAGGAGCAGTTGGGAACAGTAAACCATCTTTCTCATGTAAATTGCATTCACATCAACTGTGAATTTCGTATTTTGATTCATTGGGATGCCATCAGCAAGACATTTAGTAAAGGTGATCCCTAGTGTACTAAAGTCCCAAGTAGACTGTCAGAATCGTGGACTAACCTTAGAGAAGGCTGGAGCCTAAAATGACTGGTAATTGCTGCAGAATTGCAGTTGACAGCATTGAGACTTGCATGTCAGAAGAGGATTTCCCTCTTTCCTTTAGAAACATGAGTTTATCAGATGGCTTATCTACCTTTGCAATAAGTGTAGGAAAATACAGGCCAGTAAGTCATGCTGATACAGCTAATACTAAAAAAATACAATTACCAATTTGCTGCACTGTCTTTCCATTATGAGGTTGTGTCATACATGGGGTTAGACAAGCAAATTTCTCTCATTAGTTTTGCATGGGAAGCTAAGTATTAGTTGTTTGCTTGTTTTTAACCTATGAGGTAAGCATTTACATTAATGTATTTTGCTGTAACTTAGCTAGCAAACCACCCACGAGGTCACCTGTCACTTGGAGCTACTCCTCACTTAGCCAAAAGGTTAACGTATGCAGTGTTCTCTTAGAAGCCTGGACTCCTTTATGATAATTGCAATTGCCATCAGTATGAAGTGCAGCATGCTTCTAAATCAAAATAATGATACATAGCTGGTGTTCAACAGACCTGTTTCTCTGCCCAGCCAGTTATTTCAGCTGAAGCTGTGGTGTAGAAGATAATGGATAATGAAGAATTGAGCCCATGATCCACTAGCCAATGCAAAATAATCCACTGAGGCAAGTCACTCAAAGAGCATGTTTCCATCAGTCACAAAACATGTGAGTCAGTAGCAATTAGCATTGTTCAACGTGCTGTGACTGAAGAGGAAGAAAATCAAACTGATGCTAATTGTATCTTCTTTCAATTAATCATTCCAGTGTATAATTTTTTATATATATATATATATATATATATATAAAAATATAAATATATATCTATATATATATGGTCATATGATAAACCACCACACACTTGCATGACTAAGCACTATTTTTAGCTTCTGTCAGTCTCCCCAAAGACTTTCGAATGTGTTGCTCCATTAGTCCAAATCTGAGAAGGAGATTGTGTTGCAGTTATCCCTGTTCTTATGATGTACTTAAAAGTCAGCAGTCAGGTAAAGAGGAACACCACAAATCAGTCCACTGGAAGAAGGGTAGGCAGGGTGCAACTGGTGTCCAGCACCTTTAGCAGCAGCCAAGCAGGGGCCAAACTGGCATAACTCAGGAGTGGTTCTATGGCTCTGATCCTTAGACTGTAAAGAAGAGTTGAGGTATGGCAATGAAGAGAATGGCACTGTTTAAGGACAAAACCAGAGATCTGTAGGAAATCAGGCTTCATTGCCTCTGCTTCTGCTGCAACAGCTTGTTTATAAGCTCAAGACTCTAAAGAGTCTACTCTGGGTGTAGAGCTGCCAGAATGATTAGGGATAATACGGATAAAAAGAATGGAGTGTCACTGTCTGGCAATCAGAGCCATTCCTCCCAACCCTTCAGGCATACAATCCTATTTTAGCAGTAATGCCTCATAAAACTGAAGTGCAACTATTGCTTTCGAAAAGGTAAGACTATTACCACAATTATTTAGTATAGCTTATTCACACAGTTAAAATACATACTCTGCTCATGGGACTGATTTATGTGTGTATGTTTGTTATGTCAAGTTCAGCAGAGCTTTTAAAAGTTACAAATCACAAATGAGTTCACAGCAATGTTACAGTATTACAATGACAGAACTAACACACAATTTCAAGGTACTGAATAAATTCAGCTTATTGAAGCATTAAAGAAAGACAGTATGACACAAGCACAGCATAACTTCCATGTCTGTTTTGATTTTCACAAGTGTGGCCCATATTTGTTTGCTTTTCAAAATACATCTAACAACATCCAAGAGGAACCACCTCCAACTCTCATTTGAATAGGTGTGTAAAAAAACTGTTCTGTTAGCCAGAAGGACTCTCACAGTAATCTGATTTCTTTTCAAATTTGACCTCCTGCTAGCATATAAACAATAGTGATTAAATGCATTTAATACATATCCTATTAACATTTAGTATTATTTTGTCTTCCCAGCAGTCTTTAAATTCATAGTGTATTTCCAAAATCTCAAATTCAACACTTTTCCCACAGATTTTTACAACATGTTATGAGATAAATTTGATGAAGTGCTGAGCACCAGAACATCAGCAGTTTGCTGTATGGTCAGCATTAGTTCATGGCCCATACATTTCAGACTTGACCCTTTGTAGCTAAGTATGGGTCTCATTTTGAGAGGGAAAGCAGTGTTCAGCATTGGGCAAGCTGATTTATGAAAAAAGCTTTTACTGACCTTCATTAGAATTTATGTCTGCCATAAGATCCTGCTAATAAATGGAGCACCAGCACTGCTTCTATGTTCTAGTCCCTAAGCTGCATATTGCTTTTGAGCTCAAGAGCTTTGCCATCTGCTCTTTGGAATGTTTCAGTCTATATTTGTGTACTATCCAGCACCTGGGGTCCCAATAACTGTATCTGTTGGGTCAGTCTATTGTGTCTCTATTATTTGATATCACTGTATTGAGCAGCTTCATAATAGAAAATTCCAAATTACCACAGATCTGGGTGTGTGACGTTCTATAAGCACTAAGTGCATTTGTTAAAGGCACAAAGGTTTTAAAAAGTCAAGACAGATCTTCCACTAGCATGAGGCTGTTTCATGGAAGTTACAGGCCAGTTTTACTCAGAGTAAGTAAAAAAGCAAATCTATTGTATGCACTTTCCTAGCTTTAACCCACTTTTGGAATGCCTGGCTCTGTTTTAGTGGAAGTAAGATCTCTGTCTGATTTGCTTTGGCAAATATAAGCAGGTACATTATTCTAGCTCCAAAAGGAGTTGAAAAGGTTTAAATTACACACAATAAATATTTCAAACGTCTTGCTTCAGGCATATGCACAGGACATTTACAACCAGGCACATCATATTCTCTAGCAAATAATTTCTAAGAATGTATATTCCAATAAAGTAGTTGTCACATATTTTATGTTCTGTGCATAGTAACCCCGACAAATTCATTTTGTCACCAACTACTCATGCCTGGGATTAACAAGAAAAGAAAATGGCACTAAGCTTGAACATCTGTCTTCATTACTCAAGGCATTTCAGTTTCTTTCTCGTGTGAAGATGATCAAACCACATATGTGACAGAGGGTGTCTGAGCAATATGTACACCCTTAATGAATATACAGCTCCATTTGAAATCATGGAAATGAGGTGGTTGTGTTCTGCCTCTCTTTTTGCTTTCATACAACAGCAGTAAAATATTTGGTTGAGCATGCTGGATTCTTACATTCAGAGCAGCTCAGAGGTGCTTGGCACAGACAGGTGAGGTAGGGTAAGGGTATGCTTCAAAATGAAGTCATGCTGGATACGAGGGCAATGCCACTAGTGAGAAGCCAGAAGGGATAGGCTTTCTCACACGGAAGGTAAGGGCTGCTGTAGAAGGAAGAGATGCCAACAGCAGCTGCAATGCCTCGGAGAGATGACACAAGTGGGAAGTGCAGAGCTGGCTCAATAAACTTTTTTAAGCTCCTGGCTAGTCTACTGACCTACATTAAAATGCCTACAGCATTCTTTTAGTGGTAGAAGCAATTAGTTGAAAGAAATACCCACAACTTAAATATTCCTGTTAATATGACTGAAAAGGAGGCAAATCCACTAATGAACAGTGAGACCCTTGAAGTCAGGTTCCCATCCCTTACCTCTTTGTCCCATTGTCAGTTACAGAATTCTCAGAGAGGACACAAGGTTTATGGACAAAGCAGAAATTGAGGATTTGTTTGATTTGAGATGTCATTATAGAAGTGCTTAGTAATTCTCTGCTGCCATTCTGTTCCAAAATTGCAGTGTAATCATTTGGCACCTTTACCCTTCTTACTGCTCTTTGTGTATAACTGGCTGTAACACAAGAAAAAAAATCAATAGGGCATACCAAGAAAAATTATGCATTATTTAGAAAACAGCAAATTATGCCCTATAGGGAAGAAGGAATGAAAGATTATCTATTTTACTTTTTTTTTGTTAAGTTGCACTCTTAGAAGATGACTGTGTAGTCTGTGGTGCATCCATCAAGCTGTATGGTTAAGTTTAGACAAACCAAGTGATTTAAAATACAGTTCACATCTGACAGGGAAATATTTTCAACTGTACTAAGAATATCTTACCAGACCAGATAAGATCTGATCACCAGATTTAAACAAGCCTAATGACTGGGTCTTATATATTAGTTTTTGATTCACTAGAATTTCTAGGACTGACATTAGTTAAGATTTTATTTGAACTATGGTATATTATCAAATGAAGCATTTTCTTTCTTGCTGCAACTGTCCATTTAAATATTCTGTAAAAATAAAGACACTTAACAAGATAGAAAAAGAATATTTAAATCAAGCTGAGCACTGTGGCAGTAATAGTCATCTTTGATAAGAAGCAAAATACACATGATTTATGTGTCACCACTATATTTCATACTTTAATACATTATACTTCAGGCTTTGCAATGTCAAAAAATTTTCAATGACAAGGTTTAACAGACCAGAAGAAAAACAACCATTTAGATGCATGAATAGAAATGCTAACACTTCAGATTACAAGTTAGGGTAAAAATTAAGACCATGACCTGTGACACAGGCAACTGAAGTAAGTGCTAAGCTTCAGCACACTTTTTTTTAATAGGTTTCAGGTCTATTCCAACCACACAGAAACCTGAAAGACACATTTTTTTCTTTTTTATGGAAAAGAGACACAAACTACAGAAGGTACTTTATTTTGATTATCTCCCCGGAGTAGCTAAATACAAATCATTATATCATTAATGGATGTAATGGATCAAAACTTACATGTCCAGAGACATTCAGTTAAGGCAGTAGTTGGTGATACTTTTCTTCGAAGAATGATCCAAAATGTGTCTAGATAACAGTAAACTAAAATACTGCTTTATCTTTATTTAGAAATCAGGAGTCAGACATGGATAAATACATACTTTCACTAACAGGAAGGAAATAGGAGGGCTCTACAGCCAGAAAGAGAGGTACAAACTAGTTCATGCAGACTGTTTATATGATAAGGCAGTGAAAGCTTTTCTGATGTTGGCAACAAATGCAGAAAAATTGTTAGTTTCTCTCAGTTTGAGCTGTAACTCTGCAATACAGTCCAGAGGAGGAGTACAGGAAGTCACTAAAATGACACAAATTTGCAAAAAATTAGACTACTATTAAAAGAAAAAAAAATCAATATTAGTGTTTTTCCATGCTTATGAAATACTAATGTAGTTTGTTATCTTTTTTTGTTTTAGCTTCCACCTGCATTATTTTTGAGTAGCCTCATTTTCTTTGAGCAAAGAGAAAGCCTCAAAGAACATAACAGGTTTTTTGATTTCCTGACCTCCCACTCAGTGCTGTGCTCCTACCTGAGTTGTTACAGCAATTCCCAGGAATCCATAGCCTGCTCAAAAACCCAAACACAATCCTAGACTGTTTTGTTGCTCTCCAGGCAGGCAGATTGTAAACTGATGTAGCCCAGCATGTAATAGACTTTTAATTTCAATAGTTTAAATTTGAATTAGTAAAGCGAGAAATCAGTTCAGTTCATACCTAGAGGCATGGCAGAGCCCCAGTAGCATCTGTCTAGAAGCTATCCAGCACTCAAATTCCATAACTGAAGTAAGATCCATACAGCAAAACCAGCTTTAAGATCCAAAAGGCTGTGCCCTCACACAAGGGAAATGCTGGATTTCAAGTTTTATTCTTTCACCTATGTCACCCTTTTTCTGCCCTCTAGGCTTCTGGAACAAGTTGAAATATGCCTGTCAGCATACACACCCACTGTAGCAGAAACGAACTACAGAATAAAGCATCCTTATCTCTGTATATCCTCCTTCTCCTGCTTTGCTTGATACACGTACACAGCATCTCCACACATGGAGGGCAGTGAAGATAAGCAGTTGTATTGTCATGCAAGTTAACAAGACAAACGTAATTAAAGAAACAATATTACCTTGCGAGATTTCCCATTCAGAAATTGGAAGATAAAAGATTACAACTAAACTGCACTTTACTCCTCTCCTCCTTTTTTCATATAGAGGCATCAGATTCAGTCCTCTTATTTAAGTATTCAAAATTCACATACCTTCATAGTCCCTTTGTTCATTTATGGAAAGGGTAAACATGTATGGCTTGTCAGGATCTTTGTGGTCAATGTGTTTGAATATAAACTGTAATTGCTCGTCTAGAATAAACACAAACAGAATTAATGAACACCATTAACCTGTGCTGCAGAGTCACGATGACTAAAAATTGCAGTACAAAGTTAGTTTAAATTAATATTCTTAGAACGCTGACAAATTAAGCAACCTTAGTCTCTTTGAAAGACAAATGCATTTTAATGTATTTTGTCATTTAAGGGACAATTATAGTACCTGGGCTAAGCCAATTGATCAGGTGTGTAAGGTCATGTGCTCCTCACTGCACAATCCCATGTGAAGCACACTGTATCGGTGCACACAGAAACTATGGAAACTACAGAAACCTACCATGAATTCTACGCATCTCCAATCCAAGACGCTCTTTAAACAATGTTTTAATCTTGCTCACTCGTTCCACTTTCTCCTTGGCAGCTTCATTTTCAGAAGATTTTACTAGAATTTTAAAATCCATCGTAAGTATCAAAGGCAAAACGAGGACATAAAAAACCATTTAGAACAGCAGAAAAGCCATGAAGAGCAAGTGCTGAAAACAACCCCTTCTCCAGTTAAGAAAATTTACTTATTATCCTTTTCTTACTTACTTTCCATTTTCTTCATTAACTCTTCTTTAAGCTCTTGGATGCTGTCAGTCAAATTCTTCTGCTGCTCTTCTTCTTGATTTAGCTTCGATTTTATTTCTGTCAACTGCTCTTCCTTTTCTGCTACATATTTGCTCTGCTGGAGAATCTCTGAAAGGAGGCAAGAAAATATGAACATAAACAGTTGATTAAGTATGTCCCTGCTACTTAAAACTTAAGTGGTTTGAAATTATTTATGTGAATAAAACACACTGGACTGCATGCTACCTCAGCTGCAGAGAGAAGTCAGCTTAACTATACCCAAGAGCATCATATGAAAGCTTAAAGTGAAAGTTATTCCTAAGAGAAGCTACAAAGTAGGGAGCTGCTCTGATACTTTAATTAGATGACATTTGTTTCTGGTGCCAGCACCATACACATCTTCAAAGCCTGAAGATGGTGGCTCCTGCCCACAAACAATGACAGAAAGACAAGAATGGAAATGCTGACTGATATGAGAGTTGCAATAATTTTTACCTGATATTCTGAAGTTTACAAAATTCAAAGTTAACCCTAGACTGATGAGCTGGCAGTATTGTCTTACTAGTATGGAAAAGGCATACATAACCTCACAGTATTTAGCTTTACTAAGCAATTTAATTTACTTTTCCTACTGCTGTCAGAAAATTCTGATACTTCATTGTTTTAAATACTTAAGCTCTATGCAGAGAACTTTTGCCAGACTTTTATATTTTTGCATCATCAATGAAGTTTTTCAACAAACTGCTTTTGACTTGAAATTTACATTGTAAATTTACATTATAACCAACCGAATATGTCTGGTTTTAATTCTATCTTCATTCTGATGTTATTACTTACCTTTTAAAGTGTGAAGTTAAACATACTATTCAGCTGTATTAAGCTAATTTTATAAAGGTTGGACACAATAAATAAAACACCATACTGTACCATTTTTATACTCCTGAATTTTGTCAATCATCAGGTCCTCTTCTTTCAGCTTCCTCGACCATTTCTCTGTAAGGGAAAGTTACTTCAGTTATCTGAAGAAGTTTGATGATAACCTGCAAAAACTAGAGTTAATAGGAGCAAACAGCCTTTTTACCTGAAAGAGCTTCTATAGTCTCCTTGCACAAATCTCTCAGTGCTGAAGTCTGATTGATCTGTTCAGTGCTATAACTGATTTTAAACTGGATCCAAAACTCTTTCATATCTTTTTCAAAGAGTGTTATTTCATCTTCTGTCTGCGCATTACTCATAGTGCTGTACCAAACCTGTAAGCGAACAGATGCAGCGTCAGGACACGGGAGGCAATGGCAGCAGGTGTAACTCACAGGACAAAAGCTCAGGGCTGGTTTCACCGACCCGCGTTGTTACTCAAAGCTCTTCGCGCAAATTGTTTTTGTTGTTACCATCGGCTCAGTGGGAGCCGCGTTTCCCTCGCAGCTCTCCCAGCGCTCGGCTACTGCGCCAGGGGAGGCCCCGCGCGGCACCGCCGGCCGCTCCCCGGGTGCCGGCAGCACCGCCGCCGCTGCCGGGGCACCACCGCCGCCCCTGCCGGGGCACCACCGCCG